>OY796662.1:13435117-13957498 GCA_963680705.1 Rhagium mordax
ATTAAAGGAACATAAAGTTGAGAATCGTGGATCCTTAACTCCACCAGGAAATGCTTCTTCTTGAATTAATTTAAATACAATTTCTTCAAAATCTTTAACCTCATCAAATCATAATACGTCAGTTTTCTTTGCATTTTTACTTTTACAATGAAACAATTATTGTGAATGAATCGTCGAACCCATACCACAAGTCGAATAATTTTTTAATATTTAGAAAAATATCTATAATACCAAGAGTAACAGTCATAGTCTTTCATCCTCCGAGCACACAAAAAAGATGAAATGATATTTCTCTTCTCTTCTCTTCTCTTCTCTTCTCTTCTCTTCTCTTCTCTTCTCTTCTCTTCTCTCTCTTCTCTTCTCTTCTCTTCTCTTCTCTTCTCTTCTCTTCTCTTCTCTTCTCTTCTCTTCTCTTCTCTTCTCTTCTCTTCTCTTCTCTTCTCTTCTCTTCTCTTCTCTTCTCTTCTCTTCTCTTCTCTTCTCTTCTCTTCTCTTCTCTTCTCTTCTCTTCTCTTCTCTTCTCTTCTCTTCTCTTCTCTTCTCAGGTAGCTGAAAAGACAAATAACAAAGGCTAGAGGTCGCCGCTCTTGGTGCTTGCTTGGCAAGCTGCTATCGGTCACAGAGACATCTTCGATGTCTCGACTGGTAGTAGCAACTGACCACCAGAGGGATGCACTTATCCTTCACTACTTACTTGTGCTGGGTCTGCCATAGACTAGTTTGGTTTGCCTTTGTTATTTGTCTTTTCAGCTACCTGTGGCACACTGATGAGAACATAAAGAGTTCGAAACCGGCCTGTGTCTGGTGGAGAAAAGACAAATAACAAATTTGGCTACCAATTTGGATTTATAGGTATAATTCAATGGGAGTAGGGGCCTTTGCCCGTCCAGTAGTTGTTTCCTATAAATCCTATTTATCATGCACGTTTTAGTCCATCAGGGCTAGAGGTCGCCGCTCTTGGTGCTTGCTTGGCAAGCCGCTATCGGTCACAGAGACATCTTCGATGTCTCGACTGGTAGTAGCAACTGACCACCAGAGGGATGCACTTATCCTTCACTACTTACTTTAAAATTAGTGGTAATTCCTTAATCCAGAAAATGATTCTCAATTTCTTCATCCACTTCTGTGTGCCAACCAATCTTGGACAGTCATGTCTCTTGGAGTAAGAGAAGCCAATGGGATCAAAAAGTTTGATAGCTGCAGATAAAATAGTTCTTTTCGATATTACACCAGTATTAATTAATAGTTTTAAAACATTCACCACATATTTCTAAAGTACGAAAATTTTTATTCAAGTTCAAACCTAAAATTGGCGACAAATAAGAAACGTTACATTCTATATCTAAAAGTGAATATTCCCAAACTCTAAGTTCGAATTGCCCTTCAGCCATTGATTTAGTAGATTGTTCTATAAAGTCTTCCAATTCTTCTTTAGTATTCAGACTCGTGACGCAGTTATCTACATAAAAACTTTTCAATAATTTTGAAATAACTACGTTCGAGTTTTTTGAATTTTCCATTGTTGCATCTGTCTGTCAGATAAAGCTAGTCCAATTTGCAGGAAAGCTTTCTTTATGTCAACAATTATTCCAATTCTTGACAACCGAAAACGTAACTGAAGGAATTAGTTCAATAAGGTTGACTCCTTTTTCCAAACATTGACGATTTTTTTTTAGCAGATGTATCGAAAACTGGACGAATTTTTATAGTTGCAATGCTAAATTTTACGACATGCCGGTGTGGTAAGTAAATGACCTGGACCATTTAAATCACTGGTCCGAACTTCCTCAATTATTCTTTCATTTAACCAATCTATAAAAACTTGTTCATATTATTCATAATAACCATCGGTAATCAATTTTTTCTTAAGGATATCAAGTTTTTTACGAACCATTTCAAAATTACTAGGCAATGGTGGATGTCCTTCAACCCAGGGCATATAAACTTCATATCTTCCATCCTCCATTCTACATAATGGTGCTTAGAAAATGTTTCATAACTGCTTCTTCTGTTTCCTTTTCAGATTTCGACTCAATGGGATCTTTAATTCCGAAGAGATCTAAATTACATAATTCAGCAACATTAGTATTTCTATTAAACATAGAAGTTACAAGCATAGAACTACTACATGGATTATCAATAGGCCCATTTATTTTACCCATGAGTGTCCAACCAAGTAGAGTTTCCATAGCTACCAGTCCACAATTTAATTCATAACGCTTTACGGTATACAGTTTTCCAGCAATATCAGCTCCAATTAGAACATCAATGCGACCATCTTTTGTGTCTGATATTTGAATACCCAAATACTTCAATTTATCAATCCATGGATCTTTTTTGACTAAGGTAACGCTGTTACAAATAATTTCTTGATCCAAAACTTCGAAATTACAAGAATGGCTTCTTTCTAAACTACTTAATCGAATACGGTAACACATATGAATAAAAGTACTAGTTTCAGAGCCACCAAACAATGCATGTATCATCTGCATTTCTCTAATAGGCCTATATTCCATCTCAGTAATAGCCTTCTTCATGACGTATGACCTCTGAGAACCAGTATCAATAATTATTCCACTTTGCCGTGTTTAATTGTTTCCACAATAGTTTGCTAAAATACCTCAGAGTAGGTATGGTTCGATAAAGTTTTTTCTACTGAATTGGATGCTAACATACATTGTTCTGACTCGTACTTAGATTGTCTTGATTTGGGTTTTCGCTCCACTTTAGATTTTGGACATAAAATGCTAACATGTCGTCCATTACAGTTTGAACATCTCAAATATGCTTTACATCGATGAGAAACATGACCAAAATTTAGTACATAAATGACAACAACCTGTTGCTGTTAACTTCTTTCTTCGCTCAACTAACGACCACTTTAGTACTTCCATACAATTTTCACTAGAGCATTGACCGCTGCAGAATATACATTTCTTGAAAATTTTATTCATCAATTGAGAAGCAGTTGGAACACATTCATTCTTGTGTAAAATTTTATTTTTCTTTTTTGACTTATTTTGCAGGTTAACCTGATGTTGCCAATGACACACGTTCTTCTCTTTGAGCTTCTTTCTTAAGGAATAACATCAATTTATCCAATCGAATTTTCAATGTAGATCATAAAAACTACTTCTCTGCCATACTCTAGTCAATTTTTCAGGGAGACAAGATTCAACAAGAGGATAGAGCATAGCAGCAGAGGTATCTGACATGACACCTAATGTATAATGTAAGGAAACGGATGTTCTCTAGATGCAAGTTATTCAAAATTAATTTTAACAGTTCTCTAACATAAACTTCAACAAGAAAATCATTACGGCCAAATCGAATCTTACGGATATCTTTGGATAATTATCTGCACTGGGAGGATAGCTATCTACAACTTGATGGGCTCCAGAATTGGAAACTGTTGCCTGTATCAGATACTGAAATTTATCTTCGTTTTAAATATCCTCAAGCAATGAACATTTTGGAAATGTATTAATTATTTATAATCTTCTTTTTCAAAAAGTATTTTTATATCTTATTCTTCAGTTGCACGCAACTTTTTTATACAACCACGCAACCACAACTACCGCCAATAATTTTGCTGTTAAAGAAAAGATTCAAATGTTATGTATGAGTAGATTAGAAATGCGTTAGCAAATCATAAGTTAATAGTGTTTATTTTAGTACAACTACTAACGTTATGTTAGTTTTAAAACATGTAGCATACTCTACTCGTATACCAAAACCCAACAGTTTTGGAGATATTTGACATTTTATAAAACATTTGACGGGTGCAATAGTTTACGAGAACCGTTATAATTTTTTTCGCGTAGGAGATAGCCTTTCCGCACAATGTGTCTGGATTTGACTATCATTTTCTACACATATATACGTATGCAATATGCTTAATCATTTATTTTTATAAAGGGCACTCTGCGGAGTACATATATGATAATTACACAGAATATCGCTCGCAATTACGAGTAGTTACATGATCGCCGGACAATCCAATTTCATACTGCTCTCGAGAGACTAGATTTAGTATCTGATGAAGAAGCATCGACTGATTTCTTAATGCGAATAATTGGAAAGTATACTTATACCAAAGTTTGTAGGTATTGAATATAAAAAATGGTTTTTACTCATCATTTATGGACATACGGATTTTTACAGAGTTTGAAAAAAATACGAACTTATTATAACCTCACAGTACAGGTATTTGAATTTACTATCGGATTTTTAAATCGTAAAATAGGTGTAGAGCAAATTTTTTACACCATATTGCATTTAATCATTGAATTATGAAGAATTTCCAATATTTCACTCCGTCCGTCACGTTCCTTGTAAGCATAATAACTCAAGAAAGAAACTCTGATCGTATTAACATGTGAACTGTAAGCAATTATATAAAGTGAAAGAACGATTTTGATTTAGTTTTAATAAATATAACCTCTATATTTCTTACAAGATCTATTAAAAAATTAAGGATTTTGCAAAAACTGCAAACATAGAATATGTAACATTTATATTAATAATTCAATATTTTAATTGCTTCCGACAAATGTAACCTGCAATGCATTGATAGTACATTCATATTTTGTGAATAATTTTGTTTTCGAAATGTGTCACAAAAAGTGTAAAAGAATCAAAATTTTTGGAATAAAAATGCTCACATTGCCGTAAGAAATTTTAGAAATAAATATTTTAATAGACATTGAGACATTTATTGAAAAATGAAAAAGGAATTACATGAATACATGAATTGAAAATAAAATAATAAATCAGCAAAATCCATCAAACTCCTTAAGAAACGCCCAAGGTATTCGAATATATCACATTATAAATCCCCGAATATGGCATAAACAATATAAATACCACGACTATTCAATGCTTACAGCTACTTATCTTAGTAACGATTTAACAAAGTTTTTAGTAACTTTGATTTGCTTCATCTTTTGGACAGATGAAGCATCCTTTTTCACTTCAAATAGTTTTAATAAAAGGAATACACATTTATAGGCTCAAGAAAATCCCTACTCACCTAATTAAAGAAATAAAATGGCTACAAGATTTCAGAATTTCTAGTATGTGTGGAATTTTTAAAGTGAAATAATATTACTTCTTTTAACGTCGCACTAACAGGAATCAAGTATTTAAAATACTTAAGAACATTTATCATTGACATCTTTGAAAATGTTCCGCATTAATCAACTAGGACAAACGATTTGGCAGCAAGTGATACCCTTCCACAATTTGTGGCAGCCTCTTTGGAATGAGTAGCTAAAAATAATTCTCTTAGCTTTGATATTACATCCCTGTTTCTTTATTTGGAACTAAAAAAAGAAATCAGCTGATTAACATTGCCGAATTACAGCAACATCCAGAATTGCAGACGGCCTTAACAGTAGTAATATTTTAGAAAAATTAGTATTTAAAAAATATTAAAGTTCATATAGGAAAAGGAGAAGAGAAAGAAAAGAAAATACGAACCATTTCTAAATGGATTAAATATTGAATATTTTATTTTTTATTTATTACGTTCAGTAATTATTATTATTACCACATTATCACAACATAGTGAGTACTTTGTATGCAAATATCTCAAATACTGATAAATATATAATCTCAAAGAGTTCAACCTAACTTTGAATCAAAAATTTAGATTCCGATTGAGTCATGTTTGTAAAATATGTATAACGTGTTGGGCTATATTAGTAAATTCACTAGATTTCACTTATATGTATGAATATTTCATTTACCTTTATAATGATATACAGGGTGTTAAGAAAAAGTAGGTTAAGCCGTTAACCACAGATTCTTTGGGCGAAAATAATGTGACTTCTATGATGTGATTTTTTATTTTGGCACGTAGTTTTCTTTATACAGGATGTTACAGTTTAAATTTTGAAAATTATTTTTATTAATAATTCTGCTATTTTTTTAAATTTTCTCCTAAAATTTTGCACACATTTTTATCTTATTCAGATACACTTTTTGTGCAATTTTGGTTGAAATAGTAAAAGAGCAAAAGGGCAACTTTTTCCTGCGTACGCCTATGGTACCTAGATATTTATTTTTAAATTAAATACTTTATTTCCTAACTTTTCTTACTCTCATAAAATTTTAATTTAGGACTTTGTAAACGAGATATTCCAATAAATTCAGATTCATTTTCAATATCTTATTTTTGGAATTTATTATTTCTATTATTGTTGTTTGTATTATCCATTGGTTTCGTTATAATCGATTATTTTTAGGTAAAAAATGCCGAGGACCTTTTCTTTTGTGCATAGTTAGAAAAGTTCGATAAACCAAAAATGATAAAAAAACACATTTTTGCTTAGAAAACCTAAATTAATTCTGATTTGACTATGCCACTGGAGTAGGTAAAATCAGCAGATAAAAATACTAATTTGAAGAAAATATTTTTGTTTACATTGCCTTGCACCTTCTACAACTCGTTCTCGTAATTGTTATTCATTTAAAAATTTAAAATTGAAACCGAATAAACAAAATCTATCCCAACTTCAACTTATAAATTATTAGAAATAGACCCATAGTGTTATTTACAAAACATATTCAGGGTTGACAGGCCTTTAAAAACATAGATATTTAAAAAATTGGGTGCTGGCGAAAAAATAATTAAAAAGAGCGTCGCTGCGCCTAGCATCGATGCGATAAAACTTTACAGTTGGCCGCAACGTGTAGTCTGTATAAGTTATATTTGATCGCGGATAACAATTTGTGCATAACCTCTACAGTTTCCGAGAAATTAGGCATGGGAGTCGAATTTGAATCACCCTGTACATCGACTGCCAGCCGGTAGTGAAAACTCCTTCGGATATCAGACATCTGAATTTATTGAAATATCTCGTTAACCAAGACCTAAATTAAAATTTTATAAGTATAAGAAAAGTTAGGGAAATAAGTACCTATTTAATCTAAATAAATATATCTATATACCATAGGCATACGCATGAAGAAGTTGGGAGGGTTAAAGGGTACTTCAATCCTCCTTTTCCCCGTTTGCGCTTTGACTTTTTTCACCAAAATTGCACAAAAATGTAACTGAATAATATAAAAATGTGTGCAAAATTTCAGGTAAAAAACTTAAAAAATAACAGAATTATTATAAAATAGATAGGATTCGTGGGGTCAAATATAAATAAATAAGAAAGTAAATCGTGCCATATACCCCAAAAGATGAAACTAGTGTGCAGCTACGGACACGTGTCCGTAGCTGCACTAGTTTCATCTTTTGGGGTATATGGCACGATTTAGTTTCTTATTTCTTATTTAACAGAATTATTATTAAAAATAATTTTCGAAATTTAAACTTTAACATCCTGTATAAAGAAAAGTACGATGCAGAATAAAAAATCATACCATAAAACTTGCATTATTTTCATCCAAAGAATTTATGGTTAACGGCTTGACCTATTTTTTCTTAATACCCTGTATAGTGATTTTCATTATCAATTAACTTGTTCTGTACAAGGTTATCACGTGAAAGTTCCCACCCCAATTTTGTGTGTTGTATATAGGTTACAACATTTTTCTTTATATATAATTCGTGTGAGTTTTTATGACGATTCTAATTATGAAAAAAGAAAAACAATTGAATGCCAATTTAAAAAGTTATGAATCTATATGCCATTCACATTTTATTTACATTAGAGTAGGCTATGATATGTTTTTCTTAGGTTGTCTCAGGGTTATCTACCATTGACAAAATATTGAAATGTCAGATTTAATTGATTGTCGTTGTCATTTACTCTTGGCTGAATTTCCAAATTTTTTATTGATAACATTGCTGTGCTTTCTTTGGGGTCTCACTCTGGCAACTATGTAGGACTAAATTGAATTTGTGGTTATATTTTTGACTTTCCAACATAACCTCAGTAATTAAAACAGTCATTCATGCCAACAGAATTCAGATTTTCCAAAGCCTACTCTAATTTAAATAAAGTGTGAATGGCATATAACTTTCATTCTTTTTAAAAGGAACACCCTATACATTTTTGAATTGCATGAAAGATCTTTTCATTTTAATTCTAAATATCTATACTTAGTTCAATAAATTTATTTTTGACAGTTTTTGAATTATTTAAAAATGTAGTTTTCTTTTAAGAAAATAAATGCAGTCTCTTAAATCAATATTTGGACTAATAGATTTAAGAATGGCCATGCCAAAAAACAAAAGCTCACATAATTATTTATTTTGACATTTGTTATTGCTCCTATCATTAAAAATGTGAATTAAAAAATATACATTCCATTTAAAAAAATGCAAGTTAGGTTCATACATTTTCAAATTGTATTTCTTTTTTCATAATTAGAATCGTCATAAAATTTACGCGAATTATTGTATATAAAAAATTCTTTTGTAACTTTAGAAACAATCCACAAAATTGAGGTGGGAACTTTCGCGTGATAACCCTGTACATTCTTAGGATTCTTGGGCATATAAATGAAAATTATTTTTTATTTCCTGACGTTCGATTCATATATTTTCAAATAAAATTTTATTAAATTATAATAATACCTATTATTTAAATTATTTATGTTTATGTAGATCTCTTTAAAGCAATTAGTGATGCTTTACAAATTTCTCTGAAGATGATTGAATAAATAAGAATGTCGGAAAATAAAAAATAATTTTATAATAATTCATATGATCAAGAATTCTAGAAATCTACAACCAGTTAATTTCTAACGAGAACCAACATAATAAAGCGTGAGAAAATAAATGCATGAATGGTATAGAAAAGTGCAATATTTACCCAAACTCAAACAGGTTGACTTCTCTCAATACACGGGGTATTATACAGGGTGTCCCAATATTCAGTGTAAATACAGTTATCGTGGATTTCTGGGATCAAAATAAATAGATTTAACTATATCTACCTCTATTTCAAATTGCTTTGTTTCGCCGCTAGAAGGCATCAAAGTTGGTTATAAATTTAAGTTTTTTCCAAATAACTTCAAAATGCTCTGCATGGTTGGAATGACATTAAGTATGTTAATATCTCTATATCGATTTCATTTTATGATATTCTAACTGAGTTCATTAAATTCACAGAAAGGCGAAAACTACCCCAATCTGTTACCTAATAACTTTTTTTAGGGGTGATACAATTTATTCAATTTTCTCTTATTAAAAAGAT
Organism: Rhagium mordax; assembly: GCA_963680705.1. Classification (NCBI taxonomy): domain Eukaryota; kingdom Metazoa; phylum Arthropoda; class Insecta; order Coleoptera; family Cerambycidae; genus Rhagium; species Rhagium mordax. Next base: position 13,444,276 of record OY796662.1, read on the forward strand.
ACGCAAATATTCACATGATTTTCATTCTTGTAAAATGTTTGTATCTGTAATAGTTTTAGCAGAAATAATTTGATATAATAATTTGAAAACAAAAATTATAACAATGCAATCTAATTACAGAAATTTATGGCCCGCTTTTCTTTTACAATAATTGTTCAAAGATGACTATCTTTTTTGGTTGTTGCAGAGATAAAAAACGTGTTTTTGTAATATTTTTTGTATAAAAAACAGAGTAGGCTAAAATGTTAGTTGAAACAAATAATAACACAGGCACACAACAAAAACGTAGTATGCTCTTCTGACTCTTATCTTTATGTATTTTGATTCATTGAATTCGAATCCGGAGTCAGAATTGCTCCATCACCTTCCAGTCTTTTTTAATTGAGGAAAACCATCCTTAAATTCAGAAAATTCCGCTGTAGCCTTTTGGCCACAATTAAAATGGAGCAATTCTTACTCCGGATTCGAATTCAGCGCATCAAAATACGTAAAGATAAGTTGGTCTAGTCAAAAAATAGACCACTTTTTTTTGTGTGCCTATATTATTATTTGTCAACTGACATTTTAGCTTACTCTGTTTTTTATACACAAAAATATTACAAAAAACACATTTTTTATCTCATCAACAATCAAAAAAGCTGGTCATCTTCGAACATTATTGCGAGAGAACAGTGGGCCATTTCTGTAATTAGATTGCATTGTTATAATTTTTTTTATCAAATAAATAAATACTTAATATGTCCGACTGAAAAAATTATTTCTGCCAAAACTATTACAGATACACAAATTTTACAAAAGAGAAAAAATGTGAATAATATCTTTTTGATAAAAAATTGAATAAATCGTATCACCCCCAAAAAACTAATTGGCAGATTGGGTTAGGGTAGTTTTCGCCCTTCTGTAAATTTAGTGAACTCAGAATATCATAAAATAAAATAGCTATAGAGACATTATCATACTTAATTTCATTCCAATCATACAGAGCGTTTTGAAGTTATTTGGAAAAAACTTAAATTTTTAACCAACTTTGATCCCCTCTAGCGGCGAAACAAAGCTATTTGGAATAGAGGTAAGTTTAGTTAAATCTATTTATTTTGATCCCAGGAACCCACGATAACTACATTTACATGGAATATTGGCACTGGAAAAACAGAATAACTCGAAAATTTTGAGTAGGTACTAAAAAAAAATGCTAAATACTAGTTTGTTAGGATTTTTCCCTGGCTGAAATATAACTTTTTTATAAATTTCAAGGTATACTTGATTTTTAGAAACTAAAATTATGGCACTAATTAGTTTCTATCCAAGCAGGGCTGAATCCTAAAAGATGAAAATTTAACTAAAAAATTTTCAGACTTTTTCACCTCATGCGTCGATCCAGGGACACACGGTATATATATTTAATGACAGCTGAATGCTTTTAGATACATCATATTTTATCTAGTCATATTTTTTATACAAATTAGTGTTAGTATTAAGGTAATTTGTATTCATATTCTCCCTGTTCCGTTTCTGACTTGTGTAAATACTCCGTGTATAATGCACCAATAAATGAATTATTATTATTATTATTATTATTTTACAAATGTAAGAAAACATTTAATAATGGAATAAGTAATTCCAAAAAATTCATTGCAAATATTCATTTTATTCATTAATATTTTACATTATATTGAACTGTAACGTATAATAATTATCTAGTCTATTTTATTAGGTTAAGACAGTCACCTCTAGACATTTGAGGAATTAACATGTGGGCATTTGGCATTTGGTCACTGGGCCCCCTGACCGGATGCCTCAATCCTCTTCCCAAAAATTACTACAGCTTTTTTTATTTTTGCAACAAAATTTTTGACGGCCTTCTCCTCGGCCTTCTCAACTAAGTATTTCAAGGAGCTCCTCGTAGAACAATCATTCTTTGAATCTGTGATGACTGATGACTAATTAAAAAATTTCAGTTTCTTTATTTACAACTGATTCTTTTTTCCGACCGTATCATTGAAATGTAATTTATAATACCTTTTCTATTTACTATGCTCTCATGAGCCCCAACTACCGAAAGATTTCAAATCTGATTTTTTTAATAAATTTTACTCTCGTGCTACAAGAATTTTAAAACTTTGATCATGCCGAATGTGGCTCTCAGGGGCCCCTGGTATCAAAAGACTTGCAATTATCGAGAAATAGTAATAAATTTCAGAGCTTCGCAACATATATTATGTACATATTTGGGTTCTTTCTTAAATATTTCGAAGAGAGGGGGCGAAATCGAAAATTTGAATTTCAGCGTAAAGTACAAAATAAACTGGAGGGGCACTAGGAAAGTTTTTGTCCACTGGGCCCTTTTTCTTAAATCCGCCACTGCCTCTAGATTGTTCTACTTATCGACAAAGCATATACCAACAAAATTATTCAATGCATTGTTGCTATGTCATTCAAAATTGTAACTACCTACCAAAAATAGCACATTTCGCTGCTAGTGCTCTTCCCTTTGTTTCAGACCTAGTTGGCCTACGTTTATTAATCCTAAACATTTACTTGCATTTTGTTATTCGTAATATGAGTATTATTAAAACTAGAAAATTCGTGGAATTTTCGTGTCCGCTTTATAGAAATCGCGGACGCGAGAATATCTCGTTTTACCCCAGTAATTAAACTAACAACCACTGGGGTGGACAGAGAGTGCACAAAAATGCAGCTTTAAAGTCTTATTTCGCCTCAATTTAAGATCGGATTTGGCCTGGCACGGCCTGCTAAGCTGAGGAATGGATAATTCGGACCGTTCCGTAAATCCCACATGGTGCAACATATATTTCAGTTTACTTTTCTACGACTTTATTGCTCTTCGTTGCTAATTTGATTGTACAAGCTACTTATTTTCAAATTTGACCGAGAAGTAAGATAATTACCACCCAAACAGAGGCTAAGGATTGTACCAAAAATTACCTATTCTACTGGGTGGTTTATATAAAACTACATTCCATTAACTGTTACGTTTTGAGTAGATTATTATCTTTATATTTGAAGAACTGTTTATATTATCGCTTTTCGTTATTTATTACTTGAATATACAGTTAGTGTAGACAAGTCCAATTGCGCCCTTACCGTTTAAGATATTTCTTTAAACGTCATAGCCCACAGGGACTTTATTTTTTCAAATGAGATCCCCTGTATATTTTTACATATTTATATTCGTTGCTCTTGAAGCTACATACGTATCACGTTGATATTTGCTTGCTTCGTTTTCAAGTTACTCAATTTTTTATGGAAAAATTTGAGCTTACAGGTACCTTCTAAAATAAACATTAGAAAGTTATTCTTTACCATATCAAATTGAAATTTGGCACACTTAAAGACAAAAGTTCGATCTCTCAATGTGTTCTATCATTGAACAAAATTTAGATCAAATTAGATAAAACCTAGAAAAATTATGTGTTAGTCTTCACGCTGTATATAAGACAATTTAAAATGTCCTTTAATATCACATTATTTTTCCACCAGTCTTTCTCCTTTAAAACAATTTTGTTGAAAATCTACAGCTCCGGTTCTGTAGTATCAAGGAGATTATAAGAATAATTTTATTACACGCCATACTCCAGCCAACGAGTAATTAAAAACTACCACTCTATGGAAGCCTTGCAATGAAGAGTAAACCATATTGCCTAACCAAAACCAACTTGATTATGTCGAGCTGGCTATTATGAGATTACCTACTAATGTACGACCACCCATGACAGGCGGAAGTTAACACAAAACTCTGCGTGAACGGAAGCAAACACGTGCTGGCATCTTGAATAAACAAAAGATTTAATTTACAAATGATCTGACCACACATATTTACAAAACTGAATGTGTAACTGCATAAAGCGTTGCGAAAAGGAAAGAGAAAAATTTAACATGATACTCTTGATACAGAGTGGTGTGAAGTACTTACTGTTTTAAAACTGTAATAATTTTTTAATTGAAAATTATTTTTTAACTAAAGCTTAAATATTAAACAAATTGCATATACAAACTACAGAGTGGTTAGAAAAGAAGTTAGAAATAAAATAAGAAAGAAAAAAGGTAAAATGACTACCAGGTATTTAAATGTAAATGATATTTATGTGTTCACATACTTTGATCAAGGAACTATATAGAATAGTTCAGAGTTAAAATCACTGAAAATGAACATTACGTACATAATCATTGAGTAAAAAATAATAAATAGGCGGAACTGTAAAGGTTTCGAGATTTTAGTATTATATTTTTTTGCCAATAACTTCATGATTATCTACAATTTTTAGTGCTGCGGGAAGGTATTTGTTATGTAGCTGTATATTCCTTAAAATTGAAGACAATCGTGAAGCTATTGGTAAAAAAATACAACACTAAAATCTCGAAACCTTGACAGTTGCGCCTCTTTATTATTTTTTACGCAATGACATAATATTAAAAAAACTTATCCTATATAAAACAGATTGATTTTTTTTTACTTCAGATTTAAACGCGTTGAATAAATTCATTTGTTTTATTTTTTGTTTGAAAATGCCAATAAATGGCGACAATGTTCCTAAGCAGTATCAAGCTTCTAAGAGCTGTCTGTATTACCAATAATTCGTAAAACTCGTGATTTTGGATTAAATTTAAATTTTTAGAGCAGATCCCCAAATGTGTGTACAATATCCCAAACCAGGATTTGTGCCTTACAAAACTCTGGTGCCTTAAAATTTAATAAGTCACAAAAAATATCTGCAGAAAGAGGGGAATTTCAAATTCGTAGAAAAAAATCTGTGGGCTAATTTTATTGGATATCTAATATAAAATTTTCAAACGAAATAAAACATTCTTTATACAACGAAAAATTTATTAATTTAGGTAATAAAAATAAAATTAACAATCTTACTTAAAACAGCTAATAATAAAAAGTTCTAATAATTATTATTAATTATGGTAGGTAGGTGTAGGGGTAACTTTTACATGATTCGTCTTTATTTGATGTGCGTAATGTTTTAATGATCATAAATTGTTTTACTTTTCATATTTTCGATCATCTGTTTTCAATGCAACAGTTGAAATATACAATGTCTTTATCAAACGTTCTTTTCGTGAGTAGCATACCTATTAAAGTACTTGTCATCAAGTGGGTTTGTTGTTTAGTTTTTTAATTTATTTTAGAAAACGCGTTGTGTGGCAAAATCATAATGTGATTTTTAAAACTAAAGGAAACATGGGCTCAACTGGTCCATTTTTTAAAGTGCTCAGAGCATTTTAATTCTTATCCAGACCTAAATCGATATTTGGATAATCTTTATTCTCTTAAATTGATCTACATTTATTACATTTGAAAATTCAGCTGCAGAATCTTTCTTTTAGTATGTTCTTTAGAATAACTGCGGCCATCTAGGTCAATAGATTGACAAAAATAACATTAAATTTTCCTCATATAGAAAGTAGCATTTTGCTAAAAGATCTATACTAGATTTGTTTTAACTTTTTAAAAAATGTAAAATTCATCAATGAGAACTGGTTCTAACCAAATAGGAATCAGAGAAACCATCATGCACCTAAAATCAGGAAAGGCGCCAGATAAGGACGTGATAACGGTATCATTTACATGTACCTGGGTTCAAACAAAAAATGATTAATTCATCCATTTTACCCCCTTTATTTTGGTCATATTGAGGGTAAAACACAAAATTATTAATTTCTGACTTCACATTCGTGATCAGCGACTCCAAAAATATAAATAATATAAGTTTAAATAATTTATTCTCCGGACTTCGATTTTTTTATTTTATGGTCGATTTACCCCCTCTTAGGGGCAAGAGCAATCATTTTCCTTATTAAGATATAAGTTTTATGCCCTAAAATATAAGAATTTGCAACGAAAAAGTTCCGCTTGCTCAAAACAAACAAAATATGTTTGTCCATTATACCCCTATTATATCGGCCATATTAGGGGTGCAATTGCGAATTCTAAAATTCTGACTTTAGATTCGTAATCAGCGACATCAAACACATAAACATAATTTTTTTTAATAAATAACTCTTAATACTTGAGTAAATTTTGAACTTCAGGGGTGGTTTTCACCCACTTAGGGGTAAAAGCACATTTATTCCTTTTTAATATTTACAACTGATACCCTAAAGTTTAAGAATTCGCAAAAAAAAGAAATTTACAAGCAGCCATGGAATTGGTTCGAAGTTTGGGTACTTTTTGGCACCAAGTGACTGTAATATGAGGAAGTAAGCTATGTTAAATATTTGGGAATAATAATAGACAAACAATTTTAAAATGAATTATATTGTGAAAAAGTTAAGAACTCTGCTTTTTTGTTTTTTACTATATTAGATTCTTGTATTAGGTTAGGTTAGGTTATGATTATAGGTTAATATTTTAGGTTTTGCATAGGTTAAAACATAATTCTCCTCGTGACTGGCTGCATGGTCTACGACCTAAAGCCAAAGAAAAGAAGAATATTACCAATTATAATTTCTTTATTTCGGCAAAACCTTATATTATTATGTCATTATAGAATACTAGTATTTTAACAATAAGTATAAATACCAAAGAAATCGTATTTAGTAATTCCGTCTCACAATCAATTACCTAGTACAATTAAGGAGATTACCTGAAAAATTGGCATTTTGAGCAATAATTCCTGAGAATATATTAAATATTTATACTTTTTATCCCGCAATCAAGTATTATTGCTACTTACGTTTTACTTATGTATTATTGTACTATGTACTTACTATATTATGGTAAATAAACTATTATTAAAACTATTATTATTATTACTGTGTCTATCGATATCAATGTTAAAAACACAAAAGAACGAAGCAAATCGATATATTTTTTGCTTCGAACGAACAATTATACTAACGTGTAATGTACTAAGTACATCATTTATCTGTCGATTTATTAACTATCAAGGGAAATTTGTTGTCATGTCTTTCCATAATTTATCATTATTAACTCCTTCACAACAATTTTTAGAATTTCTGAGCATTTTGTTCTGGTCTCAGCAATTTTAGAATACGGACGCTGGTAAATAATCGACAATGGTAAAAGATAAATATATAATGTTCTACTACAAAGCAGTTATTCGTATATCCCCTTTTCTAATACATTATTTTGCCAAATCATTGTCACGACGTAACATCTTCAATATTGCTCGCTGCCTTTGCAACGAAACTTAATTCTAGTTCTGACCTCATTATTTTCTTATTATTATTATTATTATTTAAACCTACAAGAAAATATTTTTACACGATTTGAAAAAAAAATTTTGGTATTATAATAATTATTATGTGTTTATGTAGCTTTTCCCATATTCTCCTCTATTATAATTGTTGCTGTTGTCGTCATCCATAATACAATAATAAAAAACTGAAAATAATATAGTAGTAATTTATATTTTTAAAGCTATAAAGCTTACCTTTTAGCAAAAATTTGGAAACGCCACGCATCAAAAACAAAATCAACGTCAGCTGCTTTAATTAAAACGTGAAGTGTGGTTAAGTTGTTTGTTATTGCCAATTGCCAATAGTTCCACTTAGACGCAGGTTATAAACTTTATGATCAATATATCGTGCATTTTGTCAATTTTTTTTTTCGAATACTCTATTCGTAAATGTACCTAATTACAACCAAAAAGTAAAAAATCCGTACCTTTTTTGTTAAAATCCAAAAACGGTAGATATACTCGTATGTCTCGATTATATGTAATAAAAAATTTGTAATACTTCCAAGTATATATTACCCTATTGGACAAAAGGAAAGCTTAACTCTTATGATAAAATCAAATTCTTAAATATCTTAAATAATATTGGCAGCCGTGAAAATTAAAATTCATGTAGATTAAAGGGTAATAGTAGGCTGCTGTCACAGGTGAAATGAGATTGTTTTCAAATGTTTGTTACTGTACATAATAATCATAAATTTATAATTAAATAAATTATCATCGTTCTTCTTCGATAAAATTGTACCTATATTAGTTACACAATTGCCATTCAGTGTTCTATTCTCGGTAAGGCTTTAAAGTCTCTAGTCTCAGTGTCTTCTAATCTTCCTGGCTTCCCACAGCACTCAAGTTAAACTTTTCACCTTAATTATATTTTTATATTTAATATTAATAGACTGACCGAAAAATTAAATAATTCCCCCAATAATTTGCTTCGGACTTAGATGGAGAAGAATTAACGAAGCCCTAGATGTGGTTTGGACTCCACAATGAACTGTAAGGCCTCGTCTCTCTTTCCGTAATCATCATCGAAACTTCTTCACCTTCATTAATCGATTTAGCACTGAATAGGTCATTTTCGTCTCCATTAAAATAAAATAAAAAGAAATTCAATTTATAGGTAGTTAAATTACAGGGAAATCAGTTGCTTTCTCATAATAATACAAATAATTATTTAGTTTAATGAATATACCTACATCTAAAAAAAATATGAAACTTTAGTTTTGCTTCTAATTGTACCTATATAAGCTCCAATTTATATAAAATCACAGCTTTTTGGTTACGCGAACAACGATTTAAAACTACATTATTAAAATGTCAAAGTTATTAGATACCATTTACCTTGTTCACTAAAATCAGGAATACCACAAATAAAAGGTTTGCCGATAAACTTTAAATAATAATATTATTTAAAAATTTTTATTAAGCACTTTTTGAATAATACAAGAAGTTAATACATTATATTAAAAAGTAAACAGGTTAATGTATTCAATTATTATAAACCAATTACGGTTTTCTGTTATACATAATAATAATAATACTTTATTGCACCACATACAGATAACAAAGTATAAGCCAGTCAGAAGAAAGATACAGTTTTATAACTAATAAGGATGATTTATATAATCACTAATTTCATATGGTTCAAGCTCACAAAGCAAATTAATAAGATATGTTTTGATTTTTTTTAAATCATTTTCTTGTTTGACCAACCGTGGTAAATGATTATAAAATCGAATGCATGAATAGAGAGCACCTCTTTCAAGCATTGAAAGACGATGATTGGGAAAGTTATAATTTACATTGTCCCTAGTATTATAAATGTTTGACATTTTGTAAGAGTCAAAATAAAACCTGTTCTTGTAAACAAATTTTACACACTCATATATAAATAAAGCTGGAATAGTTAATATTCTTAAGTCTTTAAAATGGCTCCTGCAGGAGTCCAAATATTTTAACTTTTTTATGATTCTTACAGCTTTCTTTTGTACCTTAAAGACCCTATCAGCTTCCACACTGCCACCCCAAAACATAATTCCGTAACGTGCATGTGAGTAAAAGTTAGAATAGTAGAAAGTTTTAGTTAAATTATCATTAGAATTTTTTGTTAAAATTCTGAGACCATAGCAGGCTTGATTTAACTTGGAACATAACTTATCAATATGAGGTTGAAACTTTAATGTCTCGTCAATTACAATTCCCAGGCATTTTATTGAATCCGAGAAAGGGATTGACTGACAGTTTAATGTGATATTTTTTGGAGTATCTAAACCCTGATTTGTTTTAAAGAAGACTGCATTTGTTTTGTCTGGATTTAATATTAACCTTGACTGTTTAAACCACTCTTCTGCAGAGGATAACATTCTATTAGCGATATCTCTCATTTCTGGATAAGTGTGACCAGTAAACAGCAAATTGCTGTCATCAGCATAGTTAACGGTTGTCATATTAGGGTGTTCTAGAAACAAGAAGTCGTTGATGAAGATGATAAATAGTAATGGTCCTAGGATGCTTCCTTGTGGAACCCCCAGAGATACCTCCAGGGCATCAGACCTCACATAATTCCCAGTTTGATCCATCATTTTGACAGCATGACTTCTGTCAATTAAATAGGATTCGAACCATTTTAAGGTAACGTCACGAATTCCATAGTGACACAGTTTAGTTAAAAGAATAGAGAAATCAATGCAGTCAAAAGCTCTGGATAGATCCAAGAAAATTCCACAAGCAATATTTCCTGTATCCAAAGAAGAGTAGATATCACTAGTAAATTCAAATAAAGTAGTTTCTATACTTTTGCCTCCAGGAAGCCATGTTGACAATTACTGAGAAGATCTTGGTCTTTAAAAAATTCTACTACTCTTGTGTAGACTACAAGTTCAAATAATTTAGATAAGGCACTAAGTAAGCTAATAGGGCGATAATTCTCGAATAAATCCGGATTGCCTTTTTTGAGGAGAGGTTTAATAACGGCATATTTTAGATTGCTAGGATACACTCCGCTTTCTAGAGATGCATTGATAATATTACATAGAGGAGCAACAATAAATGGAAAACACTTTTTTAAAAGAAAAACTGATATTTCATCATACCCGGAACTTTTTTTACTTTCCATTTTATTTACTATAGTTATTAGTTCTTCGCAAGTTACTGGTTTGATATAAATAGAATTAGGATTGAAAGGAATATTACATGTATAAGTAAACCGATCAGATAGTTTAGAAGACACCAAATTAGGTGCTATTCTGTTAAAAAAGTTGTTTAACGAATTTGCACCCTCTGTGGGATCCTTAAAAGCAGGTTGATGATTGTTTAGTTTATTGTTCTTTCCTGTCAGCTCAGAGATTATTTGCCATGAGGTTCTGGACTTATTTTTAGAGTTGTTTAATCGATCCTCATAATATTTATCTTTATACTGTTTAAGTAAATTATTGTAACGTTGTTTACTAATTTTAAATTCATTTTTAAATTCTGGTAAATGATGAGATAGGGTTTGAAACAGTAGCATCTTATCCTTACATTCCTTAATTTCGGGGCTATTAAAGAAATGATTGGGGCTCTGTTCTTTTACATATTTAGCTGGAAAATGCTTGTTGAAATATATTAAGAATGTGTTTATAAAATTATTATATTTGGTGTCAACGTTAGTAGCTGTGTAAGTATCTCCAAATAGCTCATGTCTGCACAGAAATTGCAGATAGCTTTTTCAGAAAATAAACGAATTTTTTTATGTATATTTGGTTTTTTATCTAAATGAAAGGACAAAATCTGAGCAGTGTGATCAGAAATCCCAGTATTAACGTTTTCAATTTTAAAATCACTGTTAATATTAGTTATAATATTATCAATGCAGCTCTCAGTGTTGCAGTATCTACGAGTGCTCTCAGAAACTGTTAGAAAAGCATCATAAGATTCTAATATATTTAAAAATATCTTGCTATGGTTATTTAATTCGAGACTGTTAATATTAAAATCTCCAGCTATGAAAAAAAGAATATTTTTCTCAAAAAGGATATCCAATAACAAATCTAGTTTAGTGAAAAAGAGTTCAAATTCTCTATCAGATGAAGAACGGTAAATGCACACTACAATAAATGTCATACTTCCAGTACTGATTTCCGCACCACAGCATTCGAACACTTTGCATTGGGAAATATTATTTATGTCACTTATAGGTTTCGCCCTGAGGCCTGGAGCACAGAAGATAGCCGCTCCTCCATGTGGGTCTTCCGGACGACAATAAACCGATACAGTATTTAAATTTGGCAGTGATAATAAAGTAGATTGCTCCTCAGAACGCCAAAGTTATTAGATAACATTTACCTTGTTCACTAGAATCAGGAATACCACAAATGAAAGGTTTGCCGATAAACTTTAAATAATAATATTATTTAAAAATTTTTATTAAGCACTTTTTGAATAATACAAGAAGTTAATACTTTATATTAAAAAGTAAACAGGTTAATGTATTCAATTATTATAAACCAATTACGGTTTTCTGTTATACATATATTCAATTTAGTTGTTAAATCAAAGATCTAGCAACTCATGCCTCTGCTTTGACGCTGTCGGATATTCTTCTATCATAAATAATAGAGTTATGGATTTTATTTCGAAGTTATAGTTTCTGTGATTCTCTTTCCAATGTCCTTGATACATTTATTGATGGTTCATTATCCCTTATATTAGCTTGATGAATAAGAATTTTAAATGTTGGCTTAATCCATAATTTAAATAAAAATTTGTATGGAAAATACTATATTCAAAGTTTCTTTGGAATTTAAAGCAGATATATTTTGGGTACACCATCATTTATCTCCAAATATGAAAGTGGCGTAGTTATAGATTTTTACTATTATTAAATAATATTCTACGTATCATCCCGTATTGTGGTTTGTTTTCAATAAACCTTGCACATCAAACAACAGAAAATTATAAACCAACTGGTATATTTTTAAAGTGTTCTCTATTACAGCTACAAAACAAATACCCTTGATAAATGACTGGAAATCTTACGGCCCATTTATAGCCAATTGTGAAATGTGTCATTTTTAACACGACTTTGTTTTACCGCCTGTTGAACTTCTGACAAATTTACTTTTAATGAAAATATCCTCCTCTCTTCCTATTTACACAGACAACAAATTTTGTAATTTATTATATTATCTTTAGGATTTGTGAGAGTTTGCTCTGCTATTTCTACTACGTGGGAGGTGTGCGTAAAATATGCTCATTCACGAATACTTTGTCAATGGGATGGAAGGTAGACGAAAATTATTATTTTCAATTAATGACTAAACTTTCATTAATTGCTGTGGTGAAGTACAATAATAGAGAAAGAAGAAAGAAAGACGCAAAAATTCCACAGAGCAAACATATATATTTTGTTTAAGAATAAAAAATACTATATGGGTATTTTTCCTCTCTTCAATTTTTAAAAACCTAAACGAATCAATTTGTATAAGTATTAAACTCTAGTGTAGCCATAAAAAATCGTTATTTTCTTTTATTATAGTTATTTTTCACCTCCTTTTTCTGCGATATTATATAAAATGAAATCAAAATAAAACAATCCTTAATTATTGGTCAATATTATTATTATGTATTGTCAATTTAACTTAAAACCAATTGCACCTTCCTTAAACAAAAACTCTCCTGATACATTTAACAAATTGCAGCTCGTTTTCAATTGATTAACCCAGCAGGGCATGCATAATGTGTGGGTCAGTGCAATAAATTATTGAGAAGATAGAACAACAAAGGGAGAAGGGTGCAGAAACGTACTCCAGGGATTCCGGACACTGAAAGCTAATGTTGTAGGGTCAGTAGTTAGGGTCTTAGAATTAATATACACGCCGTGGCTCATGGAATGTCGTACATCTCGTCTAATTGCAAGCATCGTGCAGTCTTGTTATTTATTCGGATGATTTATTGTCCTAGACAATGATTAAGATTAATTAAAACTAAAGTTTGATTGAAGTAGAACTTGAGGAGAAAAATATAAAATTTGAGCCCAAAGTGGAAAAATTGATCTTCAAATAAATAGTCTCCTTAGGCATTGAACTACTTCCACTTTTAGCAAGAAAAAAAAGTAGACCAGTCAGAATCAATCTGAATTTTTTTCCGAGTAATATTTTACATACGCAAGTACCTAATGGTGTGGTATCTTAGCACCTTCCTATCATTTTTAATTTATCTTTAAACTTTGGAGTTTTTCCTTAAATATGGAAGCTAATAATAATAATAATAATAATAACACATTTATTCCAAACGACAATTTTACATCGTATAGGAAAGGTCAAATAAATACTTAAGGTAAGATACATAATACGTATAGAATATCATGTAATAAAAAATAAAATGACATACATAATAAAATTATCAAATTGTGTTACTTATAACTTTAACAAATTACAAGTGAGTCAAATTTAGAGGAATTAAAATTAAAATATTCAGTTAAAGAGTATGGACATATTTCAATTAAACGTAACCTGAGTAATTTTTTAAAGAGATCCAAAGTTGTGCACCTTTTATATTATTTGGAAGTTTATTAAATATTTTGAGACCTAAGCAATTTGGTGAATTTTTGGTAAGATTTAATCTCATGAATGGAACATAAAAATCATTCTTTTGTCTTGTATTGATCTGGTGAATTTCATTATTAGTAGCAAATTTGACTTTATTTTTTAAAATATAAATGCACAATTCAAATATAAAAAGGCCAAGCAAGGTTAAAATACTATACATTTTAAAAATATATCTACAGGAAAATGTACTAGGTGCATTGGCAATTACTCTTAAGATCTTTTTTTGACATATAAACACATCAGAGAACTTGACTGATTCGCCCCAGAAACAAATGCCATATGTTAATCTACTGCTAACCTGAGCATAATATAAGTTTAAAAGTTGCTGTGTTGTAAGCACATTCTGTAGATTTCGAAACAAATAACAAATTGAGTTTAATTTATTACAGAGATTTGAGCAATGACTCTTCCACGTTAAATTATTATCAAATTCAATTCCCAAAAATTTTGCTTGTACCTCATTATTTACGGGAGTGTTGTCAATATTTAAATCCAAATTCCTAATTGCTTTTTGACGACTGTGAAATATAAGCGAGTGGGTTTTTTGTGTGTTAAAATATAAATTGTTATTAACAAACCAAATATTTAGTTTTTGAAGGAGATCATTACATTTTGTTTCTAAAATATTTTGAGATTTGTCTGAGATTAAAAGAGAAGTATCATCGGCATAAATAGTAAAATGAATATTTGATGCAATATTGTCAATATCATTGTATAATAAAAATAACACAGGACCCAAAACAGAGCCCTGTGGTACTCCCATGTTGATATTTAGGTGATCAGAGTTTATATCATGAGTGGTTGACTGTTCCTTATACTTGATATTTACATACTGACTACGGTTATTTAAGAATGAGGTTACCCAGTTTAATGACAATCCTCTCAGCCCATATAAGGATAATTTTTTTTTTTTTTTTTATTATTTCGGGGTTTTTGGCTTTGGTATGTATGTACCATTAGCACAGTGCCATGTATTTTTTAATATTTATTTGAGACAACGGCACGCGGTCTTTCCGAGTGGTGTGACCCCATCTCGGTACTAATCGCGCCCAACGCTGCTTTACCTCGGTGATCGGCCAAGAGCCGTTTCACTAACGTGGTTAGCCGTTGCCCTTGTAAGGATAATTTTGCATTTAAAATATCATGATTGACACAATCAAATGCCCTACTGAGGTCGCAAAAAATCCCAGCAGGACATTCGCCTGCCTCAATTGCCTCTAGCACTGCTTCATAAAACGAGTGAATTGCAGTGCTGGTTGATTTTCCAGACTGGAACCCGTGTTGATTTTTTTGATTATCCAAGAAATGTATTAGTCTATCCAAGAAGGCATACTCAAAAATTTTGGAAAATGAAGAAGGTACTGTAATTGGTCTATAGTTATCTATAGATGACAGATCACCTTTTTTATGAACAGGAGTTACTTTACCTAGTTTAAGTTTAGTGGGAAAAGAACCATTTGTAAAAGATAGATTTATTAGAAAAACCAAAGGCTTTATAATGCTGATACCCACTTCTTTTAATACCTCTCTTATATTTGCTCTATTTCTAAACAAAGGTGATAGACATTTTACTGAAAATTACCATGCGATGACTATAACTACTAACTAAGGTATTTGAGGTAGCATTTCCACCTTCAAAGGTAGATTACACCAAGTCAGCATTGATTTGTAGATGGTCAATTCCAAATTGCTGCAACTTCTGGCGTACCCCAATGCTCCATACTGGAACCTCTTGCATTTGTTATCTTTATTAACGTCATTGTAGAAACTCTAGATATGCAATGCCTACTTTATGTAGATGATTTTAAATTATATGGGCGTATAGAGTCTATAGGTGACTATATAAAGATACAAGTAGATTTGAATAAAATTCAGGACTGGTGTACGAAATATAATTGTTCTCTCCAATTATAGGAAAATAACGCTTTTGAATTCAACTACAACATAAATAACACAATTCTTGAACGACACGCTTTAGTTTTCGATTATAAATTACATAGGTCTGCAAATGGGGTCATGAAAGCTGTTTGACAACTTGGAATTATTTTTTAAATGTTAATTGTGGCATTTCATAAATTATTTCTCTTCCTTTTCTTTTTTGGGATTTACTACCACATTTCTTGAGATTCCTATCCAAAAAAGGAAATATTTCGTACGTATTTCTTTGCATAGAATCTGAATCTCGTCTAGAATTTACACATCACGTCTGGATTTTGAGATATTTGAGGTTAAATGTAATGAATATTTGTTGAGGTTATGCATAGCAAATAAAAAATTCAGCTCATTTTTGCTGGTTGCATCATCTAGTACTACCTTTCCCCTTCAAAATGAGTTATCGATTGTCCATCTACGATTTTTCTTATCGGAATTAGGCTTTTTTAAAGACGTCTCAAACAAAAGATATGACACCCATGAGCCCTTAATCGACAAACCATAAACCAGTATACTTAAATTCCAATGAATCATACCTGTACACATAAATGCTAAACCAATAAGCCGTCAAGCCAATAACTCTAAACCTAATAACCTAATAACTCGTACATCCTAAACCTATAAACTTCAAACCAATAAAGTCTAAACCCAAAAAACATAAATTTATGAATTTTAAACCCATAAACTCATGAACCTTAATTCCATAAACTCCAAACCAATAAACTGTAAGCCAATCAACCGGAAATATATAAAATCTAAACTCATAAAACCTAAACCCATAATCCCTAAACCAAAACACTATATCCATAAAATCTACAGGATTAAATCCTAAACCCATAAACCATAAGGCCATAAACCATAAACAATTAAATCCTAAACCCATAAAGCCATAAACCCTAAATCAAAGAGTTAGAAGCTCATAAACCATAAATCCTTACAAAATCTATAAGCAGTACTACAATCTCTGTGCCCATAAACTTGAAGATACGGATGGGCTTATGGGTTTAGGTTGTATCGGTATAAGATTTACCTAACCTAATTAGGTTGAAGGACTTATCGATTTTTGATTTAGAATTTATATGGTTTGGGTTCATGGATTTAGGTTTAACACAATTGGGTTTTGGTCATAAGGTTAACTGGTTCATGGTTTACTATTTAAGAGCTTACGAGCGTTATAATCATAAGTCATAATGACTGGATTTTTAAGGTTTAAACTCAAAGAGCCATCGCCTTAAAATCTGAGATATTCATTTAGCAACTCTTATAAATATTCAAATTTATTCACCTTTAAATGGACATAACTTCGATAAGAAAAATCGTAGATAAGCTATTGAAAACTCAATTGGAAGGGGAAGGTAGTAATAGACGATGCAACCAGCAGAAATGAACTGCAAATGTTTTTATTATCTATACATAAATTGAAATATAACAAAAAAAAACCGCTGCCAATTATGGGATCAAAACTTCCTCACCGTGTAGTGGAGTTTATAATAAAGTAATTTTTGACGTATTTTGTTTTTTGACGCATTTTGATTTTTTTGACGTATTTTGTTTTTTTGGCGTATTTCGTTTATTTCAACATTTGGACACAATATTATAATGGATTTGTATATTAGATCCTATTTCTAATCTTTCATCACAAATAAATTTTTTTGTAAAGTTAGAAATAAAGGTGTTGAGGTCCGGTAGACCCCATTCTAGTGGACCGATTTTGCTCATCAACGAACTCAATCTTTTCCTTGGACTCTAGAACGTGTGTACCAAATTTGAAAGCCTTATCTCAAGAACTGTAGCTGCTATCGCGATACACACACACACACACAGACAGAAAATTTTTTTTGTCTGAAATTTTGTGTATCGTCATAATTCGTCGAGATTCGTCCAGAAATGCAATAAAAATTTTCAAAATTTTTTTCACGAATACAAACCTACCTTCCTCACTTTTGGTGAGGAAGTAAATACATTTTTTTGGTCCTTTAACCTCAAATATCTCAAAATCCTAACGTGACAGATAAATTCTGAAGCGAGATTCGGATTCTACGCGAAAAATTACTTTAGATACTCCTCCTATGCTTTAAACAGCTGAATCTTCATTGAATTTCCACTAATACCATAGTTATAAAATGACAAGAGATACTTAGTGTACTAGAGTTTTATAAATAAATATTTTGCCACTTTCAGGTTCTTAAAAAAATATTGCATTTTTTTTCGAAACAAACAAAATTCTTTAAAAAAATATATAAGAGTAATTTGGAATCAATTTATGCACTGTAAACAAAAAGATATAAGCTTTCTTTATTCCCAATTTTAAATTTCCATTTTCTTTGGAAACCAAATTTAGGTTGTAGAACTCATCCGTATCGTTTCTCAGAGCAAAACGAATAATGGCACTGTTCACTTCCCGATGAAAACCCAAGGGTTGTTTAACTGATCCAAGTCAATAATTACTCACTGATTTCCTACCACTGCGGTCAATAAATTTTTGTTCTCTTAAAATGTTTTCTTAAGCGCCTCTCAAGTCACCGAAGTAACCCCCGGAAAAACCTAGAATTTTGTGTTAGGAAAGAAAGACGAAGCCCTACAGCTTATTGTGGAGTTTGAACCACATTTATCGATAATTTTCTCCCATCAAAGTCCAAAGCAAATCAGGCAGATACTATTTCTTAACTCTTTCAAAACAGTTTTTTGGCAAATACAATAATGCTGATTTATTTTAATTTATTGTTAGAGATTATCCAGCAGCAGCTTGAGTTATGAATGTTTATATGCTGCTAATGCTGCTAGTTCTAAGATATTTATTATTGATGGAAGCGTTTCAATACGCATAAAATAAGGAGAAACATTGCTATTTTTATTTTGCTATATGGATATACAACACTAATTTTTATTTTCTCTCAACCAAACTATATAGCAAAGATGTATTTACAGTATTGTCGATCCTAATATTTTTTTTTTTCATATTCACACTTAAAACTTCATGAATATTTATTTTATTATGAAGCTTTTTATTTTTTTTTTTACAATTCTCTTTCTTTGCTTGATATGCATTGTTTATAAATGACTTTATTTAGGCTTTATTCAAGCATAATAACAAAAACCTATCCAATTTGATATACTCACATTGATGTTTCATCTCTAAACATACAATTATTATGTTTATTGAATCTTCTCTAATGCATGATAAAAATTGAATTGAAAATTACAAAATTCAAAACGTCTAAAAATAAATTATGGCAAAAATTTTTCTTTTATTTTAACTCACCACAAAATTCATTTATTATGGTCACCTGCAGAGTATTTTGTTTTCACATTATTCGACAATAATAACGTTCTAAAATGTTTTCAATGATTTTCTTTGAATTAAACATAATTTATATTTGTACGTTCAGAAGTGGAACATCAATAATATACATTAGATAATTTTGTTATAATAGCGTCTCAAAAGAGAAAGTAGAGTAGATACAAAGGGATGTGAAAATATAGAAGACATATCAGTTAAAGGAATGAAAACATTTTTTTGTTATGATTACAAAATGTTTTATTAATGTCAATAAATACAATTTTGAGTATAAGTTTTCAAGATAAAGGTAGAATTTGAATTTGACGTGATTTGGGTCTCCCTGAAGAGCCGGATAAAGGCGAAAGAACATGTACATCTTCTTGGGGATATCATTTTTTGGTTGGTGACCATAATGAATGAATTTTGTGGCGAGTTAAAAAAAAAAATAAATTTTTGCCATAATTTATTTTTAGACGTTTTGAATTTTGTAATTTTTAATTCAATTTTCAATTAGAGAAGATTCAATAAACTTAATAATTATTGTATGTTTAGAGATGAAACATACAATAAAGCCTAAATAAAGTCATTTATAAACAAAGCTTTTTAATGGTTTCACTTAAACAGTCAATAATTAATAATTTAAATTTTGTAAATGCAGGATTTAAGAAACTATCAATCTCCATTCGATGTATTGACTGATATTCGGTATAGATACAGAAATTTCTTTAACACTTGAAATAAAATAATTTTAAAAGATTGTGATATTTATTTTTCCCCTTTAAATTTCACCAGAGAATCATTTGCATCTCTAAACGAAATAATATTATTCAGAAATGATTGATATCGTTGATTGTAACTGTAAATCTTAACAGAAGTTGAAAATGGTGCCTGGGTCACTTGCACGAATCTAGCTGGATATGAACATTAATTGCACATGGTACATTATAAGATATAATAGTGGTAAAATAATTCCATGCTGCTTGAAATAGGACTCACAGAAAATTAACGTACCCTTTTTTCTTTTGTATTATAATAAACACTTTTTTATCCCAGGGCTACCAACCCAACAGAAGAAGGTGATATAAGAGAGAATTCCATTTAATTGCTCGTAAAGAAAAAAATATATTGTATGGATATTTGCACCCTTAAGTTGAGGTATTTCATAATTATTTACAACTTTACTGATTTAGTTCTAAAATATGAAAACTTTTTTCCATTTAAATACCTACTTAAAAAATGTATACGTTCTTTCTGTAGCAAAAGCTGGGATCCTATTCTATCTAATAAATAAACGTATACCTACATGTGTTTACTGATTATATCAATAGGGGAAAATAATATAAGGTTTGAGTTCTGAGCATTGACGTTATTTGAAATACGTAATCGTAATTTATGGAAATAATAATCTAACATTTTGGTTAGTGCATTGCTATAGTTTTACTTAACAATATATCCAATTAGAAAAGAAATATCACGAAAAATATTAACTATGTCCCTCCCCCTCTCCCGCTTAAATATAAGACTCTAAATTTTCACTAAAATTTTATAACTGATTTGAAACAATTTAGTTTCCATCTTTGTAAAAATTTCAAAAAACTCTATTTTATTTTTTTCGTTGTTTGGTAGAAGATATTAAACTTTGGGTCCTAAAATTAATCGCAACATCAAAACTGAAATCACGAGTTAACAAACTAATCTAACTTTATACCGATCAAATTTACTTATCTATACACTATCATCATCATAATGCGCTGAATACCTCGCAAAAGTGTACACAAGAATTATAAAACAAACTTCCCTAAGCAAATACAGCTTAAAATCTTCCGCGCCGTTTTATCCTGCTCACCGCTACATCCTTTCGGCGGTGTATCACGTAAGGATAATAGCCACATCACGGCACCACGTTGCCAAATACAAAACATATGACAATCCGTCCACAGCACGCTAGAACCTATCTCACTCCATACGTGACGCCTGCGTCGAGCGTTCTGTGGCCAAAAAACCGCGTTGGGATTCCGTCCCTTTCTATTTCTAGTTAATTGGCATAAGACTCTCTTTCACCGGCGCCAGGCCCAGCCCGCTTTGACCACAAACAAGATGGGTCTCTCTTACACTCTATCTGCTCTCTATCAGACATGTACCCCTTTATGTTAGCTTCTGTTTTAATCTAGCCATTTCCCCTCTCTTTCTAGCCCGTTATGGGGGTGTACAGTGCTCCCCTGATAAGTAAAGGGTTATCAAACGCGCGCTAGCTACTGCTTTAACAGACAACACTTCTGTAGCTTGTCTTCCTCTAACTGTTGGATCCCGTGGGTATTTTTGGATGCAACGTAAATGCTGCTCGGTTTTTGTTAGTTAATCAACAACATACCGGCTAAATCTTTAGTTTTGGTTTAAATGTCGGCGAGAGAAATAGACACAGCGGTATCGGTGCACAACAATCTTAATAACACATGTTTCTCGCACTGGAGGACTTAGTTGGCCTCGCTTGTGATTTACAAGAACGAGAGAGCTCCTTCAAAAAATACGCTTCATTTTAGTTAACCGACACCACCGACCGGAACGGGGATTAAAAAGTTGCACACCTGATCTAGTGGCGGCTAATATGTGAGTGCGTTTTACCAATTCCCCACCCCTATAAAAAGTTTTCATTCAGAAAAAGTGTTGACATGTGTTGCTAGGCAACCGTCGGAGCGTGTGGATTGGGATTTTTTGACTGACATGTGGAATTATTCATCGCCTATGTATGATTTGTTGCTCGTTACATATTGGTGCTAACTACAATGATATCAATTTATAATCATAAATGTGGCTTTTACGGTGTACAGAATTGCTTGCTCATATAAATAGCTATAACTTATTAAACTAGATTTATAAACAAAAAGTGCCAGTCAAATATTAAAATTGCAGGAGTGAACAATAAATTAGAGTGAAAAATTTTGCAATTTTTTTGTCGGAACTAGAGTATCGGTTACATGAATCTATCTATTAAAACACTCCTCCGATTAGTAATTACATCGCCCAAGATATAGCAAGACTAAGAACTAGGAACTTACAATGTTGAGCAGTGTGTACTAGTGAAGATTTAGTCAAAGAAATAAACAAAACGTTGAAAGTAAAACATGAACATAATAAACGATCACTAATAAACAACTGAAAGAAATATGATTATAAGGTTGCAGCAACTTTCCGACATAATGTTACTGTAAAAGATTCCCTAACATGACAGACATTCATGTCTCTAAAATTTAAACCAGTTTTACTGTAAATTCAATAATCCTTAAATGAGTGTTAATGTTTGGTGATTGGGCACCCACAACAATGCACCTAACCAACACACCTACAGGTGCCACGGGTACCGCTTCATCCCCAGAGGGTACCACTAGCTTAATTCAGGACACCTATACAAAAATGACGTCGGATATTCTGGCGGAGAGGACATTAAATGACTTTTTAAGTGAGCATCCAGGAGAACTAATAAGGACTGGCAGTCCTCTGTTTGTTTGTACAGTATTGCCGCCGCACTGGCGGTCGAACAAAACTCTTCCGGTAGCTTTTAAGGTAGTAGCCCTCGGAGATATCGGAGATGGGACTGTTGTGACTGTTAAAGCGGGCAATGACGAGAATTATTGTGCGGAGTTGAGGAACTGTACGGCTGTTATGAAAAATCAAGTAGCTAAATTTAATGACCTTAGGTTTGTTGGAAGAAGCGGAAGAGGTAAGACGAATTTTAATGAATACGTGACTGTTATTATATTGTTTATTCCATAATTAGCTGCTCTGTGTTGTCAGTTTTTAAGTGGAATTGTTATTATTTTGTAGTGTAAATTCTTGTATTTGTATTCGTAGTTGTCTATATTGTGTAATACGTGTGTAATATTTAAATGGCCATAAAAAAGTATATCTTTGTCATGAATATATCAATCCTGATAAATTCGCAAGGATTGAACTTTTCCGCTATTTATATTTATTTAACTGAGGAGAGAAAAACATTTGCTCTCGTGGGTGAAGTCTAATCACCCAAGGGAGGAAATGACATTTCACTCAGGAGTTACCCTCATTTCAGGCAAGGCATATTAATACAGAAAAAGATATTTAACAATAATTTCGTGGTAATGTAGTGGTAAAAAATATTCCACACAGTCGTCAATAGCAGCAGTGCGTAATATTCCCTTTACACCCCTTCGTCAATTTAACCGGAACGTAATGTGGTATTACTTGCCGCCGGGAGAGAATACGGGAAGAATCTGCTACTCCTTGTGCGGGTACGAAAAAAAAAAGGATATAAGGATATATTTTTATGTAGGTAGCTATTATATTGTAAATATATTTTGTAATAATGATGATTTTAACATTTATTTAAAAAAAACAGTATCGTAAGATATTATAATTGTAAACGTTTTAATCGGAAGGGATTCCCCCTCCCCTTTAACCATATCAGCTAAAAACTATTGTAAACAAATGCCCATATTCAAATATATGAATAAATATGCTAAAAAAGGACATGAATATTGTCCTGTAAATAAATTTTGGACACTGACAAAATTTTCAACGACTAGGAAAGACCTGGAAATGATTGGTAATTATAATTATAAGAACCAATTATTATGAACAATTTTCGTCCTTAAAATTATTGTCCTCTTACAGCAGTTGTCGAAACAAACAGGACCAATCCTACCTTGCCTATATTTTGTTTATTTAGCATCTGAAAGTGTCAAAAATAGGCAACTGCAGGCGTAATAGTTTGTTATAAAACTTCGTTCATAGTGTTGCGTACCATCAGTTTAGATTAAGATTCAATACCTACTTAAGTTCTAGACGAGACACAATTCCAAAGTGGCTGTAGCCAAGGTCAAAGGTAAAAAAATTTAAATTTTTTAAAGCAAATTATTAAACCTATATGGATGTCTAATTAGTGTTATCGAGTCCTGAAGAAGTTTCCTTGCACTGATCCTGTTCCGATAACTTTTTTGTGAGGACGAAACAAATGATGAACGTTCACCTAAAAACTTTCCCCTTCTAATATAGGGAATGACATAAATTAGTAGCTTGACGAAATCTTAAGTAAGTTTCCATATTGGCATGTGACTAGTCATATAGGAATTTTAATTTAGGAAGAAGAGATTTACAGTAAATTTATTCCTCCCGTTTCATTTATATATTTGTAAATATTTAGCTGCTTTCTGAAGTTTCTTAATTCTACCAAAATTGGCAAAAAATATCGGGTTCGTTTCCACGTTGATTAATTTGAACTCTTCACAATTCAACTATCACATTGTGGTTTGCTTCAAAGACCACAACAAGATAACCGAAACGTCAAGAATTGAAAATATTCAACACGGAAGATCGGCAAATCATCAGCTCCGCGACAGCCTAAGTCTAAATATTTTCTAGAATTATTTTCAATAAATTCACAAAGTCATCGTGTTTTTAGGCTGCGCATTTTGCAATTGTTAAAATTAATTCCACTTCCCAAAGCGTATTTGTTTATTGTTGGTATGTTATCTCTTTCCTATGATTGACTGGATGTGCACTCGTCTGTCCAGTATGACAGATTACTTTCTAGTCCATATTCTTAGTCAATATTGATCTTGTCTATTTTTATTTTACCCTTCGAATTGCATAAACATTGAGTTTCAGTCCATGGTTATGCTTATGTTGATAAACTAAAAATGTTTTAAAAACAAATTTTTTAACAGTTTAAAAGTGAAAAAATGTTTAAAATGAGTTCCTCATTTACTTAGTAATAACTAACTGTTATGGGTTCTCACGTAATATTTCTTAAAATGATAAATCGTCCGAGACTGTAACTATTACAATAAACGAAAAAGAGGATCAATATGAAAGTCCGCCAAAAATATATTAGTTTTTACAGAGAATTAGTAAAAAATTAATTTCCAAAATTATCGTGCCTTTGTGCAGTAGCGATTAAATAGACTTATCTGACTTACTGGTAGATGGTTAACAAATTTTTTTCAGTTTTATTTAATCTCCTTCAAAATTTTGTCTTTCAGATTGGGTAACTTTTTTGGCATCAACTGTACCAACTAATTATTGAAAATAGTTTGAAAGAAAAGTATGTACAACAAGGACAGAACCACTCACTTATCCATACGTGAAAAATAACAGAATAGTAGAAAACAGTGGCCCTAAAACACTACCCTGTGGCACACATTTTACAATATTAACTAACTTAGAAATGTTTGCACCCAGTGTAACTCTGGAGTCGGCCAGTAAAATAATTATGAAAGAAGAGGATCGCCATTGTACCAACGTGAATATGTTTTAATTTAACTCACAGGATAGTATGACCTAGGGTATCAAATATTTTACGTCAATCGAGTAGAATCAGAGATCTACTCTCATTATTATTACAAGCTCTAAATAATTCATTTTTGCCTGTGGTGATGCACTACGACCTATGCAGTGGCTTTCTCTCTCTCTCTCTAGATGAGAATGTAGGAAATGCAATTTCAAATTCATCAAGCTCCCAATTTCCAAGTCTTCAACCATTTCAGCGACTATGTCCTTGTAATATTTATTTTCCTGATTCCACAGGAAATTTTCAACGACCTTTTGAAATCTGAGTCGTGGTGCCTCTTCAGTATCACTTATTTTGGTAACGAAAGTTTTATCCATCAACATCCGTTGAATATTCAGTTCTTCATTTTTGCATCACAGACATTTGTCCTAAGTGTCGAAACCTTATTTGCTCAAAACCTTGTATATCATTAGGACTCTCTCCGCTTTCACTACCATTTTTATACCCTTATTCAACAACCTCCATGTTCTTGAATGAAGAAATTGAATAAGCAATAATTATATCTCCGATATTCGCACTATCACTTTTGAATGAAATTATAGGTTCCATTACGATAGAAACATTATTGCTTAAGCGACAGAAGTAGCAATCTTCTTGAAGTACTGGTTTCTTCATTTCGTTATACTGTAGACTGTAGATTCTGTTATATATTGCTGTTTGGTATCAGCGGCAGTGGTTCAAAATACATAAATTATCATAGTTTTACTAGTTCTCAGTTAACAGACTAATAATATCACCATGTATAATGAAGTTTGATAGAATTTTGTATAATCTGAGACATTTTTTGAGATTAAAAAAGTGTGTTACGATAGAGCGATTTGAACAGAGGAGAATCAAATTCAGTGCATCAAACTACATAAAGGTACGATTGTCCAATCTGTCGGACATGACCCTTTTCTTATGCCTGTATTATTTGTTTCTTCATTTATGCGTCTATTTGACGCTAAATAATTTTTTTAATTTTCTAACGCCATAAAAATTTTAACATTAAATGTACACCAGTGGTAATAATCCCAAAAATGTGACCCCCACCTCCATGGAAATTGTCAGTCGCCAAAATCAATGTCTCTGCATCCCTTTTGATTGGAGGCTATCTGCCTGCAACCTTTATCTTACAGATTTTCTGAGTTCTTAGATATTTTCAACGGAAGAAAGGACAAAAGAATTAGTTATTTTATTAATTCTGAAGATACTATCATCATATATTATACGCCTAAATATCACAGAATCGTCACCAACCGTAAATATTTCGAAATATGAATTTCATTCAAGCAATAAACTTATTTTTTTAATGTAGGATTTAAATAAATGTCTTCATATTCAAAAAACTGGAACGCAGAACACTGGTAAAGTTATTATGATCTACTGCGTTGTAGGTATTGATATGTAACAAAATACATAATTATACGAGTCACAATACTTTCTTATATCAAGCATCTTGGAGATTTTAATGCTGGGATGTAAGAAACGGGGGAATGCTCGAGAAAAGCTCTGAAAGGAAATTTCCTTGGGTTGACGCATGACTAAAAAGGCGGGATATTATGCGGCGGAAAACCAACAGTGTTACGGAAAACTGTCAACAGATTATAAAAGTTAATCCGCCGTAAAATAAACTGTTTGTCTAACCCTTTTCATTTCTCATCACTGTTAAAACTGACTCAAAACTGATAGGATTTAATTTAAAAATAAAGTTTGGATTGGGATTAGCGTTGGAAAACATTTGCTTTTTGTTCCGCTCTTCTGTTTATGTTTTGGTTTTAGGGATTTCAAAGAGAATTCAGAATTGTCCCGAATCACATCTGGACAGGGATACTTTAACTACTTTTTAAAAAAGTAATTTACTGGTTCCTTTTTATTCGTACCGTCAGTTATAGCTTAATGGCTGCTTTGTAGTTTTTAATATCGTTACGAATTCTGTATGAAATTGGTCATACAACCTTAATGGCCAAAAAGTTAAATTAATTGGGGATGGGTTTTTCCTACAAGTGGAATATAATACTTCTTTGTACTCTTGAACATAGTTTTACTAAATAGAAGGTGTTCTAAATCTTTGTATCGTTTTCGATGTAATGGTATCAGTAAATAGATTTCTCTGAAATAACTGAGAGAATTACTAGTTTTCACGAGCTATGAAATCGAGTATAAAATGGTTACCTGCACACTTTTGTTTTTTTTGCAATGCTAAAAATAAAATATAGAGTTTCATGAGAAATAAATGATATTCCACAAGAGGAAAATAAATAAAAACTGACCAACTCAACCATATTTGATTATTGTTTTTAAGACATAATTAAATTCAAAACTATTGGATAATACATTTGACTAAGCTACGAGACATTTAAATATGCATATTAATTAAGAAAGAACTTATAAAAAAATTTATTTAAATATGAAATTGTCTTTTATTATTGTCTTCGTTAGATAATAGATACCTACTAATTTTTATACAGTAAATTCACTTTTCAACCAAAGCACTTTGTGAGTGAATAGGAGAGAATAAAGCGAGAGCGCTAACATTCTGAGATCGACATGCAGTCATGCATGTGTAGTGCTCTCGCTTTACTGCTATCTCCTATTCACTCACAAACTGCTTTGGTTCAAAAGTGAATATACTGTATATTATTTTCTTTTATACCTTTTATGTAATTGCACAATAAGAATTTTTTTAAATTGTTATTGTTCATATTTAAATAGTGGTCAAAATTTAATAAAGCGTGTTTAATAGGTAACGCACTTGCCAACATATTGTTCAATGATCTGGGGAAACTTATTTTACTAAATATATTTGAATTTTTATTAAATATGTATTTATGCATTTAATATACTATTATTCCATTACTTAATTTGTTTTGTTTAATGATTAACCAGTGGCACTGGCATGATATACCTATACAAGCACATTGTTAAATTTCACACTTTTACGTCAGATCTCTTTGCACAGGTTTCGATTTTTACTCTAAGTTAGTAACAGAAAGCTGCCATGATGTCAAAGTCTCTCTAAAACTTAACTCACGGCTCACTCCCACCCTGCTAGATGCCAGTATTTTGATTCCGGGTTACAAAATTGTTCGAAACGATAGTGAAGATGGCGGTGTAACTTCTTTAAAAAATTCGTCTACATTTTCTGCTGTAGATATTGGTGATTAGAATAGCTCGTTGGAGCAGTTGTGGATTAATATTAAAATATCAAATAAAGAAATATGCTTGGGTACTTTATTTAGGCCACTGATTACCAATTCTAATAATGTATGGATCATTTAGATAATGTTTTAGTAAGTCTGCTTCCGGAATTTGATTATGTGTTACCTATTTGGAGGTTATTTTAATGTTTACTTTTAAATACTGGTAAGGTAATTATAATATTTCCTTGTTTAATAACCATTTAAATAAACTCTGTTTAAATCAAATTATAATTTAACCTACCAAAATAACTGATTGCTCATAGTATCGGATAGATAGTGGAAGAAAATTAGTCAAAATAATTGATGAAAATTGATGTAATAGGGAAGATGACTTTTTTCTTGTTTTTTGTTTTATACATGCAAATGAATCAAAAATCAAAAAAATTAGCTAAATCGAGCGGAGGCTTCGCGAGAAAAGCGCATAAAAGTGCATTTTTGATGCATTTCGAATTCATCGCTACACTATTTTTTAAATATCTCCGGCTCTATTGTTCGTAGAAGAATAAAAATAAAACTAATATACTCGTAAATGAATAGACTATCGAACTGTTGGGGTATAGTTACGTTAAAAGTACATCCTAACGTCAAAAAATCCAAATTTCACAATTTATTTTTTTTACTAATATGTAATACAATAAGTGGGGTAAAAATCTTCAGATCTTTACGAAATTTGGAGAAAATATGTATTTTCATGCTATACTACGTGTTTAAATTTAAAAAAAAATAATTTTTTTGGCTACAATTGAACATTTTCGAAAAAAATTAAAACGCTTGCCATTTAATGAGAAATGGTCGTCGGGTAAACTTTTTTTTAAGTGTAGGTATTTTTTTGTACCGTACCGAATCTTTTATGCCGGATTTTCATAAAAAATTTATTTCAATGTAGTTCTTTATTTAAATGAAAAAATTCTCGTAAAAGAATTATTATTTATATGTTTAATGTTTTAAATAGGCGACGTCGTTTTCTCGTTTTAAATGGACGACGTCGTTGTCAAAATCCGCTAACTTTTTATAAACCAGATGCTACAAAGGCAGCATTACGAAGTGCAAGGAAGCGTGTGTTAGGGCAGTTTCTGGATTTAACCCATCAACACATATTGATTTAAATATTACGAGGTTCATGTTACTTCAAAAACCGGTTCAAGCCAAAAAAACTGTTGCGTGTAATTTGTCTTTGCTTCCACCAACATCTGATACTCTATATCAAAACTCGTTAAGAGTTTATTTGCAAACTAAAACATGGCTTGGAAGGGACGTTAAAAATCCATTGGATTTTGATTGGAAAAAATCCAAAAATGGCTTAAGACCAATCACAAGTAATCAGTCAGCCATAACGGAAAATTTGATAGAAAAAATTAAATGTTTTTGCAGAAGTGGTTGAAAAACAAATGCAAATTTAAAGATAGAAATTGTAGTAATCTATGTCATTTTTGCAAATTCACAAATTGTGCAAATGCGCCTACTAAATTAATAGATGATGATTCAGAAGACAAAGCTGTTTTGCAGATGGTGAACCAAAAATATTGAAAAGGTCAGTGATGAAGATTCTGATTTTGCTAATTTTTTCGCCTTTCGACTCATTTGCATCTATAAAACAAAAAACAAAAGAAAATTAAACTTCCCAATTCACTTTTAAATTCTAATTTTCCTCCACTATTAGGTATTCTAATTACTGTGGTGTATTTTTTTAATACTATTTCTTCATATCCTAAAATTTCAGCTAACACTGAATTACCTCTGATTACTATATGATTAACTGCAACTTAAAATTAATAAAATCCAAACAATAAATTTTATAAAAGACATACAGAGACTTTCCAAATTTAATCATGAGTTATTTTTGTATGATTATCAATATTTTTATTAAGATTTTATTTATGAACTTAATGATGTTGATAACGTGGTTGATTTTTTCAGTAGTAGTATTTTATATCTGTTTGACTTTGTGCTCCCTTCAAAACCTAGAATATATAAACCTCTAACACGTCATAATGATATGTTTCGAGCATATAATAATAATCAAAATTGATGTTTAATTTTGTTGGACTACGGTAAGACCTTCGTCATGCGAGACCATACTGCCCTGGGAACCAAACTACAATACTTTGGTGTCAGTGACATGGCAAGTTCTGTCAAAATTATTTAAAATGGCACCAATGACTTTAAATAATCAGCTTTATGAATTCATTTATCTAGGTTAAGAAACTTCTTCAAGGTAGTATCTTAGAGCCTAAACTTTTTTCCATATATACTTGAGATTTATGTAAAAACTGAATATATAATATGTATAAAGAATAATAGAGATCTTACGGAAAAAATATTTTTATTAATCAAAAATATTATTAAGTCAGTAAATACAGTTAATTTTTTTCGTCTTCTTATAATCATACTTACTTGAATAATTTACAATGAAGTGGCTGTATGAGCAGCTCTGCTACAAACCGCCCCTCACCATTAATTAGTATTTGTGTTATTTTATTCAATTTCAAATAAAGGTATGTATTATTATTATTTTTATTATTATAATGTAATGTAGATTGTAATATGGCTTGTCAGAGGATTGCACTGTTCGTTATTTCATTGAATTGGGATGATTGATGGTCGCGAGGTGGTGACACTTAGTTCTCACAAAAAAATCCGTGTTCGATTACCAGTGGTAGCAGTGGAATTAACTAGAGATTACTCGTGTGTGTCTGTTGACTCTAAGTGTCTACTCGCTCCCGACAACGTTAGTTTAGGAATATAAGAGTGCTTCTTATCTTTATACTTTTGCTCAATTTTATCACAGTGCTATAGGAACGTGTCCATCGTCCATGGCAGTATTGCGTTTTCTAAAAGACAAATGCAAATTTAATGGTTAAAGCTAAACTTTTAGCTGAGACAATTTTTGACATTGAAGGTTAGTATAGTATTTTAAATTAAACTTAAATCCTTATAAAATTTTAAAAACTAATGTACGTACAAATTAATAATCCTATGAGTGAAGTAAAATTAGGTTTATTGAGAAAATAAAAAAATTTTTTTCTTATGCAAATTAAATTTTCATTTCCATTCAAAATTAATCTTTAAAAAGTAATATGTAAATAAAGAAATAAAGCAATAAAAGTAAATACAATTAAGAATAAAGAAATTGCCAAAAAATTTCTATAAATTAAATTATTAATTGTTAATTTAGGGAAAAATAAACGGAAAATTGGGGGTTTAAATGATATTCGGACAATAAGCGATTTTTGTCAACAATTGGCGGAATTTGCGGAAACTATACGTATCTTGGTGTCTACTCTCTTTTTGTGTCTTCTTCTTTGACACTCGTGAAATTAAACAAATAAAACATATAATAATATGTGAGAATGCTGAAGCTCATTCGCTCATGTTATGCCTCGAAGTTATCTGGAAATTAAGGGGTTTTTTGTTGATTAGGACAAAACAAATGCAAAAATCTAGTCAAAAAGTCAAAAATAAATTTTCATCGTAGGTCAAAAAAAATTAAGCTTCCGAATCCTTGCATCGTAAGTTTTCCTTGGCCGTTCATTGGCATATAAAGATTTTGAACTTTTTTGTGGGATAGTTATTGGATAAAAAAAAACATGTTACTGAGATTTTATTGATATCTTCTGTAATGCCAGGCTTCAGAATCAATCTACAGAAGAAGCCTGGTATTACAGGAGAACCCGGTCAATCTCAGTAACGTGTTTTATTTCTTGTCCAATAACTAACCCACAAAAAAATTCAAAACAATTTTTTAATTTCGTAGCTTTAGAAAACCCTTATTTTAGGAATAATAATATAATTTAATCGAAATTCCGCCGCCAAACATACATTCTGATAGAAAATTCAGATTCATCGCATCAAAATACATACACATATACGGGTCTAACTTTTGGGTTTGATTTTTTTGTGTGCCTGTGTTATCGGTCAAAAAAGCAAACATTTAATTTAGTCAGGAATTCCCGTACTAATCTCCGTACTTATAAAACGTATTTGTTTTGTGTAGGTGTTAATAATTATTAGTTGATGCCTAATAGTTTAACACTAACAAATTTTAGTTACTATGTGGGCATTGCGAGTAACAACCTCTTCAATTGCCAATCCCCAACACGCAGTGAAATTCTAAATAATAAACAGATCGCGACATGGAGTGTATAAGCGATTATGTTTGAACATTGATCCACAAAATGTATTTGAGGCTCCCACACAAAATGGCGATGATATCAAAACTGCAGCATGCAATATCAGCCGATGTAATTACACGTCACTTTCAAACACAAAATGCTGAATTCTATTTTTTAGGGTATTAATTGAGTTGATGGGAACTAAAGCACAATAGAGGTGGTGTAGTGGAATATGATTAGGCAAATAGGTCGAAAATGTAATGGAGCAAAATCAAACAAAATATACACTTTGATTGCATTTGTGCTTAAGTATATTCTTTTCTCATATTAAAATTGAGACGCATATTCTTTATAATGTAATGTACCGATGGAAGTATGTACTGTGATCGTGAAAAAATAGTCTCCTTGATGGAGGAGGAATATCCATATCAAATTATATAATATCTGATCAAGGTATAAACGTTTTATCAGAAGTGCAATAACACAAGGTATCTCAAAAAATGTACAAAATTAGCGCAATTTCCTGTTAAAAATATTTAGTTCGATATGTTTTTTTCTCAATTTTCGTTACTCGTAATAATTATATGAAATTCTTAGTCTATGTCAATCAATCATCAATAAAAATATTTTATGGCTGATTGTTGAACAAGAAGGGTTTCTTGAAATGTTATATTAGAAATTGATCCGTATACAGTGCGAATAAAATCATACCAAACATGATAGAAGAAAATTTTAAATATATCCGTTAATTTAAATGGTATATTATTCAACCATAAATGTATACTCTTTTGCCATCTTTGAAGATAAAGTCAAATTTTTTTTATGACATTCTGATGAGTCATTTGCAAATATTAAATCTGATATCTTTAAACTGAAGAAAAATTATATGATGAAAACTCACCCATTGATGAAATTTCTAAAAGCTTCGTATTCTTCAGAGTTATATAATATGTATTACCCAATCTGCAGTAGAAGTAAAACCCAAACATTTTTAGGCAAATAAACAAACAAAAACTGATATTCTACAAAACGTGCATGTATCTCGTTCTGTTATTATTATTAATAAAATAAAAACATAAAAACATGAAGGGTAATATCGAAGTTCAAACAAATCGCAGAACAAAAGTTATCAGCGGATTACGAAATTAGGGAACAAAAGCAGTCGATTTCCTAAACAATAATTTAGAAACTCCGTATATTATAAGAAGTTGCACTTGTTAATCACACCTGATTAATTGATTTAATCAACATAAATAATGAAGTTACGAGTTATTTTGTTTTTAAACCCGTAAGCAATAAAATACGATAACGTTACAAAATTTGTTATAGTCTAAATTAAATAGTTTAACAATAATATATTACGTTAAATCTGAAAAAAAAGGAACAAAAATCGATTGATTCAAAGCTGGCAGTGTTGTGCGGTGTGTTTGAGGTGAAACACAAACCCTAATAGCAGGGTTAAATACATCAAGTAGTGTGCATTTTTCACCAAAAGCTCACCTACATGGCTAATGGAATCCACAATCTCATTAAGCGGCACCTAAAAAAACCTCTCGCGGCGAACCTAAAACTGATCTCCATACTTACTCAACGCACAATTCAAAATTGCGCCAAACATTATAGCATATTAACTAATGCTGAGAGGAATGAAGTAGATAAAATAAATCATTATTATTTAGGAAGTTTAAGTTATGCATGTGCAAACTCTGACTTTACGATTTATCATATTAAACATGGTAAATTTTTAATATTGATTGATGCAACACACTCCATTTTTTACTTAATGGATTAAAAGTGTGAACAACCATTAAACTTTATTTATAACACAATATACAGGGTGTCTCAAAATTAACTAGAAAGATTTTGCCATTAGTTTCTACATCCAAAAATAGTGAAGAAAGTTTCTATAAACATAAGTCTATGGCTCCTAAGGGGTTAGAGCCTTTTAAAGGAGAGCATCTGATGCTGGTTTTTTGTAAATATTTTGGAAACTTTTTGTGAGAGAGCAAAGAAATTTTCTACGTTTGCTAATTTTTTTGTTCCCAATTCAAAAATGTAAAAATGATTATAAAATTGTATTCAGGGACGTTTATACCTGTGGAAATTTTCACAATTTAATTACAGAAAATAAAATTTTCTACCTAAGAATGGAACTATTATCTAACTTCGATAGAATGCGTGGTTTTCGAGTTAAATTAATCTAATTAATTTCGGTACACCCTGTATATATCGCTTTTGCAATTACCTAATTTCATTATTTTATTTGATATCGAAACCCTGAAAATGGAACTAACAAATTTCAATTTATGAATTTATTAATTCATTTTCAAAAATATAGTTTAATTATAATATAAGAAACGTTATATTTAAATATAGAATGTAACTACAGAAATGATTAGAAACATGGTGATGATAATGATTTAAGTTTTAAGTGAAGTTTTTCCTAGGGTGGGTTTACAAAAAAAAATCAATCATTGAATTCTTTTGTAAAAGCCAATAAAATAGAGGATGTCCCGTACAAATAGAGCAAACTATATTACTAATTGGTGTGTTTTTGTATTTTTGCGAACGAAAATCAGAAGAAAAATTATGGATTTTATGCGTTTCATTTGGGACACACTGTATGTATAAAATATATATTATTGTTTGTTTTAAATTCCTTTAAATATAAATAATTTATGATAGATATTTGAAGTTGTTTGATTTGATTCTGTTTTCTTAACTAAATTTAAGTAAAACTTAATTTTTTGTACTTATTGTACTATTGTATTATTTCAATTATTATCAATGTTTTACTTAATATTTAGTAAATGTAGGTAAATAAATATGTTTTTTATATTTTTGGAGATAATTTAAATCATTTTTCAATATTGTCAAAATACACAAGGCGTTAAAAAAAATTTGACTTTTTTCTTCCTTTTTTTATTAGACTTTCATTTGTTTTTCTACAGATATTTATGATTATTAATACGTTACACGAATTTGTTTTATTTTCAAATCTACAAATGGTGGTGAGAACGTTATAGAAATCACCCTGTACGTGAGGATTTACACGAATTTCATTATTTTATGTTTGCTATAGGTACTAAAACAGTAATTAAAGTATACATTATGTTACCTTGCAAGATGTCTTCACCATGTCCTATCTCGTCCTGAACTTACCTGTTAAATAAAGAATAACTTATTAAAACAATATCATTAACTTAATCATATGAATAATCTACCTTTGGTGCCCTTTCCCTAAAGCAATTTATCTCCATTTTGTCACACTATACACCAATTCATTTTCATACCAAAATCATAAAACACATCACATAACAACTACATATTCCACTTCGAAACTATACTAACTGACGGTATCAGGGATTCTTTATACGATGTGCCGATAATTTTTTGCATAGTTTATTGATATAGTTTACGCAATTTCACAGTGGTTTTTGTTTTGTTTAAGAAACACGATTTATTATCTATATAAAGCAAGACGATTTGGGTACAATAGAACTTAAATTTGTAAAATACAAAAGGTGCGGTAATTTGCATCTATCACTATAGAGTGCTTTGACGTATTGATATCTTTCTTACAGTATTGGGGACAGGAGGCTTTATGAAAATATTCCTCAAAAGATATAATAAGTGTCAAATTTTAGTTTTCGTACTGAAAATAAAAGTAACTGGAAACTGGAGATTCTTTGATCCAATATAAGACGAAAATTGAAATAAATGTTTTTCCGAAAGTGCTTCCGAATCGAGCTACAGAATTGAAAAAAAAAATTGTAGTTTTTTTAGGTTGTTTCAAAAATTGGATAAAATAATTACTGTGTTCCTTTCAAGTATTTCAATCACTAAATTGTGTCACTTGATGTCACTCCCGAAAGGAACAACTAATTACGGCCCAAGGAGCTTATGTTTGACAGTTGACAATTATTATTGACATCATTTAATATTTTGTGGTTAAAAGCAATGTTTATCATTTATACAGTGTGTCGCACTTAAGAGTGAAACGCCCTTATAACATTTTTCGTTTTTATCCGATTTGAACCAAATTTCACTCAAAAATAGAGCACATTAGGTCAACTTATAGCCAAAAAACCTTTCGCCTCCTACTAATGCAAAGCCACCTGTGGTACAAAAATAAACGAAAAAAATCAAGAAAGCATATTCATTTTTATTTTATTGGAAAATTTTACCAATGAAAGTTAATCAGAATTGTCCAAAAAGCTTAAGTCCAAAATTTCATCGAAATTAAAAAATGTTGATATTTTGTTTGAAATGTCCGAAAATATAATTTTTTAATATGAATTAACACTCGTTTATCAATTAACATTCGTTTTTACCTGCGTATTTTCTTAGTTTTATTTTCATAAAAAATAAAATATTACAATCCATACAGTTTAATTTTAATTTTAGGAACAAATTTTCCAAAAATTGGATAATGAATAACAAACAAAAAAAATATTCCTAAAATTAAAATTGAACCCAGAATGGATTGTACCTAGTGTTTTATTTTTTATGAAAAAACACTAAGGAAATACTCTGCAGCTAAAAACGAGCTATAATTGATGTTATAAAATTATATTTTTGGATTTAAACAATTTTTCAAACAAAATATCATTGTTTTTTAATTTTGATCAAATTTGCGACATAAGCTTTTGCACAATCTGAACAACATTCATTAGTAAAATTTTCCGATAAAGAAATGCCTAATGTGCTTTTTTGATTTTATTCGTTTGTTTTGTATGCAGATGGCTTTGCTATAGTAGAGGGCAAATAGGTTTTTGACCGCAAGTTGATCGTAATAATAACACCACATGTAATATTAGCTCTACCTTTGAATGAAATTTGGTTTAAATCGGAGAAAAATGAAAAAAGTTATAAGGATGTTTAACTCTTAAGTGCCACACACACTGTATATGTAGCTAAGTTATCTAATAACTAAGATTAAAATAACGTTATATTATAATATATTATCAAAAAAAAAAAGAATAATTCTTCAAAGTTTGGCTACCTGTGAGTTACTATTTTGAGGGTTTCCAAAAAAATTAACGGCCTTCTCACAAAACTTTATTTACGTTACACTACCTAGGTTTCGGACACTTTAGTGACCATCTTCAGGTGTATATAAAAGCTAAAATATTATTTAGAGTTAAAAGTTATTTTTACAATTATTTAAAAACATTATTATTACAGAATTAATTACTTACTTTAATACTATGTCTTCTTCACTAATTTCAACATTTTAAGTTTAGTCTAAATATTTTAATTTTCTATAAGAATATTGATTTTGTTTATTGTTAACTATTTTTGAGTTTAATTTTATTTTACAAATTTGCTATTTAATATATCTATGAACTATAATATATTTACGACTCTTGTTAACAACTCGTGGTTTCGGAAATAAAATGAAGTAAAATTGAATAAAAAATTTTTCATAATAATATAATATATTAATTAATTTTTTGTTACTTTCGGTTTCCGAACTCTCAGCCTCTTCAGAATCCTGTGTTAAATTTGTATCATCCATACCAGTGAGGTTTTCAATGTTTGTCTTTGTAATTGTAGTACTTGTGTGCAGTAATGAACTGGCAAAGTTCTCATCTAAATGAAAATATTTTATATTTTTTATTTTGTCACAGAACTACCCAAAAACTTTAAATACAAACCTGTTATTGATATCAAATAATCCCCCGCACTTGAAAATAATTTATATCTAGAATTATATTCAGCATCGTCTAAAAAACTTTATAGGATTCATTTGAAGCATATGAAGCAGACAGCAGAGTTAGTTAACAGTTGACAGCTAATATAACCTAGAACAAACAAATGGGTTTAGTCATTGAGTAAAAAATAATAAAGAGGCGCAACTGTCAAGGTTTCGAGATTTTAGTATTGTATTTTTTTGCCAATAACTTCATGATTGTCATCAATTTTTAATGCTACAGGAAGGTATTTGTAATGTGGCTATATAGCCCTTAAAATTGAAGACAATCATGAAGCTAGTAGTAAAAATATACAACATTAAAATCTCGAAACCTTGACAGTGGCGCCTCTTTATTATTTTTTACTCAATAGTTTGGTACACCAAAATTGCGGGGTGTGCATAAGGGGAAGGGGGAAAGTAAGAAGAACTGTACTGGAGCTTCGCGATTTTGTACAGTAAGATAAGCTCTCGGGCTGCTCCTGAGCAACACTTTGAATGAAAGGAACAGTAATTATGTTGAAATTTGGTACACTTGAAACGTACGTCCAACAGACATATTTTGAACAGTATCTATAAAATTAATACCTTTTTCTATTTCTTTAAGATATTTTTATTACCTATGTAATAGCTAACTGCGTTATTTTCATAAATTTTATTAAAAAAGTAACAAATTTTATTTCTTATTAAGTTGTGTGGTCGAACGTTAATAGAAATTATCTCAAAAACGAAGTGCCTAATCGAAAAAAACACAAGGCACGATTTCACTTGCAGAATAGAAATGTGAATCTAAAAAAAAGAATGAAGGCAAGTACGTTTTTTTTTAGGCTAGTAACTTAAACGATTTTACCCCACTGTGTCTGGAGTCTCAACCTGTTTAATTGTGTTCAGTAAGACATTCGCTGTATTAAATCTCAACATAATACCTTATCCAGTTTTTGAAAAAATGTAAAAAATAAACTACAAAAATTTTTTTTTTACAAACCCCTGTAACTCGGTTAGGAAGCATTTTAGAAAAAATATTTATAACAATTTTCGTCTTATTCTGGATCAAAGAATATCCAGTTTTTGTTTGCCGGTGATTTCAAAATACACCCTGTATACAGTGCATTTCAATGAAAACTATCCACCCTACCTTTGGATATATTGATTTCTGTAAAGAACGCAAAAAAAACACGTTAAATAGAAATAATAGAGGGACACATTTTATTATGAATAGATCGAGGATTAACTTCACCCATTCATCCCCAGAACCACCACTACAATTTTTTTAAATGGAACATCCCATATTTTTTAAGCAATTAGTTTCGCGTTTTTGGCTTAAATAGTAAAATTTATTTTACTATTTTATTTTTATATTAATTAGTTTCCCCTCGAAAAGCTTATTACTAAAATGTACAAATTTAGGGTCTAAAGTGATTAGTTTCGGAGCTACATAATATTTAAATTAAATAAAAAAAAGGATTATAATATATTAACAAACTATTCAATATAAAAAACTACTTTATTAGATGTTCACACTGACTTCCATTGACATTCAGGCAATGATACAGTCGAGTTCCAAATGTCTGTTTGTCTAAAATTACGAAAAAATTGTGGGATTATATTTATCCTAAATCATCTAGCTAGTCTGATCGAGTTGCATGGACTTGCAAATGCCCACACAAAAATAAGTCTGAAGGAGTCAAATCCAGTGACCTAGGTGGCAATGAATTCACTTGCTAAAGAATCTCAAATCTCTCAAAATACGCCTTAGTATAAAAAGGAATAATTTTTCTTTAGCAAAAAAATACTTCTGTAGGCCCCACATTTTATACATTTTTGTTATAACCCTTCGACTAATGACCTACAAAAATATGGGATGTTTCATTTAAAGAAAGTGTAGGAGTGACTCTGGGGATGAGGAGATGAAGCTAATCCTAGGTCTATTCATAAGAGAGTGTATTATTTATAAGAATGTTATTTAGAGTGGATGGTTTTCATTGAAATGCAATTTATAAATAAGCTACTAGATGTGATAGCGTGGATCAGTGGTTAAGCATGTTTGAAACCTAGAAGCCCCAGATTTAATCCCTTGCATTGCCATTAGATAATATACTGTCATCTACCAGTTTACCATAATATATCCTTTCTCCGTCTCTCAATATTATTGAACTCCACCTAAAGATGTCTTTTCTGAGCCCTGTCCTCCCTAAACCTTTACCAGAGTTAAATAGGCACCTATCTGAACCTTTTTTTAACACCAGTGCCACGTCAGTGTATGAAAATATAATGAACCAAAACCCAGATTGAACTACTGTAAAATAATTCTTGTATTAAGTTGATTATTTTACCCTCTCCCTCCCCCAGATGTTCTTGCTGAATTTATCTTATTTTAAGACTTAGGATAATTTACTGGTGCCCTCGTGGTTGCCTGTTAAACGTTGGAAGTGTATAATCGATTGTGTTTCGCATTGTGGAATGAACTAGGCCCTGATCCGGCCGTCCGACGGATTATTGGCGGTATTTGTTTGTGTTTTACTTTTGGTTTTTATACAATGTTTGTTTTGATTGCTGCAAAAGCTCTTTTTCACGAGTTTTTTGTTTAATCTGGTTTAACTAATGTACTTTGCGTTTTCCATTTTTCATGATTTATCGCTATGAAATTTTATTTTATTTACATTTATTATTAATTTATTGTTAATGGATTAATTTGTTAATATGCTGAATAATGTATACGTTTATACAGTTTTATCTTTGAATATTATTACATCATAATGAAATGTGGTTTAACTATTCTTGAAAAATATGCAGGATTGGGTTGCTGTAACTCAAATTGAACAATCAAATTATTGTAATAAGTAGTATTTATTTGAAATTAAATC
Organism: Rhagium mordax; assembly: GCA_963680705.1. Classification (NCBI taxonomy): domain Eukaryota; kingdom Metazoa; phylum Arthropoda; class Insecta; order Coleoptera; family Cerambycidae; genus Rhagium; species Rhagium mordax. Next base: position 13,485,479 of record OY796662.1, read on the forward strand.
AGTACAATTCTGCATTAAAATTATTAAAGCTAACAGTGAGTAATTTCTTTAAAAATATAAAAAGGCTGGAACTTTTGGCCTGTGTTAAGTTTTAACCATGAGTTTAACAGAGAAATGAAAATTTAGTTGCCATGGGTACAATTGTCTTGTCATTAAACTGCCATCATCAATTAAAGCTAGCCCAAAGCTACCGAAAGTAAATAGGTATAGGCTAATAAAATCAGGAATGGGTCAATGTATGGCATTTGTGCCCTACTCGAAACATGAGTATCAACCTCCTTGTATGGTGCATATGAAGAGAAACACTACAGAACATGTCTCCATGAACGGTGATGACACCGACAGTACTGCCGTCACTAACACGAAAAAGGTCGTCTTGCAGCGGCCAAATAAATTTTACCCGATGATCGGTAAAGACTATCCAAAATGCCACAATTCGCAGTGCTGGTTTCAGAGATACTCCAGGAGAGAGAGAGAGAAAGCCCTCTACACGAGCCGTACAGGTAAACCTAATAGACAGACGTACTGTCGACTGCTACTCAATGGAGGTTTCGAGGAACAAGGGACCTAGGTTTCAACTTCTACATAAGGTATAGAGAATATAAAGTGCGAAACTTCAGACGATCATCACAATCTTCTTTTAGTAGTCTATAGAACTAGTTCATATTTTTTATTGTTATTAAACTTATTTTCTGAAACTGATAAACAGAACTGTCACTTCTGCTCTCTTCTTTAAACGAAAGATTTTTACGACATGCAATGAACCTCCCCATAGAAGAATGGCGTAACTAATGTGTGAATGAAAAAATTAAAAATAACATGTTTTTAAAGTCTGAGAACAAAGAAGATTTTTTAGACTACGTAACATAAATATAGAACCAAATGTGACGGTTGTTCAACATAATTAAACCTACTAAAACCACACCAAGAATTTTAATACTACCTATTACCTTTAACCAATGAATTATTTGTTGAAAAATAAATAAAAGCTTTTGGGTTTTATCTTCGTTCAGTTTTAAATTATTTGAAGAGAACCACGTATATTTATCCAATGTCAGTTGAGACACTAATGTTTGATCTGCACCGCCTTATAGGTAGTCGGTACTTTGTCGGCTCTTTTAAAATATAAAAACGCTTGAAAAAAAAGTGTCTCAATTGACTTTGGATAAACTATACCTGCTTGTTTGATAGAAACAGTTCTATCCTCATTTAAGTCATAACTATTGGAATTAAAATCGATAATAGACCGAATAGACGTATCGTCCGCATAAGCGATACATTTTTTAGGTAGCATAAAGTGAAAGAAGTCGTTGATATATAATATGAGAAATAGGGTCCCCAAGACAAAGCCTTGGGGCACCCCATGTTTTTATATATCATATGTTAATCAAAACGAATCTAAGTTTGTAACTGATCCTATAAACCCCTCGTGCATAAAATTTTGTATGTATCAAGGGCGTAATAAGCGTTCATGGTAATAGCGTGTAATAGCCCTAGGCTAAAACCTCGTGCTATTACCTTCACTCCGCGGGCCATAAACACTTACCTTACGCCCTTGATATATAAATAACTATTATACATGTCAAACTATTTTTACTGCTCAAGCGATATGTGTACGTAAATATGATCATAAATATGCTTTAAAACTTTTAAAATGAAATAAGATTTATTTATTGTTGAATTGTGGCATAGACGTTATTAAGTGAGATGGCCACTTATACATTTTTTTGGACAATCGAATTGATATTACTCGTAGATTTTACTAAGGACGACTGTTCATTATCCTTTTAGTTGTAGTAAAAATTACTTTATGCCGTACCACGTTATAAAGGACTGTTTATGACATAGTTTTGCGGCTATAAAGTACCTCTTTATTGTACTAGCAAAATAAAGTTACTTTTGCGGCTATAAAATACCTCTTTACTGTACTAGTAAAATAAAGTTACTTAATTTTACTGTTATTTCAGATTTTGACGTTTTCAAATTAATATGTACAACAGTCATAAAAATGTCATTGAATTAATTTTTTTCGTTAATAAGCCAAATTTAGCAGTCGGACATAAAGCTTTGTATGCAACTCGTCCATAATAAGGCTTTATTGAACTCGCCTCTATATCGCCTTACTTGCTACGCTCGCTCGGCCATAAACCGGACTCGTTCAATAGAGCCTTGCATTATGGACTTGATATATAAATAGCTATTACTTTTCTTTTTATTATTGTGTAAGTATGAAAGTATGAAGCGTCTAAAAATCTTTTAAAAAACTTTTTTTAAAGCTTAGTTTTCTTAATATGTTTTCTTAAGTAGGCCAGGAAACGAAGGTTCAAGATCAACTATGATTTGGTTTTATCTTATTTTTTTTGTAACCTTCCTTCGTTATGGCGGAAGTTCGGAGAACGCCTGTGACGCCTGAGGGGCGGCGGTGTTTTTTTAGGACGGTGTCTCGGGCGCCAGTTTATGTTTTAGAGTGTAGAAACACCACTTTACTCTATTAGCAGGATAATAGAGGCTTCAGGTAACTGCAGTGAAGACACGGTTAAGCAAGGCGTATAATTAACCTATAAAGAAAACTCAGAATTTCGGATTAAAAACAGAACAAGCTTTATTCAAGATTTAATACAATACATGAAATTACGGAAAATAAAGCACAAATATTTACAAGCAAAATTTAAAGCAGGCAGGCTAGGCAAAACTAAAAGCGGCAAACTACGGTTAAAAAGCGGAAATAGGCAAGCAAATAATACGGTGGCAACGAGAAAGCAAATCTACGGTTAAGCGGTTAAACAGAAAGCGTGCGGCAGGTAAAAAGCTCTGTCTACAAAAGTTACTAGCAAAAGCTCGGATGGCAATCTATATTTGTCTTACTCTCTCTAGCAGCGGAGCTTCCTCTTGGTTCGGTGAGGACTTCTTCTCGGACTGGCGGTCTGGACTGGATCGGGCGCATCGCCAACTGATTTTTAAACGGCGGGTTTGTTAGTTTTATAGCCGCTTGATGACGCGTATCCCTACTTAATCTTGCGCTCTGAACGCAAAGCTGACTTCAAGCGCCTTTTACCTATGCTGGCGTACTGTAGGCTGGCACTGTAGGTTCACTGCAGGCCGTGCATTTTCTTGCTTAAGGAGTGATCGGATCAACACCGGGATTATTGCATTCGTCGCGGCATAATTTAAAAATGTATGAAAAGAAAAAGACGCGGTTCAGAAGGCTTAATTTGAAGTAAATTAATATTCGTTAAATTTTACCTGCCTGTTTTATACATTTCTAATTATGTTTTAATTAAACCTAACAATATTTCGGAGCTGAAATTCACTTCGTTACATTTTTTATATATTGATCCTGCGATGCTCATTTGGGATCTGAGTTTGTGAGACACAGCTCTCCCCGGAACATCCTTTTTCACCCCCGCAAAGGAGACTTTTTCGGTTTTAGCTTTATATCGAGCTTCCGGTGCATGCTATGTCAAAAATACCTATATTTGAAATTAAACAGGAATAAACAATCTACAATATTTGGTTGTTTTACGCCAGTTTGGTTGTTCTACGCCAAACCCCTACTTTAAACGGGCACCCCAAACTTGACCCTTTCTCTAAAGTAGACACTTCGCGCGTTATTTTTTTATTTTGGCTCACAGACAATACTAATGAAAAATAAAACGTATGGCAATTTATCACCGACAAATACCTGATTATTTGGTATACCCAAATGTATTCTTTCTGCCTTTGCTTTTTTTCGAGGGTGTACACCCTAAAGTTCACTTCATCGTATCATCAGGATTGTTCATATAGGATTAAGAATCTCTAAATTTTAAAATTTTTAAAACTTCTCCTTTGAGGAGGCGGAGAGACAGAGGATGTTCGTCATCTCCAGAGCCTGTTTGTTTTCAAAACTAATATCGTTAATGTGCAGATTATAATATTGTTTGCAAGTCCTTCACACCAACACAAATGGGTTCTATTTGCACTGGTACGGTGGAAACTTCATATTTGATTAATTTTCCTGGAGTAATTCATCTAAAATATTACTTTGGCCTTTGTTCTGGCTACAGAAATTCAATTTTTAGTATATATTCTGCAAATACCATCGATATATTCGTTTAATTTTGTATCGTTCCAGTCTACTAGGAAGCTAAAAAATGAAGCATATCATTATCACTAACGATGGTTAAGCACGACCTAGTATTCGATTCTTTAAGATTAATTTTTTTAAAGAATTTTGGCCCATTGGGTCGTGGTGATCCATCGATTTTTACTTCGTGAACAAAATCAATACTTATGCATTTTGTATGAAACCATGTTCAAGCCTCGTTCAAGCATGTATCAGAATGTTGTCAGTGTTATTAGTTTCTAAGAGTAAATATTTATGTGTAAAGAAATTCTTTCGTAGTGTGTTGTTTCAAAATTGGTTAATAAATTCATCGCTTATGTAATTTGAATCTTCGTGTGGACTTTTTTGTTTTCCTGCAGGTTTATTAGATTATTTATGATTACACCTGTACATCTCACCAAAATAATCAAAGCAGATTGTTTTTTGTTTTCAGCAAGTTTAATGCGGCGTTTCTTTTTGAAACTTTTAACAAGTGTTAAAAATAATTAATTTTGATATGGGTTCTCCGTTATAGGAACCACTTTCTATTAAATTATTTTATTTATTAAACAATAATAAAACAATAACAATAGTAATACAGTAGAGTGCATTAAATTTCAAATTGTAGTCAGAAAATTATTAATATTTAATTATTTCTTGATCTATTTTTGTTTTCATTTAAAAAAAGTTCATTACCGTAGAAATTTTAACATAGTCGTTGCAAAATCGATAAATAAATTATTCCTGGTCTACGCCTATATATAATTTAGAGTGTATTCCCTAATATGATAAAATTGATACCTTAATCCATTAATGGTAAATTTTCTGTAAATCCCGCATTAATCATTTAGAAACGAAGGGTGGAACATTAAGATTAAGATTTTGTAGCACTCAAGAAGATCAGTGAGGTGTAATTAACAACAGAGATATTCAGGATCTAGTTGGCTTGAAATAATCATCTACTAATCTTCTATTCTGAATAGGGAACCTACTTTAAATGTATGCATACAAGTATAAGTTTACTTTAATCGCACGTATCTAAGATAAAGTAAATGTTCCCAACGATATCGATAATACGTTTGATATAAAATCTAATTGTGTAGGAAGCGTAACGATTGCGTAAGGTTAAAAATGCAGAACAAGTTCCACTAAGTATCAGTAAATTTAATTTTTTTGTATCACCGCTATTAAAACGAAACCATTTAAAGCTAGTTTATTCAATAAAAATTGAAATCATTGATTTCTTTCTCTCACATTTCGTAATGCATTAAAATTGCAACTTTTTTCGAAGCGTGTCAAGTTTAAGTACAATAATTTAAAAAATATATAATAGCACCTATTAAAAATTCCTGGCAAAAGAAACTCTAGGTTGTAATTCAAAGTACTACTATAATAAGTAAACAAGAATATAATTTTAATGACAAAGGACTATCACGCGAACGTCACATTAAACCAGCTAAAAATAAAAGACAATTCGTTTTGGAAATCGTTAAGACCTATACGGGTGATATGAAGTAGTAAATTATTTAGTCCCAATTACGAAAACGATGTAAATCTTTGCCAAACAACACACTAGGTAAGATTAATCTTCGTACACATAAATTATTCTTCTCTCAACCTATTACAACTTACCGCACAAAAGGCCGAGTATTAGATTTTTTTTTTCTACTTCTATATATTGAGGCTAGTAGTAAAGTTATCCAATTCGAAAGACATCGTCCGAACTTTCTGTGGCTCAATAACTCTGAAATTTTTGGATTTCTTTTGGTTCTTTTTAAATAATAATAATAATAATAATTTATTTACCTTCAAAAAATATTACAGTAAAATACAAAATTACAAAAATACAAAAACATGACAGGTAAATAATGGACAATCCTACGAGGTGCAAGAATGCACCTGTTTGTAGTTAAAAATAAATATTTATAAATATATATATATATATATACAATATTTAATTTACAACTTTAAAAATAATAAATAAATAAATATATTAGCACATTTAAAATTAAATAAAAACATTTTAATATTAATGTATAATGTAACTCTGCAGTGTATAAAATCAATATTAAATCTTCAATGTAAATCGCTTATGTATTTTTAATTTTAATCAAATAATGAGTGTATAAAACATCTTGGCTTCTCAAAAATAAATTTTTTTAAAAGTTTTTTGAATACTTTATATTTCTTTCATATACTAATTGCTTAAGAAGGATACTGAAACACTTTGAGGCAAGAAAATTATAACTTCGTTGTCCTATTGTCTTTTTCATAAATGGTAGCATAAATATTTGGTTATGTTTTCTTGTATCGTATTGGTGGTTTATTTGCAATAGTGATGATTTATTTGCGTTTTGTTTTATTATTAGTCTATAAAAAAATAGCTGCCTAATATCCATAATTTTTGATTCACTAAATAACATATCACTTGGATACGTATTACTTTTTTTTTAAATCATCTTCAAACATTTTTTTTGCAGAATTTTTATATAAATAACACCACAGATAATACAACCCCCTTTATCCCTGAAGAATCTGAAAGTCTTGTGCGGGAAGTCGACAAAAAATTTGAATTTGTAAAGGATAAAACGTAGCTTTTTAATTAAGAATAGTATATGTAAGTCCCATTTCAGATGCTGATCTATAACAATACCTAAATATTTTACTTTCGTAGAAGGTAGTATTCTGAAATTAGTTTTCTCATTCTGAATGTTTATTTCATTAAATGTGGGTTGTACAGATTTATTACAGGTAAACGGTATGTAAAGTGTTTTATCGAAATTAATAGTTAATAACTTGTAGTCGAACCAGTTCTTAATATTCGCCATATCTTTCTCAACAATCTCTTTTAAATCCTGCCATGTGTTACTTTTATAAAATATAGCGGTGTCATCAGCAAAACTGATGACATCGCCCTCACTATTTAATGAAAAAAGACCATTCACGTATATGGTGAATAGGATAGGGCCCAACACTGTACCTTGTGGTACTCCATATTTTATTACCTCGTATCCACTGACGTCATAGCCCACTCTTACGCATTGTTTCCTATCACTTAGATAAGATTTAAATAATTTTAAGCAATTATTTCGCACGCCTATATCTTCCAATGACTGTAAGAGTAGGCTATGACTGACAGTGTCAAAGGCTTTTGCTAAGTCTATAAAAATACATAAACAGTGATCTGCCTTATCCAAAGCTGAATATATTTTGGATGTGAGATTTAGAATAGCATCCTCAGTTGAAATATGTTGTCTAAAGCCATACTGATTGTCTGAAATAAGTTTATATTTATTTAGGTATTCTGTTAATCTTATTTTTATTACCTTTTCAAAAATTTTGCATATGGCTGTGATTAACGAGATTGGTCGGTAATTTCCTACAGTATTCTTGTCACCACTTTTATGAAGAGGAATAATAATTGATGTTTTAAATTGAGTTGGAAAGTGACCCTTTTCTATGGCATTGTTGAAAATATATGATAGTGGCTCAGCTATATCATCAACTACTGCTTTTAGGATTTCGGATTTTAAATGATCAATTCCAGCACTTTTATTGTTTTTAGCTGTAAAATTATGTGAACAATTTCTAAGGGATTTGTTGGGGCTAGGAAAAGTGAGTTTTGACTTATTATCCTATCATTATTGTTATACTGTGTAGATTTAATTTTACTAGCTAATTCACTGCCGATATTTACAAATCTGGAATTAAATAAATTAGCCATTTCTTTTTTATCAGTGATATCTCCAGTTTCTGTTGTTAGAGAAGTTAGGTTTTCATTATGTGTTTTCCCAGTTAATTCGTTTACAACGTTCCAGTTGTTTTGTATTGTTAAGATTTTTGTTTATTTGTTGTTTATAGTAATCTGCTTTTGTTTTCTTTATCAGTTTCTCTAATATATTTTTGTACCGTTTATATTCATTTTTTAGCTGTTCATTTTCCGGATATTTTAAGGTATTCTTATACATTTTGTTTTTTTTATCTATAGATGTTTACAATGCATTTGTTATCCAGTTCTTCTTTTTTACTTTAATTTTTCTGTAATATGTACATTCATTTACTTTATCTTTAAGTATTTTTAAAAAATTATCTGTTGCTGCGTTAGTATCCTCTGTTGTATAAACTGATTCCCAAGAACAATTTTTTATAATAAGATGCAATTTTTTGTAATTTATATGTGTTACTGTTTTACTTTTAGTTGCTATAACTTGTTTAGTATCTAACACTATTTGTAAAGCTGTTATAAAATAATCAGTTATATCTGTTTTGATTATTATTGGTAAAATGTTGTTATGTACATGTTTATTATGTTTTAGAAATATGTGGTCTATACATGACTTAGACTCTCTTTGAATCCTAGTGTATTCATTAATTGTGGATACGTAGCCAAACTCACTTAAAATATTTAGGTACTCTGATATGTATTCATTACGTTGTAATATGTCAATATTAAGATCCCCGACAATAAAGTTATAATCTCCCTCGTTACAGTTTTGTTCAATATAATTCCTTAGGTGAATATTAAATTCATATGGGTTCATGGAAGGTGAGCGATAGATAGCAGATATTTCAATATTTTTATCAGCAATGATATTTAATTTAATAACATTATTTAAATTTACATTAAAGATTCTATAGTTATATGTGTAGCAGTTTTTGATGTAGATGATTACACCATCATTTTGATTGTAAGTACCTTCATTGTAGATTAAACAATATCCGTCTAACTGAAATACATCGGTGCAATGAATCATCCATGTTTCTGTCAGTATTATACAATCTATATCGGAATTTAATTGATGTAGATAAATTTTAAATTCATCGAAATTTTTGCTAATACTTCTAATATTACAATTAAGTAGTTTAAAGTTACTTGAATTTTTATTTACATTTAAAATCATTCGCGCTTCATGTACATCTTCTAAACTGTATGTTTCTATAGTTGTAACGTTGAAATCCCTAATATACTGATCCATAGGTAACTGAATAGTTTTGGCAAATTATATACAATTAGAAATAAAATAGTACAAAAAATTAAACTGCATATGAGCAAACACAATATACACATACACAATATATTCTTATACTTACATGAGAATATTTTGGATGTACAAATCTACAGTTATATAATAAATATTAGTTTTCTAACATAACCTATTCCGTATTCATTTAGAAATCTTACAAATCTTAAACTGACAAGGTCCTCCAAGTCATTATTTTTTTCCCCGTAGTGAACGTGTTTCTCCACTTGTAGATGGAACTCTTGTTTCTCGATTTTTCTTTGATGGACCACTCTTTGGCGTAGAAGATAATATTTCTTTTTCCTTTATAGCACCCTTAGCAGTTGGCAGCTGTATTTGGTCTTCGGCAGGTAACACATCTACTTCTTCACGAGCTATGGTTGGAGTAGAAGGAGCGCTGTTTGATTTCGGTTCTAGTTGTATTTTATCATCTATTTTATATGATCTATTGCTCTCCTCGTTCTCAGTTGTGTTAATTATCTCAGCATGGTTGGTTCTAGAGCTTTGGTAGTTATAACTTAAAAAGTACAAAATTTGGAACAAATTTCATTATTGCAACTTTTCCCTAAGCTAGGCGCTAGGAAAATGGAAATTTTTTTTTAACTTGGTTAAAAAAACACAAAACTGAATTTTCTAACGCCATTAATTAAGGATTTCTACAAAAACAATGAAGAAATTAAATAAATGAAACTGACAGCCCCTGCGGGGCTGTTCTTACCGAGTGGAGATGTATAGAAAGTGAAAGAATCATGGGAAATAAAGCTGCCAGGCTGACCGGATGAATTAAGTGATTTTGGTGAAAATTTGAAAAAAAAATTTTTTTTGGGGGAGGGGAAAAATCGCCCCCTTGTAAAAAAAATAAATTTTTTTTTGGACCCCTGCAGGGTCGAATAATAGAGCCTCAACGGGGCTCTGGTTTTTATAACTGATTTAAAACAGTCCCTGCGGGGAGACATATTTTATGATTTAGTTGTTCTGCTAGGCAAACCGCAGATTCTGTGTAAGTTATACTTTGCTATCGTAATTTTCTTACAAAATTTTTTTTTTTACAATCCGTCAGAAAGTTCGACAAAGTTTCGGGATAGAGAGAAAAAGAAAATTAAGGATTTCTACAAAAAAATTGAAGAAATCAAAAGAAATGTATATGGAAGTGTAGACTGTTGGCGACGTCGTCGCGTCTCGATCATTTAAAAAATTCACAGCGTGGCCGCGGGTGGATATTTAGCAACAAAATTTTCATGATTCCGAGAAGAAGGTTGGTTCTAGCTCTCCTGAAAATCCGCTCGGAGAAATCTTCTGGGGAAGAGAGCAAGGGCCCCCGGAAAAGTGTCATTATTCGTAAAAATCGACCTTTTTAAAAAAATTTTATCTCTGCTAATATCGATGATGGGCGAAAAACAAAAACACTGTTTCCTCATTTTTCCTTCTTGATGCTCTCCGTCTGGGCGCGGATCCTTCGGAGACAAAGGTGAAGGCTGTGTCGCGTCTCTAAAAATCGCCGAAATCTGACAAAATCGTCTCTTTAAAAAAAAACGATTAAGTCTACGATTTCCTAAATTTTATCTGGTTTTTGGAAAAAAATACGTCGCCGGTCCATCTCGAAGGAGCCACCAATTATTAAGCTAGGAAGGAGGACGTGTCTTAGAAATTTAATGAAATTGAAAAAATTGCGAAAACACGAAAACTTACTATTTTCAAACGAAAAAACGCCGCCAAGACGCCGTTCTTGCAAGAAATCGAAACTCGAGGGTCCAACTTAGAAGTACATTGTGAATGGCACGTTCGTCCTGCGATTTTATGAGATACAGCGTGATTCATTAGTCTGGGGACAAATTTCGGCAGTGAAAAGTAAATTTATCTTTCTTTGTTCAGAAGTTATAGCGGTTTTAAAATTTTTAAGTTGAAGAAACATAGTAGCCACGATTTAGTAAAACAAAATTTAATAAATATCATTTTAAATAATCAGTAGTAAGTGATTTGTAGATGAATGAACAATTTATATAACTGATGGTCGAGATGGTAGCGTACCTGCCTCTCACCCAAAAGTCTCGGGTTCGAATCCCGGTCGTGGCAATGGAAATTACTGTGAGAGGGATTTTTCCATTATACGCGGATATTGGATGTGTTTCCCTTGTCTTTAAATGTGTAGCCCCCTCCCTCACAATGCCCTTCTAGAACCTTCTGGGATAAAGGGGATCGTAATTACATGTGGTGTAATAATTAGAAAAAAAAATAATTGACGTTTCGTTAATTTATGTTGCCTGATGTAAAATCGAAATGGCATGTTCCTAATAAACACATTTGAGCTCTACTAAACCAATTTTTCCAATTTGGAATCGAACAATCATTCGTGAATTATTCAACATTTTGGAAAATCAAACATTGGCTTGAAAATGGCATTTCCAATCAAACAAATCCAATGTTCAATGCCAGGCTTCATCTGAGGTCTAAGACCTTCCTTTCCAAAGTTTCATCAACATCGAAAAATGATTTTCAAATTTATTGTATTAATCGTACGATTTTCCAAATATGTTTGTCCTTCGAAAAAGTACGATTTTCCTTAACTTTCTCAAAATGCATTTCATTTGTTTTTAATTAAATCAAGGGGCTCTTTTGATTATTATTCGCATCTCGATAAAAAAAATAGTATCTGCACTTCCGCTTGATTGGCAACTTCCCGTTTCTGCAGTGAAGATTTTTCATTATCGTGAATTTGATAACACAGGTACACAAAAAAAGTATCTTGTCCAGTGCGTCAGACCCCATTAATCATATGTATTTTGACTAGTTGAACACGAATCCAAAGCCAAAATTTTCCTATCAAGTTAGGATTTTTCAGAAATATCAAGAAACTGAAAAATTCGAAAATCCCCTTCAATGGAAAACTGACGTTAGAAGGGGTTCTGATAGGGGTTAGAACAGGCCATGATTCCGTACAGATAAATCTAACAAGACAACCCGAAAATTCAATTGAACAATTTAAACCTCACAACAGTTAAACCTTACGTATCGCGATAAACGGTGAAAAAAAAAATAGAGCCAATAACAGCCAAACCTAACGGAACTCACCGGACGGGAAGGGGATAATTCAACAAATCTTGCGTCCAAGGCGAGGTCCAAGGTCATTGGAATGAGTTTTGGAATCATTAGGGACCAATGCTACCATGTATTCTGAATCACCAAATACGAATTTGGTACTGGGATTACTCCAGAATCCAATAATGTAGTAAAAAAGAAATTTGAAGAAAGAAAAATTTGCCAAAAGATCATCTCTAGAGAAACTGGACTTCTGGAGGGATTAAATCTATCTTTTCTTGTGGTAGGGGACTCTTTTATCCTGGAAGGATCTGTGGAGAGAGTTTCGTTTCCGTTTCACACATACTGGCGTTTCAATGCCTAACAGTAGTCAGTCATCATGTTTACATCCTATCGTCCTTGGTATCTGCGCTCCATCCCTCTATTGTCTTGATAGAGACGTTTACCCTGTTTCTCATTGAAATCTTCCAAATTTTTCTGGAAATTCATCTACATATATTGGAATTAAGAAAATGCAATTTGGAGTTTATCAAGCATCCAAATTTATCGATCTTCTCCACTTTTTCGGAGATCTATGCGACCAATTTCGGGTATCACATATTAGAATAATGTTGGGAGATCAGAACTTCATCACGAAAATGTCAGATACGGAGAAGGCTGCCCAGCTCAACTTGAGTGAGTCGTTGAGGATTTTTGGGGTAACCATAAGAGGACAACTTTTGTATACCTACGAGGGAGCATTTTGGAAAGTAAAAGATTTGCTTTCCAAAATGCTCTGCACTTTGAGCAATAGTCATCCAAGGGAGGAAATCACACTTCACTTACAATATAAGCATAAATGTTGTAACAGTATAAATCCATGTTATACGTCCATCCACTCTTTTATATGTTGAATGGGTTGCCTAACTAAAGTAAACTTATTAGCTTTTCTTCTTGCAGCAAATAGGCAGCTCATGTTAGTCGTAGGGTATATATTTGGTTACCTACTCTTAGGCCGTGTAAATTTAGGAAGGGTCTGGCAGCTTTGATTTGATTCGTCGACGAGGTATCCGCTTTTATGTGGGATTTTCTTAAGAGGTTTGCTGGTCGTGTTCGTTCGTTTTGATGGCATTTTTATGGTGAAAAGAACGATCCTCGAAAGTTTTCGGATATCAAACTGTCTTGTTTAAATACCTAACCCTCTCGATAATACATCCAGTTTTAGTGGGATAGATTGGACTCCGCTGCCGCCACCTTCCAGCTGCGGATTTTTATTTTAACTTAGGTATTTCAGTACTTCTTCTCGATTTGTGCTGGTTTGCGTACTCTTATTACGTTGTACCTTTGTTACGTTGGTCTACCCTGGTACGGTGGATGTAACCTCGCCCTGGTGATCCCTGTAGGTTCAACTGTGGACGTCCTGTGTTGTCGAATGGTATTTTCACCTGTTGCCCTGTGTTGATAAACGCTGTGTGCTGTGTAGAAGCAGGAGCTCGATTTCCCCTGGAATTTCTTTATCAAACCGACCACCTTGGATAAACGCTGCAGATAATATTATTTCAGTTATTAATTTTAAGAATTATTGTTGAATGTTTCTCGCTTCACGAGGATTTTCTGGCTGTCAAACCATATCTATTTTATTGCTAATTTAATATTAGTGACTATTAATTGAAGCCAACGTCAAATTGTATCGCTCTCTTTGCAGAGACTATTATTTATATATATTTTAAATCTAACCTTGTAAGTTTCTAGTCTTAGGGAAGGGTTAATTTTCTCTATAATAGATTATCAGTTAATGTGCGACAAACGTGATATCACGCTCGGTAACTGCGCTTGTTCTTAAATTTCTTTTTTTAAAGTGTTTACTGTTTGAAGAACCTTTGTACCTTTTTATTATTATTTAACATGGTGTTTCCTTTTAACTTTAGGGTGACAGACAACCCACAGTATGCGATACAACTAATTGATTAAGTATTTGTGTTATCAAGTAGATTAATTTGTCTATAAAGTAGTTAGACGTTTGGACAACCTCTCATATTAACTGGGGAGCCTGTCAGCGAGATTGCTGCTGATGACGCCCTTTTCTTATAGGTACCTATATAGATGGTAGTATAATTTGAACCTAACCCACTCACCTACTGAGACTGAGCTAGACCTCGGCACACCTTTTGTGACGTGTCTTAAGCTGTCCAAATGGTACAGTAACTTTTTCCTTTTTTTTGATTTTGTTTTTGTTTAACTGAGACTACTGAACTACCACGATACCGGCATAATGTATAGTAATATATAATTAAATGTTATGACATTACACACCCATGCCAATAACAGCGGGACGCAATATTCCTTTTACCTCCCGTCTTCAATTAGAACATATCGTAATATTCATTACCTAGGGGATAGTAGTATACTTTTGACTATTAAATGCCGAAAGAAAATGCTACTATCTCTGCAGGTAGCAGAGAAAATAATTTAAAACCTTTATAGATAAAAATTATCACTGATCAGAAATTTATATTAATTTACATTACTATATTTCCATCACGTATCCTAGAGTGATTAATATTAGTAATTTGAATAGTTAATTTTATTTATTGGTGTTGCAATTTCTATATTACATAGTATATTATTTATCTAATTTAAGCAGGGTTACCAACCTATTCATTCTTTAAAAAAAGTATACCTACCCGGTAAGCCTAAATTATGAGTAAAGCAAAATGTTATACCCCACCTAATAAATATCTGAAATATGAAGTAGAAATATTTAAATCACGTACATGCTGTTAGGGAAGATAATGAAACACTGGCAATTTCGAAATATCTGTTCATAGTCTATACCGCTAAAATTTCAAGAATTTTATCTAATTATATTCACCAAAAATCTTGTTAAAGTTGTTAAAGTATAATTAGAAAACGATTTAATTGCAAAATTAGATCGCGATGCAAGAACTTCCAGTTAAATTTAGCTGCACATATTTTACGATGTGTAATTAGTTTTAGTAGTTATTTCTTAACTTAATAAATTGAATTTTGTGCAACTAGCTATAAATGTTATTGAATGAAAGTGTAAGAGGGGTTAAATAATAATAAAAAGTATGAGCTGGTGCCAGACCTCAAAAAGAAATATAATGTAACTACAGATATATGTTTTAGAGTTATCATCCATTATCAGCGTAGTGCATAAATCTGTGCAAAATAGATAAGGAACAAACCTATATTGAATGATGAAACGTTTATCCTTTGATGAAGGAAACAAAAACAATGTCTTATTTTTTTTACAAAATTCTTCTATTAAAGCCAGCTTCGTGAACCACTAATTTGTTTTACTACTTTAGAGTTTTAGTAATAACTTTGTTACTTAGTAGAAGAGAAATTGAAATTCAAAAATTGTCAACATCAGGGAGAGGTCGCGGGACACAGAAATATAAACCAAAGTATGGCAGGTGGTTTCTTATTATTTTGCCATATTGTAACTGTAAATAAGTCATACTTTTAAAATGTTTATTTTTGATATAAAATATAATAATAAATTGTCGACAATTATAAATTTATATATACAAATATAAGTTCTTCTTTTTTCCTCTATATATTCTGATATCTCTATTAATTATTCTTCGTTGCCTTGATACTCCAATTTTGTTTCTTCTCCAGGCCTTCTTGGTATTTGACTTCCTTCGCTCAACCTATCAGATCCAAGAATCTACGGATCATGTTAGGGAATTTGTTAAATCAGAAAATAGAATCTCAGGTTATGTGATTCGTCAACAATTGTCTAATTTTAAGGTTATAGTTCTGTCAACCACCTCAACTTTTTTGGTTATTACAGAAACGTTAAAAATACTAAATAACAAAGATTAACATTAACATGTAGGTAAAAGATACTATAGCAAGTTCCGCTACAAACCTTCCCCCGTAAAAAAAAATCAAATAAGATAAATAACAGGATTCAAGTCGAAAGAGACTTTTTTTACTTTTTGTTCAGGAAAACAAGTAATGTCGTTTGGTTCAAAAACGGAAAAAACTGGTTTTAGCCTATCAATGTTAACTATTACTTCTTTGTTCTCTCTTAAGAGTGTGAAAAGTTTATCAATTCTTCGAATGACTTTAAAAGGACCTTCATATGGAGGTGTTAAAGCAGATTTAACTCCTGGTGTTTTTACAAAAACGAATTCTGCTATATTTAATTCAGGAGAAACAAATATTTTTTTAGTACCATGTCTTGTAACCGGTTCTGGTCGAATATTATGAAAAGATTCTCGTAACCTAGTTAAAATTGTGTGTGTATCTACATAATTATCAATGCCAGTAAAAAATTCTCCTGGTAAACGCAATGGTTGACCATAAACTAGCTCTGCTGAAGCGCATTTTAAATCTTCCTTAAAAGCAGATCTGAGTCCTAACAAAATTAAAGGTAATTCATCTATCCAGTTTTTATTATTATTTAATTTAGCTATCAAAGCTGATTTTAAAGTTCTATGCATTCTTTCCACCATCCCGTTACTTGAGGGGTGATATGTTGTGGTATGCAAATTTTGAAAACCCAATCTTCGGGCGAATTCCATGAATAAGTGTGACTCAAATTGTCTTCCTTGATCATGTGTTATTCTACAAGGAACACCGAATCTTGACACGTATTCAGTTAGAATCGTTTTTATAATAGTATCAGTTGAAATATTACTTAAAGGATAAATTTCTATCCACCTAGTGGCTCTATCGATAATGGTTAATAAATAATTTTTACCATGAGAGACTGTTAAAGGTCCTACTAGATCTATGTGTATATGTTCAAAACGACCTCTAGGAAATTGCAATAATTCTCTATAAAAATTAGATGGTTTTCGATCTCCTAATTCTGAATTGGAAAGTAATTTTTCTAACCTCGATTCCTCTGATAAAGTAAGTCTATTTATAATATTTTTTTTAAGATTTTCATATAAATCAACTTCCGGAGGATTTTTAATTACATCTACGACATCAGCAAAAATTTCTATCGGTAAATTAGCTACTGTAAGATGGTATTTAGCTTGATCAGAAAGAATCTTATGAATAAAAAACTGACTTTCAACTTGAGTGAACCATAATTCTAGTTTATTAACCCAAAATTGAGATAATTTAACATGTTGAATATTATTTATTTCATTTCCTTCAATAGACATCTTTTAATTAAAAAAATGATTTAAAACGAAAAGTTATGACTTTAAAATATATTGAACAACCTGAGAATCCAAGATTTAACAACTAACTTCTCACCTGACTCCAAGATCTGATAGACAAGCGAAAGAAATCAATGTTAAGGTTCAATTTCTTGGGAATTAGGTGACTGATCTCCGGATTCTGAATAATTTTCACCCAACTCCAAGATTCCTATCTTCAGATTCTGGACAATTTTCACCTTGGAATTTGAAGATCTAAAGTCTTGAAATAATTCTCAGGATCACGTCGGAGTCACTAATTATGGCAGGTGGTTTCTTATTATTTTGCCATATTATAACTGTAAATAAGTCATACTTTTAAAATGTTTATTTTTGATATAAAATATAATAATAAATTGTCGACAATTATAAATTTATATATACAAATATAAGTTCTTCTTTTTTCCTCTACATATATATTCTGATATCTCTATTAATTATTCTTCGTTGCCTTGATACTCCAATTTTGTTTCTTCTCCAGGCCTTCTTGTTATTTGACTTCCTTCGCTCAACCAGATCCAAGAATCTACGGATCATGTTAGGGAATTTGTTAAATCAGAAAATAGAATCTCAGGTTATGTGGTTCGTCAACAATTGTCTAATTTTAAGATTATAGTTCTGTCAACCTCCTCAACTTTTTTTGTTATTACAGAAACGTTAAAAATACTAAATATCAAAGATTAACATTAACATGTAGGTAAAAGATACTATAGCAAGTTCCGCTACACAAAGTCTCCCATTAACAGTCGTTCAGTGCACAAGGAACTAACCAATGTAACTTTTTTACATAATAATAATGGAAGACAAAAGAATTTGTGATAGACACAGTTAAGATATTACAGCGCAGATATTGATTTGGTAAGTCATATTAAGTAATCGATCAAGAAATGGAAACTGATCATTAATAATTTTTTAAAGTGAATGAATGAATGATCACAGTAGCTTGCAATCAATACAAGTAAGTTATGTGTATCACTTTCTATCAATTGAAAATCGAAGTAAAAATAAGGAAACATCTGTAATGTAATAACCTAGAATCCGACGTGACTGACTAAAATGTTTTAGTTTTCTTTATTTACTTTATTGAGTTTTCCGCCTTCCGGAATCAAATCCACACGATCATTACAGGTAATGCACGTATTCTTTTAAACCTACATCAAGTTCATATAGGGAGATTTAAAATCCAATTTTTTAAAGGCCTAAATACCTGATTAGGTATTAAAACAATATGTAGTCTTATATTTTGTCCCTCGACAGATTTCTGAAACGATGATTCTATCTTACTGGCTCACTGGTAGATTTGTCTGAAAGCTGTCACTACTTTCTGAAAATAAAGTGGCATTGTCACGTTCAATATTCCGTTTAACGCCGTTTCCATCTCGCGTGCTCAGTCGGCGGTAGGCAGCAGATAGACATAACAGCCCCGGTGTACCGCATGAGTGTCTGTGTGGGGTTTAAAGTATGAACACGCTACCCTGTGCCAGGCACTGAGTACCGCGAATCATTGGCGGCGTAAGTGCAATGAAGTTGATACTGGAAAATTTCTTAACCGTAGGTATATAAGAAATCTATTGTACAACAACACTGTATTGTAAGAATTGTTTTAAAGATTGACAAGAATATAATGAACGTTTCTCAAGCAGCAAATGCAAACAAAATATAAATTTCCTATCTACAGGTCAACCAACCTATTGGCCAGCTGACACAAATAAGATTACCGATTTATTAGACTTTGCCATCTCTAAAGGTATTTCTGATATTTATTCCAAAATCGAACCAAGCTTTGATTTAAGCGCTGTAATTATTACCCTGAGCACAACAAACATTTGGAGAGAATCGCGCCCTAAACTCTGCTCAAGCAAGATGAATTGGGAGCAATTCCAAAACATCATAAATGAAAACATCACTTTAGAGTACTTTAGACTATTAAATTAAAACTCCCAATGAGATTAAAAACGTGGTAGAATATTTTACGACATTAATTCATACCCATATGCCTAATCAAATATACCTCGTTCTTTAAGTCATATCTAACCGACCAACTCTTCCAAGTTAAAATTAATCCTACAACTTCAGAATACCATACTATCACATCCGGCGTCCCTCAGGGTAGTGTCCTTGGTTCATTCCTTTACTTCCTCTTTACTGCAGATATACCTACTAATAATGATATCCTAAATAGCTTCCAACAAACTCCAAAATTATCCACACCTGCTCTAAACCTGGATTGAACGATGGAAAATTACAGTGAACGCCGATAAATCCGCTCAAGTTACTTTCACAACAAGGAAACAGCTCTGTCAGCAAGTCTACATAAAAGATGCTCCGATTCCACAAATATCAGAAGTAAAGTACTTAGGGCTTCATTTAAATCAAAAACTAACTTGGAAAATTCATATCAAAGCCAAAAGAATGCAACTAAATCTAAAAGTTAGGCAAATATACTGATTACTTGGTAGAAGGTCACAAGTCTCACTAGAAAATAAAGTACTCATTCACAAAATCATCCTAAAGTCTATCTGGACCAACGGAATCGAACTCTGGAGCTGTAGCAAACCTTCCATCACCAAAATATTACAATGCTTTCAGTCCAAAATCCTTCGAATCACAGACGCACAATGGTATATTTCGAACCTAACCATCCATGCCGACCTCAGAATTCCATTTATCACATATGTCATTAATCTCCATGCTACCAGAACAAAAGAAGGATACTCTGCATATGACAGCCAGATTATAGGACAATTTATACCAACCACCATTAGATGCAAGACGTTTCAAAAGGAACTGGCCCGAAAACCTAGGTGACTAGAAGATATGGAGAGCCGTCAATGGACGGTACCCATTGCAAATCGCGCACCACTCAACAAATTCGCTAAATACTCTATTGTTGTCGAGTAGATTGGAAATAAACTATATAATAAAAAAACAAAAAAAAATATGTTAAATATATTTAATTCGTTTCTAATATAGTGTTTTTGTATCTGTCAATTTATAGGAATCCTTTTATTTTACTAAGGAACTTCATTTCTTGCGTTTGTGTTCTTTGTTTTTCTCTTTTTGTTGTCGTCCATGTTTCAGTTGGTACTGCGATAGTTTTATAGAACTTTAACTGCGTATTTTTTCTGGTTCTGGTTGTTCTTAAGAGTCTTATTTATCGTTCCACATATTCTTGTAAATCTGTTAAATCTGTTGATTTTCAGTTCTGTGTCACTATTGCAGTTACATGACACCCAAATTGTTGACTTGTTCTAGTGTTGTTTATCAGTATTTTTGTCCTTTTAGGGTGTATTCCTAAAAAAAGCAATAGTCATTGTTTTTTTCTGTGGATATTGTCATGAATTCTCTGCAATTTTATTGTAATATATGGATCCCTCTTTGTAAAACATCTTCGTTTTTAGTTAGCAATACCAGGTCATCTGCATAGAGTATCAAGTTGAGCAATGTATCAAGCAAAACTCCTTTCTGGTAAGTTCTCTTCGAGTAACTCATTGGTATTTTATTCATATGTGACAAAAAGCCCTATCTGATCCCTTTGTTTATTCAAATATTTTATGTTGGTATTCCTCTGGTGAAGTGTTTCGGGTTTCCTTTTTCTTCCATTATTTTCAAGTTTCTGTTGAAATTTTCAGAAGCTTTCTCCAAATCTACGAAGGCTAAGTGTGTTTCTTTGTTAAACTCTCTGCGCTTTTGTATAATTTTCTGTAATGTGAACATCATCCTTTTCTAAAATCCATTTGTTCTTCACTCGCTAGATGTTCCATGATGATTTTAAGCCTGTTATGTAAAATCTTGGCATGTCTTTTATTTTATAGACTAGGTATACCTAGCTATAAAACTAATCCTCTATAGTTTCTGCAATCGTTCTTATTGCCCTTTTAAAGATAGAAATTATTTTAGCAATATTCTATTCTTTTGGTACTATGTCAGATTTCCAGCATTTACTATAAAGAGGTAGTAATCTTATATGTAACACTATACCTCCGTGTTTTCATAATTTTGCGTTAATGCCATCTAGGCCTCTTGCTTTTCAAATGTTGGTTATTTTTAAGACTAACTTACTAACTGGCGAATATTTTTAAATATGTTTTTTAGATTCTCAGTGATATTAACCTAGCATTTCAATTAATTTTATCATTTCCTTTACCGCTTCCTAATTAATTCTACGTCTATCATCTAAATATTCCAAAAATATGATATTCTAAAAAGTTTCAAGTTTTTGTATATGAAGTGAAGTATGAAAGATGGCTTATTTAAAACTACTTTTTAATGATTATATGAAACAGATAATATAAAATATAATTTTTTTATTTTTGTTCCGATTACAATTTTCGTATACCAAGGTGGCTACGGAAGTATCGTTTACAAAATAATTTTTTTGTTGTGAAAGATGACATTTTGAATGTTTGGATAGTCATAACATGTGGCTGAAGCCAGAATTTTATGCAATTTTCACACCAAAAGTAACTTTCGATCTAACTGGAAGTTATATTAATTTTTTTTAATTTTAAATGATATTACGTAACTTTTTTAAGCTGAATATAGCTTTAAATTTAACGTCACATTAACCTCAAAAATATACATATTGACGATTTTCGAATATTATGTCGTTTTTATCAAAATTGATTGGTTCCTGTACTATCAATCAAAATCTTGTTCAGTGCATTATTAATGAAGTTTCAATGGCCTTGATTTAATAAAATGAGATTCTTTTTGTTGGTTGGAAATTCAACCATAATTAGCTGTCTACTTTTAATAATCTTCAATATTAAAACTTTATATATCTTCTGTCTGCGAGAGTTCCTAAATGTTATAATGGAGGTAAGTTAAAACTACAAAAATTCAAATTCAAATTCAAAATAAATTTACAAAAATTAAAAATTTAAGGTTATCTATGTAAGTCATTGTTTATAAATGACTTTATTTAGTCATATTATATTATGCATATAATCTATAATGACTAATGCCTATCCATATCCATATTTGACGTCACAAAAATTTAATAGATTCATTTAATACATTTTTAAATATTTTTTGACCTTAAATGAAAAATTCTAGTAAAACGAAAATATACGTCAGAGCGCTTTTAAAAAATATTATAGTCTAGTATAATTCGCAAAATTTCGAGGAGGGACCCATTATTGAAAGTGACGAAAACAGAGAATATGTTTGAGTCGCATTTTGTGATTTGCAAAAAGCATTTAACTATGTATCTCATCGGATTGGATTGGATATCACAATTTTGGCCAGAGCAGCTTAGTTAACGACAACACTAACGTATCGGATAATTTCTTTTTTAACTCCCTATTCAGAAATGCTTTATTTCTAAATAAATTTCTCAATGCAAGATAACATTTTTGTATAATTTTGTTTACACGTTCTCGAAACCTGAATTTGCTATCAAGGGTTAAACCTAGACTTTTGACATTAGACAACGGGAAGACGCACACCATCTAAAGTAATATTTAAATTAGTAGCTGCCCAATCAGAGTCATTTCCAAAATAGATCAGTACTGATTTTTGTGGGTTTAGAACAAGGCTGTTGCGAACAGAATAAGTCTGAATATTACTTAAATCTGAAATAAGCTGCACTTGAGCCTGTAATGCATCATCTTTAGTAAAGGATAAGTAAACGCTTGTATCATCGGCATATTGATGACTACGACAATACTGTAACTGACTGCACACATCAGAAGTATATAATATGAAGAGAAGAGGTCCAATTATTGATCCCTGTGGAACTCCAGAAATAACCGGCAAAGCTGATGACACTGCACAGTCTAAGATGATGCTCTGAGTACGATTAGTAAGATAATTTTTTATAAGGTTCAGAGCAGAAGTATTAAAGCCATAATATTTTAACTTTGCACAAAGGAGATCATGATTAACAGTGTCAAAAGCTTTGCTGTAGTCAAGTAATGCCAAAGCAGTTGTCTTCTTGTCATCAACACCCCGAGCAATGTCGTCAGTTACATCTAAGAGAGCAGTGACTGTACTGTAACCCTGTCTGAATCCTGATTGCTGGGGAGGTAAGATTTTGTTTGAGTTGAAGAAAGCATTCATTTGTTCATATAAGATTCTTTCAAGTATTTTGGACAAAGTAGGTAGAATGCTAATTGGACGAAGATCAGAATATGAAATCGGATTAGATATCTTGGGTACAGGTATGATTAAAGCTTTTTTCCAATTAGTAGGGAATTTATTAGAATCCAAGATGGTATTTAATATGTGTGTAATATGACCTGTAATATGTGGAATACAATATTTTATCATGATAATGCTGATATCATCTGCACCTTTGGCATTTGATTTTAATTTGGAAATTATTTTTTCTACTTGCATATTAGTGGTATTCTCAAACTCGGAACAGCTCACCATTAGAGAAAGTATTGTTTTCATAATAATTTAAAAGTTTATCACATAAAGGTGGAGCATTAGCTGCAACTTGTATAAAATTATTGTTAATGTCATCAGGAGATTTTAAATTATCAGAAAGATTATTTTTTAATTTGCTTTTTATATTTAGGGTCTCTAAAGCCTTCCACGTTTCATAGCTGCCTTTAGTGCAGCAAAATTCGAGATATGCTTTTTTTTCACGTCTAACAGCATTAGTGACATAATTTCTCATAGCTTTATATTCAACCCAATGAGCGTTATCTTTTGTTTTGTGATATTTCGCCAATAACTTATGTCTAGTTTTAATCATAATTTTAATCACATCTGTAAGCCATGGTGCTTTAGGTTTACTAACTTTTATAGTCCTTATAGGTGCATGTATATTAAATAAATTTATAATATTATTAGTTAAGAAGGAAAGTTTATCATCTATATCTGAAAGATTATAAATGTGATCCCAATTAATAAGTAGCAAATCATTTAAAAATAGTTCATTGTTAAAATGTTTGAAATTCCTATATGTAAATAATTTTGGACTATTATCTTCTATTTTTACATTTAAATTACAAAATACTAATCGATGATCAGTTAAATCATGCAAATCAGAACAACCTATATTTGTTATTAAATTATTATTATTAATTATTATAAAATCAATCACAGTACTACTAATATTATTTATACGAGTTGGCTCACACACTAGTTGTGACAAATTATACGTACCCATTAGCTCTAGCAACTGCACCGTGGCATTACTATTAAGATTGAACATATTAATGTTAAGATCTCCCATTTTTATAAGATTATCTACAAAGGGCAAAATATCATCTATGCTATTTTCGAGAGTTTTTAAAGATTCATTCATATTCTGAGAAGGAGGTCTATATACGAAACCTAACCATAGTTGAATTGTTTAATTTTAATTGTGATCCAAATAAATAAATCTAAATAATTTTATATTATCTGAAACTTATATTTAGGAAAACATAGAAATGTACAAGACATATGCTTATATCCTTGAATTATTGATTATTTTTGAATTTTGAACATATTTATAATCTGTTTAAGTTCTTTTTAATAAACATAAAGCTATTGATTTCAAAATTTGAAAAAATAATCAAATTGGGGTCTCCTAGTAAGAGCAGTTTTTATGAAACCTGTAACCAAATTCCACGTGAAGATTTTAACACCACAAAAGCTATATTGGACCTTCATCTTTCCGTTCGTGGTCCGGTTTCAAAATTAGGAAAGATAATAAAGTTACGGCCCCTCAAAAGAAGCGGTTTACCAGTTGTTATAAATTGACACGTTGGATATGTTGGATATCCAGGAAAAAATACCTGGAGGGTTTGTCTTTTCTCAATCGCCCTAAGAAATTCCAGTTCCTACATATTTTGAAAAGTTATGTGTCGGCGGTGATCGGAAAACTTGTCAAATCTTCGAATATTAGTGGTGTTCAAAAAAGCAATAACTATTTTATTTGTAGAAATGAAAAAAGTGTTTTTAAGGTTTTCAAAATTTTCTCATCTTTCTGAATATCTTTATCACGAAGAAGACTCGATATTCAGAAAAATTAATTTTTTGAAGACTATAATTCTAAATTGCTTGGTATGAGTCGAGCTGGGCTGGGTAAAAAGGGGAAAGCAAAGGATCTTTAGGTTTGCATAGTGTACTGAGATGTCCCCGACATTTTCTATGCCAACAGAAGCCAACGAAAGAGGGTAATTTTTTACAGAAAAAAGTGACAATTTCATCTTGTGACTTTCTTTTTTCCCATTCCCGTCTGATTTCTAACAAAACGAGTTTTAGCCGATCATACTGTGTAATTACCGTACCATAACATCGCATACTGATTGATGTTAATGGGCGATGTATAACACAAAAAAGAAAATATACACAATCACAAACTGAATTATTCGCAAAAAATGTAAATAGAAAATTGAGACCTCGCATGGCAGATAATAAACCCTAGACGTTAGCGGATACGCAATATCCTTTCGTATTTGTATCATGGATAGTAATGATTTAAAGTTAATTAAATATGTGGCAAATAATAACCAACTTTATGCTTTTGACAATTTTTAAATTGTAAAATTAAAAATAATGTGTCAAAGCAACCGTTTTATAGGTCAATAGTTTATGGTTCACCATTTTAATAATTTCCTATAACACTAGTGTTGAAGCAGGCGCCAGGTGTTAAGTATTCAGTTTTTGATATTCATTGGAAACGTTACGGGCAGTACCACATCCACAGTTCCAAACCTCTTCAGGATCGTAATGTTTAGTTTAAATACTCTCCATATAAGGCCAATGGGATTGTTGAATTCAAATTCAATATAGTGTTTAGTAATTTGGCGTTTCTGAAAACTGCTTGTTAGTTAATGCGTCACCAGAAGTAGTTAAAATATGATGATGATTTTTATTCTGAATAATACGCTTTTAAAAAAGTAATGCATATTAATTATTAGTTTAACAATAACCATATCATTTAACTGCATCCGTTACATATTGTATTTTATTATTTAAAAAACAGGCGTCAACTTGGTCGCAAAATTTTACCACTTACTCACTTGAGGTGATATCTCACTCGTAATTATATTACATGCACGCCTCTGCCTACCGCTATGACGAGGTTACTGCGTGCAGCCGCGGCCTCCGGTATTCCACATCCAAGTGCTAACTGCCTCGAGCTTGGCTAACCCACTAACCATACATGGGTCAGAATGTGACCCTCTGATTTTCCCAACTTTGCTTTGGCATGGAATACAGAAGACCAAGACATGGATCTAATGAGAAGTTGATGTTGAAGTCGACATTTATCGAAATAGTTTGAGAGTATGTCATCAAAACTAAAATAGTAGATATAATATGGTTGACTTTTATGTTGCGTCTATTTAGTGCTCCTCATAGATATAAATAAATTTAGTCGTATAGAAAACAAATTAACAGCCCGTCATATACATCATTAATGGGAAAAACACTTTGTTCTCAATAAATGCGTAATAGTTACTGTTGGGGGTAAGTAGAGTGGTAATGGCGGAGCTGGGTCTCCCCCCACCCTTTTTTTTTTGGTGGTGGGGGGTAACTAGGGTAATTAGAGTAATGTAGGTAATTAGACTGATGTAATTGCAATAGAGGTAATTAGAGTATTGTCGGTAATTAGCCTGATGTAGTTGCAATAGAGGTAAGTAGAGTAATGTGCAGTAATTAGACTGATGTAATTGCAATAGAGGTAATTGGAGTGGTGCAATGCAATTGTAGTTGTAATTAGTGTATGTACCAATATGTGTATGAGTACTCCAAGTAGTGGTGGTGGGGTAGCTCAGCTAGACTGCTATAAAGAAGATGTAGTCGCAACACAAAATCATGTCTATCGTGTTCTATCGTGAACCATCTACAGCTAACAAATCAGCCTAGTGCAGTCAGTGACTTCAGTTATTTCAAGTGAGCAATATCTTATATTACTCTTTATAATTCTTTCATTATATTCATTTTAAATATGGCAATTTCCGAAGTTGACTTATTAGCACTTAATGAGCTAATAAATCAAGATATGCAGGTTTTAGAGCAAAGATCCATTTCAGCGTTAATTTTAAATAAACCTTATATCATAAAAAAAATATCTTTGGTTAATACAAGATTTGGAAAATCAATCATAGTAACTTTGTTTGAGGAAAGTTCAATTACGACTTTTAAATCATTTTTACCGAAACGGTTTGTGGAAATTATATGTGAGAACACTATCGATAAAATAAATTCGTCAAATGGTAAAGTTACATTGACATATTTAGGACAAAGTTCTCCAGCTTATCCTGGAGCAAAATCTAGTCCATTAATAAGTTTCGGTGTTTAATTCTCAAACAAAAATAATCGTAAAGTATTTAAGTTAGCTAAGTTTAAGTATTAAGTAGAAATGGAATATTGTGGAAGAATGCTAGGAGTATTATAGAATAGTATCACTTGTTAGCCTATAAAGATTCTGATATATCTAAATTGACATTTGTACAACATATTTTTACTTCGTGTACACCAATAGCTCAAACGTAAGTCCATTTAGTGCTGTTTTTTATATATTTTTTTACATTTCATTTTTTATTTGTAGGTACGCAGCAAAGATGTGGATGCAATATTCAACCCAAACATGGACCCCTGCAGAAGACATTAAATCTGCCATTGAGAGATTGTCTTGTAAACTAGATGACTTAATAAGGGATGCATTGGTTTCATTAAATTATGATATGAATATCTGCTTCGACGCTGAAGAAGTTCGACGGGTTAAAGAAGCTTCTAAAGCGTATAGCATTGGTGTAAATCTATGTGGTAGATATTCCCGTGGCTTCTTAAATTTGGATGAGTTTTGTGAGCATATGGACAGAGTGGAACTAAAACATTTTCTATACGAGATAATGGAGTACCTACCTAAGAATATTATTGAAAAATATCAACTCGACCAGTCTGATGTAGAAGATAACAATGTAGATACATAAATAATATTCATCTTCTATTGTCATATTTATTACACCAAATATTGTATGTATCTGTAGTAAACAATATTCTGTATTTTATATTATATTATAAAACTGAATAAATAAAATACACATTAAAAGATTACATTCATTTTATTTCATATTTCTTATTACACAACAAAAAATACATTAGTATAATTAGAACAGTTTTTATTTTAATTTTATATTTAATTCTACAATTACATTCTGAGAAAATAAACAGTTGCAAGTACATCATGATTATTGTTGATAAAATTATCCAGATATCTTGATAGAAATAGGTTGCACTACTTAATTCCACAATAATAAATATTTTCTTTTTTTACTTGATATCGAGAAAGCCATTCTGAACCGAGCCATCTAATGCGTTATAACTTAAATATGTATCATGAAGTATAAGTGCATACACTCGAGTTTGTTCCGGAAATTTCGCTTTTCGTGTTTCAAATTCTATTTTTATGTCGACAGTAGATGATTTCACTGCAACAGGTTGGTGTGAACAATCAATGACAAACAAAGGATTCTTCCTGAATTCCCCAAGATCCATCATGGGTTCGCTCATATCTTTATCATAGTAACTACGTTGGAAGTTCTCATAAGCATAATATGCTGCAGAATCGAGCTTCTTATCGAAATCTAAATTCCAACGTTCATATGGATATACTTCAGAGTTTAGAAATAGTTGAATATTATTTATGTCTGCGTGTTTGAACTGTGTAACATCCTTTGTTCTATCATTGGCCTGATCAGTGCCTTGAAAGCCAAGAAGGATGAAAAGTGGGCTTTCAAGACGGGTGGAGAGTTTAAGAGCCCATATGTCATAGGTAGTATCGCGTAGACAGGGAAGCTCATAAAAATCCCACGCACGGTAGACCATCTTAACTTTGGTATTATTACCACTTTTATTAATTCGATTCAATTTAACTTTTGTCGATCTTCAGGTACAATGTGCCTTATCTTCCACTCAATTTTGCTGATTTCCAACTCTGCATCAACCTCACCGATATAGGAGTCTTTAAATGAGCGTGCAATTATCATAATTAATTCTTGCTTTGTCGTCCTTTTCGTTGGTTTTGATTGAAAAATAAGAATTATGAAATTATTTTTGTTACCTAGCTTGAGGTCTTTAAGTTTTTACAAAAAGAAACGAGTGGAGAGCTCTATAACGCGCAGCAAAAATTTATTATCTGTGGGCGCCAGCCACGCGCTAAGTAAAAACATTTATGCAGGACGAATCTCTTTTTTTGTTCGGGGAAAGCACTCTTAGGGTCGATTTCTATGCTGGTTTGTAAGTAGGCAAATAGGTTTTGTCGAACTTATTTCACTTTTGGCACAAGTACTCTTATATGTTTTTAATTTAATGTTCATGAACTATTTACGCACGTTAATTGATATATATATTTTTTATAGGTCTTATTTAATTATTTTATGTTAATATAATTTGATTTTTTATATTTAAAAAGTCTTTGAAAATGTCTATTTTATTTTTAAATAGTCTTAGAAAAGGTCCATTAAATTTATATTCACTGTTTGATAATTGTTTTTAAATAAAACAGAAATTCTTAATATCCGTATATTACATTTTAGTTTTACACAAATGAAATTAAGTTCCTTAATTAAAAAAAAAAAATGATTTTAAATTTTGGCCAGTGAGATTACATTTAAATAAATTAAAAAGAATTCTCATAAAATTTGCACCAATATCTGTCTGTTCTTTTGCTATCGCGCCGCGATTATCCGAGATTCACCGTAACTCACGATGGAAAATGTTTGTACTGTGATATGAAATAACCGAGGGCTCGTTAAATATTCTTTCAATGTTCCAGTCCCTGATGAATGCACGACGCGACGAAGTGTCTGTACCGCGTACCGCGATATGAAACAACCAGTGGCTCGTTGAACTGTTGAATAGTCTTTCGGGGCTTCTGTGAAGTTGAGCTGGCTTGTATAACGAATTCTTTTTTAGCTTAGCTTTGATAAAAGCAAATGTGTTATTCTGTGTTGCGTGTGTATTACGATGATTGCTGCGATGTGAACGGCTGCACTGCTGCGGTGGAACTAACTGCTTCGAGTTTTGCGGCTGGAGTTTTGTGCTAATCAGGTCGGACGGACGACTGGACGGTGCGAAAGGGCCCCTGACTAGTTGATTACATGAACGCATTTCATTATTAGTTGCTTGATTCTAACTCGCTGATATGCATTTAAATATTTTTTACCAATTACCCAGACAGATATTATTTGCAAGTACATTTCGAAAATTAAAATTCTGAATTTAATTCAGTAATATGACACCCCGGGCGTTTCGGAGAGTGATGTTTAGTGACTTGTTAATTATTTATAATCTGATAGAAAGAGGATCACTAAATATTGCTCTGAATTTGTTGAATTAAATTGTTTTAAAATTGTATCCTCTTTCTGTCATTTTTAAGGCCTAGCCTTCCGTGATTCTACTTAATAATATTGTATGATACTAAAATTAACTGGCCATGACGCTTAAGGCGCCCATTACTTAACTATTTGACAAGTATTTACATTATGTATAACGCGACAGTATTTTACGAATTTGGTTTCCAATCTTCTTGCTTGTTTTGTGTGACATGCTACCCACACGGGAGGGCACGTCAGCTTTTCCTCTTCTTTTGTGACAGTGCTACCCACACGGGAGGGCACGTCAGCTTTTCCTCTTCTTTTGTGACAGTGCTACCCACACGGGAGGGCACGTCAGCTTTTCCTCTTCTTTTGTGACAGTGCTACCCACACGGGAGGGCACGTCAGCTTTCCTCTTCTTTGTGACAGTGCTACCCACACGGGAGGGCACGTCAGCTTTTCCTCTTCTTTTGTGACAGTGATATGCTGCGCCCTTGCAGCGTATCTTTGGGAATGACTGGCTGGTTTTTTTTTTTATTTTTTTTTTTTTTAATTATTATTTTTTTTTATTTTTTTTTATATATATATTTTTTTTAATCGACGCCTTTTTGGACTTCTTGGTGGCTTCTTTTATATTTTGAATTTAAATAGACCTTGGAGCTTGGTCTATACAGGGAAAGACGGTGTAGCGCCCTGCTACACTGAGGAACGGATGGCTCTACTTCCATTCCACTATCTTCGGCTGCTTGATAGACCATGGCTCTAGTTATTATCTGGACTGGTTCTCCCTGGTTGGAATAATTACTGCTATCGTCGGATACGTTGCCATCGTCAAATATTGTGGGGTCTGCTTTTGGGAACAGTTGAATTTCGTCGTTATCAGGAACATCATCGGGAGGAAGGGTCATTGTGCTTTGGTCTCGATGTGGGAAGTCGTCATCATCATCTTCGGACTCCGTCTGGGGTTCGGGAGGTATTGCAGGAGCGGGCCTCAAGGTGTCGACATGACACTGGACATTATTCCGAAGTCGAGTTTTAATTTCATATACTTCTTTGGAAATACACTTGGTTATTGAATGCGGGCCAGTCCATGCTAAGTCGAAAGTATTTTTCTTCGGACGTAAAACTTTATACATGACTTGATCTCCAACGTTAAAAGTGACTTGTGGCTGCTTGTCTGGGTCTGCGTATTTGGCATGATATCTCCGTTGTTCATCTCGGGCTGCGTTCAAGCGGGTTTGATAGGGTACCTCTGCTTGAGCATTTCTTTCTTCTTGATATGGCTGCGTTTCCCAGTCACCTGGCTTGGCGAGTTCGTAGCCTAGTAGAGTATAACTGGGGGTTTGATTTGTCGACGAATTCCTTCTCGTTCGAAGAATGAGAAGAGTTTTATTTATATATTTATCCCAGACGTTGCTTGGTTTTTTAAGTAAAAGTGTTCGCTGGACCTTTTTAAATTCCTGGACACGTCTTTCAACGGGATTACTTTGTTGATGGTACGGGGTCGAGTATTTAATGTCAACGCGATTCCGTGCGCACCATTGAGTAAAGGGACCGCCGCGGAATTGTCCTCCATTATCGCATATAATTGTTTGAGGTAATCCGTAGCGCGGTAGAATTTCTTCATTTAAATATATTTCAATGTCTCGGCTTTTTATTTCACGATACGCCTTAGCTTCAACCCACTTGGAGAAGATGTCTTCGATTATAAGAATATATCTGTTTCGCGCGCTTTTTGTTAGAACATATGGACCTAGGATGTCTATGCTTATTGTCGAAAAACATTTATCCTGTGCATGAGTTTGCATCGGAGCTGGAGTCTGTCGTTGTTGAGTTTTTACAGATTTACAAATTAGGCAATTATTAACATATTCGGCGACGCTGCGATGTAAATTCGGCCAATGAAAATATCGTAAGATATTTCTAACAGTTTCATCGATTCCCGGATGTGCATACTGTTCGCTATCGTGGAAATGTTTGATAACGTCGGGAATATGTCCGTAAGGGACTACAGCTTTTTCTCGACCTCCGTGTTTTTTCCAAAATATATTTTCATGATAGTTATGACCGTCAAAGAAAGCTTGCTGTTCGGGTGTTCTATTTAATTCGTGGACGAGTTGTTGCCATTGAGTTACTTGTTCTTGTACAGCGTTTGATCGTCGTTGGGCGTTTCGAATATTTTCCATAAGCGCGGACGTTGTTATGGTATTAATTGCCTCGGCGTTTTCAGATGACGACTGTGTTGCGCGTTCCGGAGGAAACATTCTCTCGAAATTAATTTCTGCTCGGTTTTCAGTGACGTCGGGGTTTCTGCTTAAGTAATCAGCGAAGAGGTTTTCTTTGCCCGGTACGTGTTGTATATTAAATTGATACTCTTGCAGGAGCAAGGACCAACGAGTCAACTTTGTTTTTGCATCCTTATTTTTGCTTAGCCACAATAAGGAGCGGTTGTCCGTTCGAAGAATGAATGGGCGATCTTCTAAGTACATCTTGTATTTTTTCACGTGGACGATTATGCTAAGACATTCAATTTCGTTGATATGGTATTTCTGTTCCGTGAGATTCAAAGTAGAACTGGAGTACGATACTATATTCTTCTGTCCATCCTCTCCTTCTTGATATAATACCCCAGAAATTCCGATATATGAAGCATCGGTCTGCAGGATAAATTCTCGTTCATAGTCCGGACGATGGAGTTGAAGTGGTTTAGATACTTCGTCCTTGATTCGGTCGAATGCCTCCTGGCATTCGGGGGTCCATCTGAATTTTTCTCCCTTTTTTAAAAGCTTGGTTAACGGCTTCGTGAGGATCGCTGCGTCTTGGATGTACTCCCTCACCCAGTTACACGTGCCTAAGAAAGATTGAAGCTGTTTCTTGGATGCGGGAGCGGGAAATGTAGTAATATCCATGACGTGTTTTCTTTGTGGCTCGATGTAGTTTCCCTTAATGTGATGACCGAGGTAATCCAGTTCCGTTGTGGCGATTTGACATTTTTCGGGCGATACTTTCAAATTATGCATCCGAAGTCGCTCGAAAACGAGTTTAAGATCGGTTTTGTTGCTCAATATTCGGACTATAGATTATAATATCGTCCAGGTAGACCTGAACGAAGTGGTGAATGTAACCGGTAAGCACATCTCGTGTCATTAAGTTCTGGAACGTTGTAGGCGCCGTTTTTAAGCCAAAAGGCATAACGTTAAAATGATAGCTTGCTCCGTCTGGTGTAGTAAACGCAGTATATTGTTTCGAGTTTTCGGCCACCGGCACCTGCCAATAACCGGCCTTCAAGTCCAGCAACGTAAAAATAGTAGCGTTCCCGAAACTTTTGATAGTATCCTGGATACGCGGAAGTGTACTGGCTTCGTTGATAGTTATATCATTTAGTTTTCGGTAATCTATACAGAACCTGGGCTTCTTACCGGGCCGCTCGATTATAATTGGAGGCGAATTATATGGTGAATTAGTAGGGGAGACAACCCCTGTCTCTAGCATCTCCTGAAGTTGATCGTTTAATATCTGTTTTTTCGTTGGTGATAATGGGTAAGGCTTCTCATTGATGATTTTATTCTGGGCAAGTCGGATGTGATGATAAGTGGTTACTGTTGTTGCCTGAGTTAACGTGTCGGTGAATAAGTCCGAGAATTCTTCAAAAACGCTTCGAAGTTGTTCATGTTCTTCTGGAATTCTAATACTTGCGTGTAAGGCTGTCTTCTTTGGCATTACTTGAATATGTTGATTAAAGTAAGCTGTTGTGCGCGAATGCTCCCCCAAATACATGCATTTCCTCGCATAGTCGATAGTGGCTTTAGTTTGTATAAGAAAAGGTACTCCTAGTATCGCGTCTTCATTTAATTCTTCAATCAGTTGGAAGTCGACGTCCAAGTTGGATCCTTGTATGTTTATCGTTGCGTTGATTTGTCCTTGCGATTTAATATGTTGCTTACCACAAGCGAGAGTGAAGGTCTGCGATTTATTTTTATGAATATTACTCGGAGCTAGATTAGTTTTTAATATATTCTGCGCCGCGCCAGTATCGACGAGAGCTTGTATAGTCTGTCCTCGAATAGTAACGTTAATACGCGGAAGTTGATAAAAATTATTTACGGGATAAACGAAAAATTCTTGCTCTAAGTGTTCTTCAGTTTGGGTTCCAATAGAATTTTTTGTAATCACGAAAGATTCTTGAAAAATACTCGAAATATCGTATACGTCGTCAAAAGCGTCCGTGCAATATTTAGGTAGCGGTTTTTGATTATTTAAATGATTTAATTCCGGCCGTTGTTGCTCTGCGATGCGGGATGTGCTGTGCGTGCAGAGCTGCCGTCCTGGCTTTGGCGAGTGGACTGTGTTTGCCCCGCCTGAACGCGTTCGCGGCTGGCCGTCGCTCCAGCTCCCCTGAAGTTTTCCTGCTTCCGATATGGATTATTTTGACACTGACTGTGGAAGTGCCACTGCTCGTCGGGACAATATTTACAAGGCGTTGGTGGCATGGCTCCGTTATTTTCTTGATTTATCGGCCGAGAAATTTGAGTGTTATTTATTTCGTGGCGTGTGGCTTGCGTACGAGTAGCGTCTTGGCGAACCCCAGCGTTTTCTCCCGTTTGACGATTTCGTTGTATATTTGAACGTGTAATAGATTGAATTTCTTCCAAATCGGCCTCTATTTGCGTGGATACGTTGACGAGTTCTTCTAATGATCTCATATATTGCCCGCGAAGTCTTGAGCGAAGTTCCGGACGCAATTGATCGATTATTACGTGAATTTTATGGCCCTCCGATTTGTACGCGTCTACTCGTTGAAATAGGTTCATCTTCCGAGTTATAAACACACCGGCAGGCTCGTCTTTTTCTTGTTTTGCGCCGTAAAGAGTTGTCATTGCTTGAGTGAATTTGGCTGGCGAGTCGAAGCGATCCATAAATCTTTCCATAAAGACGTTGTAATCGGTAATTAAATATTTGTACGGCTCGTACCATCGTTTAGCCGCGCCTCTCAGCTGTTCAGTTATGTGTTGTATCTTATCGCGTTCGTCTTCTATACCCATTTGATGGAAATATTCTTCATGTCGTTTAACAAATGCCTCGGGGTCCTCGTGTTCTAACCCAGAGAATTGAAATGTAGTAAGGTACCTGGGGTTTTCCTGCCTAGGTTGTGCAGTGGCCATCGTTTGTCGGAACGTGCCAACCATCGTTTCAGCCATTCGGGTGAATAGCCTTTCGAAGCGGTCCTCTTCTTGATTTTCGGGGGGTCTGATATCTTGAATTCGCCTGGGAATCGGTGGAGGTTGCGGATAGCGGCTCGAGCCCGCTTGTACTTGCGTGTAAATGTTTGGAGTTGGAGTCGATGCCCATGTCAATTTGCCCATCGTTGGTATTTGGCTTTCCCCGTGACGGTTCGTGTCTATCACTGTAGACTCCATAGTGAGGGTGTCAATGTAACTTTGGTATTCGAATTTTCAGGAGTATTATCGATGACGCGGTATTTATAACCGAAATTTTGCGGCTCTGTATCTGGCATTTTATTTTTTATAAACGATTTATTTGATTTTATTTTCTGGCCCCACGTTGGGCGCCATGTCGTCCTTTTCGTTGGTTTTGATTGAAAAATAAGAATTATGAAATTATTTTTGTTACCTAGCTTGAGGTCTTTAAGTTTTTACAAAAAGAAACGAGTGGAGAGCTCTATAACGCGCAGCAAAAATTTATTATCTGTGGGCGCCAGCCACGCGCTAAGTAAAAACATTTATGCAGGACGAATCTCTTTTTTTGTTCGGGGAAAGCACTCTCAGGGTCGATTTCTATGCTGGTTTGTAAGTAGGCAAATAGATTTTGTCGAACTTATTTCACTTTTGGCACAAGTACTCTTATATGTTTTTAATTTAATGTTCATGAACTATTTACGCACGTTAATTGATATATATATTTTTTATAGGTCTTATTTAATTATTTTATGTTAATATAATTTGATTTTTTATATTTAAAAAGTCTTTGAAAATGTCTATTTTATTTTTAAATAGTCTTAGAAAAGGTCCATTAAATTTATATTCACTGTTTGATAATTGTTTTTAAATAAAACAGAAATTCTTAATATCCGTATATTACATTTTAGTTTTACACAAATGAAATTAAGTTCCTTAATTAAAAAAAAAAAATGATTTTAAATTTTGGCCAGTGAGATTACATTTAAATAAATTAAAAAGAATTCTCATAAAATTTGCACCAATATCTGTCTGTTCTTTTGCTATCGCGCCGCGATTATCCGAGATTCACCGTAACTCACGATGGAAAATGTTTGTACTGTGATATGAAATAACCGAGGGCTCGTTAAATATTCTTTCAATGTTCCAGTCCCTGATGAATGCACGACGCGACGAAGTGTCTGTACCGCGTACCGCGATATGAAACAACCAGTGGCTCGTTGAACTGTTGAATAGTCTTTCGGGGCTTCTGTGAAGTTGAGCTGGCTTGTATAACGAATTCTTTTTTAGCTTAGCTTTGATAAAAGCAAATGTGTTATTCTGTGTTGCGTGTGTATTACGATGATTGCTGCGATGTGAACGGCTGCACTGCTGCGGTGGAACTAACTGCTTCGAGTTTTGCGGCTGGAGTTTTGTGCTAATCAGGTCGGACGGACGACTGAACGGTGCGAAAGGGCCCCTGACTAGTTGATTACATGAACGCATTTCATTATTAGTTGCTTGATTCTAACTCGCTGATATGCATTTAAATATTTTTTACCAATTACCCAGACAGATATTATTTGCAAGTACATTTCGAAAATTAAAATTCTGAATTTAATTCAGTAATATGACAGCTTCACATTCAGAATGCCTTTGGTATAATCTTCTGCAAAACCCATAAGGAACTTAAGGGGTAGTTTGCCACTGAACACGTGACTGGCGGTATCTAAAATATCTTGTCTCGTTTGAGTGAGACCCCAACCTGTTGTTATTAATGAGCGTGCATGCGTTTGCCCATACGACACCATAGTTTTCATTGTGGTAGTAATACCAGGTCTTCTAACTACTGCTACTTGTTCACCACCCATTTCCAGTCGTATCTCTTCAAAGAGAAATGTTAGTGCATTATTGGATAAATAACAACGCTTTGTGGTGTCGCTAGGAGTAAATTTTCCCTCTATGTATATATAACTTTCTGAAATGTCGAGTATAACATCTTGAAAATTGATGGGAATACGTATTTCATCAGAGTTTCTGTAATATGGGGATCCATATGGTTTATATGTATGCTCATGTAGGCTAACTAGGGAATGATCTAACACAGGTTCATCAAACACCTCAAGTTTGTCACTAGTTGCAGTAGCCACCATTATTATGACCAATTTTTTCGCAGTTTTAATCCAATAGATTTTAAAAAGGCTTGATCCTCAACTGACAATCTATGTCTTAACTGTTTAAGGTATAGACTTTGAATGAATTGCTTTCCACATCTCCCTTTCTTTTTATCTATACTGTTGTTCGCTACAGTATCATACTGATGGTGATGTACTTGCTGTCGCTGTTTATATCGAAAACCCATTTGGTTGGTGATATCCGACTTTCTTCAATTCTAGCCTTACAATAATTTTCTCACCTCGAAAATCGATCAAATCACCGTTGTCGTCCAGTATGCGTAGTGTGATGTTGTCTATTAACTGACACCCTTTAGGTCTAACAGGTAAATATATGATATTTTTGGGTTCTCTAGTAAGTTTGTAGCCAGGCTCAACGTCTATGTCAAATTCAAAGAGAGTGTGTGACTCTTCTGCATTCAGATAAGCTCCAGAAATAATATTGCAATCTACGCGTATCATCCTTACTTTCATAATATCAACAGGCTGTGTTGATTCGTAATTTTTATTTGGTTGTAAATATATTTGTCCAAATCCCAACAGACTTCCTATTGAATTTGGTTGTCTAAAATCTACTTCATACTTTGACAAAATCTCGCACTTTAAGGTATTGTTGTTTGCCCTTAAAGTGAATATTTGCGTGTAATCCTTTCCATCAATATTCATAGCTTTCAACATTGCAGCATAGATTTCATCAATTTCATAAGCCCCCAGAGGTATGTGAACAGTAGTGAATGTATCTTTAGCACTAACCCTATATTGGAAGATGTTATTTGTTTCATCCACATTGTATATGGAGTTGTAAGAGTAGAATCCAATTAAACCTAACCCATGACGACTGCTCCTATCCAGTTCAATGGGTGGATCAAAGTTGACACTTAGCTCACTTAAGCGGCTCGTTAGTGTGAACGTGTACGACATGACTGATATAATTAAATTGTGTTACCCAATTTATTGTGGATTACAGCAATAATGGTATAATTTCCTCTTCTTAGAAGTTGATGGTAATATATTTACATTGTTATTGGATGCCACATTTACATCGTTTACCTTACAATAGCAGCAAAACATTTTTCTAGGTGTTGGACCATCATTTACGTCAACATTGTTTTCATAATCATTAAGGTAATGTTCTGTACAATATTGATATTTTAATATATCGACATCGTTCTGAAGATGTGTAGGTAGCTTATCCCATACTAATGCAATTTCATGTGAAGCCAACCCAATCATCACCTCTTTGGGCATATCTGCTAGTTGTTGTTTGCTCATCTTCAACAGACTACGCAAACGGGAGAATGCAATTAGTGAGTGACCCATTCGCTTGATACCTTCTCGATCTATTGCTGGGGTCATAGATTTCAGTTCCATGGCGTTTTATATTTGTTTCGTAGAGAGAAACTTTAAACACAAATGTCCACACAACACTGTGTTAAAATTCTGTACACGTTTGTAGTTATAGAATATTTGGTTGGCCCTCCTTGAATCGTTATTGAAATATGTAACTAATTCTATAGGTGGGGGTAAGTCGCCAAAACTATCAAAATAATTTACTAAACTACCTCGTTTTTTATATGCCACCCAATGTGTCCCAGGACCATATATACTATCCAAATTGATTATTGCGGATTCATTGTAATGTGGCCCATGTCTTGGTAGTGAGTCACGCATAAATACACCTCGAAAGTATGCTACCTTCATTTTATTAGCATAATATTTAAGATCAATGTCGGTAAGAGGTCTCCGAGGTAGGGAGTCTATTAGTT
The DNA here is from genome assembly GCA_963680705.1 of Rhagium mordax. Taxonomy (NCBI): domain Eukaryota; kingdom Metazoa; phylum Arthropoda; class Insecta; order Coleoptera; family Cerambycidae; genus Rhagium; species Rhagium mordax. The sequence continues at coordinate 13,525,170 of OY796662.1, forward strand.
TTTTGAATTCTGTTTTAGATAAAGACCCATCCCCTTTCGGTATGGCTTCATATACATCCCCTTACCACTTTTCATAGCTATTGCTTCCATACTTCTGTTGTGCCGATTTGCTTCAGCTAATTCTTCTCTACCCTTTTTCACATCATTTACAGCTTTAGCAATACCAGCAGCCGTACCCGCCAAACTACCCAATGCAGATAATCCAGCAAAAATGGGTATTAGAGGTAAAATACCGCCAACTTTTGGTATTGGTATAATTCGAGGTGTTCGAATATTGCGTTTTCCACCGGCCTGTTTTATATATCGACGTGCAGCTTTTAGAGCAATTTCAACCACCTTCTTTTGGTCTTTTACTTTTTTGCCTCCAGCACTTCGCAGTGTGTCACGCACTTTTCGTACTATCCCAGATCCAAACGCTGTCTTTTTAACATTCTTCTTACCCTTCTTTGTTTTCTTGATGATTCGTTTCCTAATTGGATTACGAGATATTGTTAAATTACATCCCATACCAAGACGTTGTTTTCCTTTCATTATAGTTGTAACTAACCAAGCAGCGGCCTTTTCTCCACGTCCTGCGTCTTTGGATTTCACCCGTTTCCACGCAGCCTGTTCAAGCTGATAGTCTGCTTTATGGCGGGCTGCTAGGTTACTGCTGTTTTTGTCGTATGCAATATCGTGTTGCTTGCACGCTTTATCGAGCTGATTTATGCCAGGATCACCTCGTGCCAGCCGTTTATTTAAATCTGTGCCTGGACCACAAAATTGATAACCTGGCAAATGCAACTCGACGGGGAGCTTATTAATCAGGGAATTAACTAATCCTCTACCGCGCTTCGTACGTTTTTCACGTGTGTATCGTATGGTGGAAACCATTTAAATAAGAGTTGCAAGTCACACATCTATTTATATACCAATTAGCCGCTATACAATGCACATTGTGAAGCAGAAACAAACTCTTTCCATAGATAATTTGGATGAAAAAGTTGGGCGTGGGTTAAGTGCACATAATCGTCATGGACCACTACTACCTTCAACTGTACGTGCCCTCATAATAGGACCGTCGAATTGTGGGAAAACAAATGTCTTAATATCTTTGATCACCCATCGCTTAGGTTTACGCTTTTTAAATATTTACCTATACTCAAAGTCTATAAATCAACCCAAGTATGAGTATCTACGTAAGGTACTAGCGCCGATTAAGGGGTTAGGATTTTATACATTTAGTAACGGAACGCAAATAGTGGAACCATCCGAGGCAAAGCCGGAGTCTTTATTTATATTTGATGATGTGATATGTGAGAAGCAAGATGTTATAAGAGCATATTTTAGTATGGGCCGCCATAGAAATGTGGATTGTTTTTATCTTGGTCAGACATATTCTCGAATACCGAAGCAGCTAATAAGAGACAATAGTAATTTAATTATTGTCTTTAAACAGGACGACGTGAACCTTCACCACATATTTTCCGATCATGTGTCACCCGATGTAACGTTTACAGTATTTCAAAATATGTGTGCAGAGTGCTGGAATGACAAATATGGGTTTCTAGTGATTGATAAGGATAGAGAAGTACAAGGTGGGCGATATAGAAAAGGGTTTGATAGCTTCATATATCCATAATGCATTTTAATGAAAACTTCAATTGAACCACATACTTCGTTAGGGTTACTTCGTTTACGTATGCGCTAAGATGAAGGTTACCAAAGATAATAAAAAATATAATAATCTTGCACATCCCAGTAGTGAAATAGCCCTCAAGCGACAGTTGATTGAGGCTACAGATGCGGTACGTAAGAAGTTTAACTCTATTAAGAACAAAGATATGGAGATGCATGTAACACTTGAAAAGATCTATCAACCAATAACTGAACCTTTAAATGCTATATCTTCAGCAGCGGAGAACAAACCACACGCCCAACAACCACCATCATCATCATCGAAGGTGTCTACTCAGAGGGCAGTGCCATGGGAGAGTGCTTCTGAAGGAGTATCTGATAAGTATTTAGGCGATGATGATGATCCACCGTTTACCACCATCATGGAAACTCCACCATCGTCTATAAGAACAACCCCCGTATCTGAAACTTCTCTAGCTAGAAAACTAGAAAAAGGATATGACGTAGTAAAAAGACATATACAAAATTTAGAATCTGGTGATTCCAGGTATGATACTTTATATGGAGTGCGTGTAGATCCCAAGACAGACAAACTGCTTATGGGCAATGCGGAAATACGTTTTTCCCATGGAAATATTACACTGTGGTATGGCAATAAGAAACTTGGCGTGTATCTAGGTAGTCCTAAATTGTACGATCTAATATTTCTAAAACGCCCACCAATTTTAGATGATAAAAGAGAAGGTGTTCTCGATGATGAGTGGAGCAAGATATATGGAGAAATACTAAGAAAAACAAAAGCGCCTTACAAAAAATTCAATGTAGCGAGTGGCTATAACACCACTAAACGTACAAAATTTCACAAAATTATCAAACCATTAACATCCTCTACAATTGAGACACGATCATCAACAAGTGGTTATGGATTAAGACGTGTACCTACCCACAAATTGTATAGAAATAATGATAAAGAATTTATTTACTGGAATAAACCCAACGAACTTGTGGATCGTCTACGCCTTTTATGGAGTTCAAAAATGGCGGGAAATAACAACCACGACAATGAAATAATAGAAATAATATCAGAACTTAGGGAAGAAAAAATTGTGTATTAAAGAGGAAATAAAACATCATTATACACAATAAGTATTATATAGTCTGCAATTTATAAACCGCATCAGATGCAGTCAGAAATGTCTACTGTAAACAACACTATTGACAAATTTGGACGCAGTAAAAGAGCTAGTGTGAATAAGTTAAAAGCCCTGCGTGGATTACCTGGTGTTGGTTTTAAACTAACCAGAGATAATCACTATGATATTCAAAACAAGCGTTTAAAAAATCTAGGGGAACCTGTCGATGATCAAGATGGTGCAACATGTAATTACGTTAACAAGCGTCTACAAACAAATGATGAAAATGCTGCCAAAGCTATTTTTAATACAGCCGATATAATTACTGGGGAAATGAAAAAATATGTTGATGTGGGACTTATAAAAAGTGGAGAAGAAAATCGCACTATTTTTAATAAACAAAATAATGAGATGATGCAGAAAATGAAAATAGAAATGAGGAAATATGTTGACAAAGCAATTTCTGAAGTTAAACGTTCGGCCATAAACAATCACAATACTTTAATCACTAGAATATCTAAATTAGAGCATATTGCCACCGAACTCCAATCAAAGAAGGTGCAATCCGGAGCCCTAGCATTTCCACCAGAACTAATGCCTGAAGTTGATATGTAACTGAAGACAATTTTATAATGGAGGTTAGCAGCGAAAAATTACAAGTTGTTAACGAGTTACATAGATGTGCTAGACGAAATTTTCGTAGAAGAAGGACTATAATTAAAGGATATGGCGATTTATGGCAAATAGATTTGGCAGAAATGCAACCATTTGCATCTGACAATAAAGGTTACCGCTACATTCTCGTGGCGATTGATTGTTATTCCAAATATGTGTGGTGTAGACCCGTTAAAAATAAAACTGGTAGCCAAGTTAGCTGGGCTATGAAAAGCATCTTTCAAGATTCTGGTTACACCCCTCTCAACTTGCAGAGTGACAATGGTACAGAATTTTACAATAAAATCTTTGCCACATTAATGAAGGAACATAATATCAATCATTATTCCACGTATAGCACGAAAAAAGCAGCAATAGTAGAACGAGTAATAAGAACCCTAAAAAACTGGTTATATAAGGAGTTCTCAGTTAGAGGAAAATACAAATGGTTCGACATTCTATCCAACATAACAAAAATCTACAATAATAAGGTGCATAGTACAACTGGTATGAAGCCTGCGGATGTCACATCTACTACACGTTTAACTGCATACAATCGTATTAAAATTTTTGTAAAACCTAAATTTCATATTGGGGACATAGTGAGAATTAGTAAATTCAAAGGTATATTTGAAAAAGGGTATACGGCAAATTTTTCAACAGAACTTTTAAAGTCGTAAAAATAAATGTAACGAACCCCACAACTTACCTGCTTGAAGATATGACGGGTCGACTAATAAAGGGTGGTTTTTATGAAATGGAGTTGCAGAAAAGTAAACATCCTGATGTATATTTAGTAGAGAAAGTTTTAAGAAAGAAAGGAAACAAACTGTTCGTTAAATGGCTGGGATTGCCCTTAGAACAGAGTTCATGGATTGATGAAACTGCTATAGTTTAATATCATCAGTCGATTTAATAAATTTTAGATTTAGTGTATTACACCCATAACTATTAGCTGGGGTAAAATTTATTTTCTCATGAAACAAACTAGTATTGTATTGAAATAGCCCATACATATTTATTCTTTATCTTAGCTGTAATAATTATTTTGCTATATTTTATATTGAAATGTTTAGCCCTAATAGTTAATGTAGATGCTAACACTTGAAAGATAATAAACATACACATAAATGTTTTAATTCCTTTTTATTTTCCTACAATCTATATTATAAGAATGATACAAATATACATATAACATAAAACATAAAATTAATTAAATATAATTAAAAATTATAATTAAACATTAAACAAACATAAAAAATAATATAAAAAGTACAAACTAGAAAATCTAATATTATTATATGGGTACTGTTCTTTTTCCAGTATTATTGCACACAAAACAACCTTCGATGGCACCGACTGTCACTGTGTCATCGCCACAAGCTTTGCACTTTATGGTAGGTACGTCCCACCACTCAACCGTGTTGTGCAGACTTGCGTGTTGGTGAACAGCCCCCTCTACGACCATGCGAGAATACGATACGTAGCACCTAGTGCACATAAAATATTTTCCCTGGTCAATGCTGCATACCACAACGAAGGCCGCTGTAGCACACACCTTGTCCATTGTACCAGCCACCATATCTTTTATCTGGAAAGCCATCTCGTGCTGGTCTTCCTCGATGAGGTCCGCAACATCGACTTCTATACCATCGTCCACCATTTCGTCGACTCCATCGTCCACTATACCATTTTCGCCGCCTTCGATGACTTCCTGGATATCGATGTTGGCACCATTGGCATCAACATCAGCAGGTGCTCCAATCTCCACAGCCTCAGCAGGTATCCCCATCTCCGCAGCCTCATGATTAAACAGCATCCAATTATTGGAATCTTCTTGCGCCAACCGTCTTAGAATAGATATAATAGATGGATTTGCCATTTCGATACGTGGTATATAGATAGAAATAGTAAATGCAACTAAGTTTGGTTTAATATTACTCCCATATATATAGTAGTGTGGGGAGGGAGTCACTCTAAAATAATAGAGGGGGTATTCATATCCAATCATAGGATACGTGTTATTATGAATTTTAATTAGTGAAGTTTGACGCCTTAACCACTCGGCCAACCTGACTTATTTATTGATTCAGTAAAACACTATACATTAAATGTTTACCCCCTCTCCCTCATCAATAATAGAGGTGCCTGTAAAGTAATGTTTGTAGGAGGCGCCACTGCTGGGGGTGGAGATTAGTTTGCTTTATATAACACACAGCAACGCTCTTGTTTGTCAGATTTAAAATTATTAACATCATGGACACTTCTCAAGTAAATTGCGTCTCCTCCAGCACCGACTCAAGATCAACGTCATCGACCTGGTCAATGCCTAGTGAATACGGCCCAGACAGCAGTGATTGGTGGGAACGGTCACCTCCATCGTATTCGATAGACGAAGAGGACCAGGAAGACGAAGAGGACCAGGAAGACCAAGCTACCCCAGATAGCATTGACGACAGACCAATATCACCCTCATCTTATTGGATAGGTGAGAATCTAGGCGAGGACCAGGGAGACCAAGATAACCCCCCGGACAGCAGCACTGATAGGGCAACATCACCATCAGCATGGTCTATGGAAACGGTGTTCTACGATCCAGACGGCCAGCCATCACCTGACCAGAGCCACTGGTCAGATTATCAGCTCTTGATAGAGTGCGATAATGTCCGCGAGGGAACAGATTAGGCATCCATATAAATTAAACATTGTAAATAATTTAATAAATAGTTTTAGTAAATAAATTAATTGTAAGTCATTTAATACATTTATTTACTTAATAAACTCTTAAGAATATTACATGATTTTAATACATAGATTTAGTTGATGCAATGTCAATAATTTAATAAATAGTTTTAGTTAATAAATTAATTGTAAGTCATTTTAATACATTTATTTACTTAATAAACTCTTAAGAATATTACATGATTTTAATACATAGATTTAGTTGATGCAATGTCAATAATTTAATAAATAGTTTTAGTTAATAAATTAATTGTAAGTCATTTTAATACATTTATTTACTTAATAAACTCTTAAGAATATTACATGATTTTAATACATAGATTTAGTTGATGCAATGTCAATAATTTAATAAATAGTTTTAGTTAATAAATTAATTGTAAGTCATTTTAATACATTTATTTACTTAATAAACTCTTAAGAATATTACATGATTTTAATACATAGATTTAGTTGATGCATTGTCAATAATTTAATAAATAGTTTTAGTTAATAAATTAATAAATAAGTCATGTTAATAAATACTTTATTTAATAAATTTTAAGAATGTCACATAATTTTTTGTATCGGGGGCTTCGCCCCCTCTTAGGTATAAAGGGGCTTTCACCACCTGTAAAGTATAGAGGGGGCTGCGCCCACTATAAAGGCGGCTTCGCCGCCTATAAAGGGGGCTGCGCCCCCTATAACGGCGGCTTCGCCGCCTATAGGGGGCTCCGCCCCCCGCCCCCCCGCCCCTCCCCGCCCCGCCCCGCCCCGCCCCGCTTTGCATTATACTACAATATGTAACCCAACGTTACCTAACCTAACCTAACCTAACCTAACCTAACCTAACCTAACCTAACCTAGTCTACCCTAACCTAACCTAACCTAGTCTAACCTAACCTAACCTAACAATATATGTTTACATAATTATGGTAAATAATTTTTATAATTATACATATTCTTATATAATAATTTACGAATATACTAATAATTTTTTTTTTTTATCATTTTTCAATATTTTTTTATTATTAATATATTTTAAACCTAATTAACAATCTTATCTGACTAACAATATTCTTAAATAACTTAAAAATCTAACTTAATTAATTTGCCTTTATTTGTATGATCTTTTAATTATTTTTGTCATTTATTTTTTTTGACAAATTTTTATTTTTTTTGGGGCATTTATTTTTTTAATTATTTTTGTCATTTATTTTTTTTGACAAACATTTTAAATTTTTTTTGGCATTTATTTTTTTAATGTTTTTTTATTAATACTATATTTTAAACCTAATTAACAATAATCTTATCTAACTAACAATATTCTTAACTAACTTAAAATCTAACTTAAAATAACTTTCCGCCGCGTGTGCGCAAGTGCTCAGCCACCCATTTGATCCGAAATAAACCTCATCTGCTTTGCAGTTTTGTCGAGAGCCTCCCTTTGTCTCTTTACGTCGGCCTCTAATTTTGCGGCTCTTTCCCGCATATCAGCAGCACGACGCAAGATTTTCGGATGATCCCGACAAAGCCTCAAATTTAAATCATGTGTTCTCTTAAGTTGACCGTATATTTTAAAAAATTGTTTAACAGATGTTTTGGTGTCAACTTGCGAGAACACCTCCGATTCAGAATCAGAGTCCGCTTGTGCTGGGAGCGGATTCTCATTAACAATCGGAGCTACCTCTGGCGGCGGTGGCAACACCGCATTAGAGCAACCCGGTTGTTCTAATGCGTCATTGCGTGGTGGTGGCAACACCGCATTAGAACAGCTTGGCTGTTGTAATGCGCTATTGCCAGGTAGAGGTACAGCCACAAACGACGCAGACGGTTTTACCTGCCCTTTACCTGCCGAAACCTTTTTTTTTGGTGAAGCAGGTAGCGGACTTAGAGGGGCAGGTACAACTGTCTGCGTGAAATCCATTATCTCGTCCCATAAAGTCGCGTCACAGTCTATGGATTGTGTTTCTGTACGTCTACCTTTACCTTTTGATGGCGCCGACGACGACTTTGTGTTTTTATTGTTGTTTACATTACCAGTGCTAACACTAGGCAAAAAGTCGTCATCGGAGTCATGTGCCACCAGAGACATAGATGATTTGCGCGGATGAGATGCGCGTACATCCTGACACCCTGAAGTAGATGGTGTGACTTTAAATTTTTTGTTTAAAGCCAAACCATGTAATTTCGGGGTATGAACGGCTTTACCTGCATTACCCCTGGATACGGTGACATTGACGGTATTGCCGAGGTCACCATCTTCAAGGTGCAAAACAGGTAAATCTGCGCCAGGATGTATATTGCCGTGCATCTGCTGATGGTGCCCATGATACGCTAGCTGACTACCGCCTTCGTTAGAACACGAAGCGCCCCCAACGTCAGCAGCAATACCATCTTTAACAATAATGTTGTTTAAAACATTAACCCTGCCAGAGGATGGATTTTGTATTGCTGACTTCACAGCACCGCCATTAATGGCGGAACCTGACGCTGTAGATGCGTCAGGTGATGGTTTAAACGTAGCCAAATACGTCATTAAAGTCAAGGGCGGTAAAGTTGGTGGCGGTGTCGACGAGCGCCTTTTACGCCCACCAGCAGATGATACATTTTTAACGGTTCTTACCATTTTGTTCACAAAAACTGAGCAATGAAATTCACGAGAGCACACTTGCACACACTAGCACAGGCGAAGACGGAAAGAATCTTGTAAGCGTCCTCAAACCCAAGCCAAGCTAACTTCCCCCTCCAACGGTAGGGAGTGGGTGACCACTCTCGTCTCTCATTGGTTGGACGACATCACGTGATTTATGCAAGCCAAGCTTTCACCCCACTGTTGATTTTCTTTGTCTCAACAGAATCCCGCTACAAAGTGACGTCAAACTTTTCTAAATGTCATGCGCACATCGAATAACTGACGCAACAACTTTCTATTTGAAATGACATCACATTCCTGACTGCAGCATAAAACGACATTTTAGTTTTAGCAACGTCACCTACTCTTACATTGTAAAACTGTATCATTACACACACCTCTTCAAGTCACTACCTACATTATTTATAATTTACGATTTAACCTAATCGATATTTAACTTATTTTGGGAGAAAGGTTTACTAATAACAACACTGTGATTTTTATTTAGATATTTTTATTCTATTATTTGAAAGTACTTAAAATTATCACAATAATTTTGTATTATAATGTTACAATTAAATATTGGTGAAATTTTGTAGTTTGAATTTTCCAGTTTAGTTCATGTATTCGAATTTTCGACCTTTACGTTAGAAGATGAAATAAAAATTTTAAATTAATTATTGGCTTAAATCAGCTATTGCTGCAAGTAAAGCGTCCAAGTTTTCATTTTTTTTCTCCATATTATTTATGGCAACTATCAGTCGTTCTATATTTTGTTCTTGTTCGCTCTGAAAAAATGATATGTCACGGTGCCCCCACGGTAATGTTTTAGTAGTATTAGGAATAACAAAACGTTTGTCATCGTGTTGGGACAAGGCCACTTTGTTCTTTATTTCTGTGTAAATGTCATGCAAGCAACTCCGAAACGTATTCATTTTTCTAAATATTAAACCTCCCCGCTCAACGATTTTCTTATAGTCATCTATTGACAGCTGCTTTCTAATAACAGATTTCTTCACACCTTTAGCTTTTTTGAGTTCATTATCCACCGATTGTATATAATAAGCTTTCGCACCCGTACCATAAAAACTAATAATGGGATCAGAGGGGAACTCGTCTTTCATTTTACCTAACACCGACAAGCCCTTATGAATATTAAATTTATTTATTTCTTCGTAGTTAGATGTATCGAATTTGTTTGGATTCTGTATTATGAAATTATAGAAGTTATCTGTAAATGTTTTTATAATCAACGAATCCGTATCTGTATACAGCAAAGAAGCATTATCGCCGAAATGTTTTTTGATAACGTCGTAGAAAAAGTTGTATAATACTGTCTTAGACAACTCCAAGATACAAAAACCAACGTAAATTGGTTTGTTGTAGACTACCTTTAGTTTACCCATATGGATGGCTACAAAATCATCAGTAAATATTGAGCATGATTTAAAGTTAGGGCGTGTTATTAATGCATTTGCACCCATACTCCGCCTAACGCTCTCCCAGTGGGTAACTAATTTTATATCCATTCTATTATCAACATTTTCCATTGTCTTACCGAATACTGCGTTATTTAATAATTTATACTGATCTTTTTCAAATTTATTCTTAGCCTTATTTCTCATATCAGTGTTTAGGTCAATATATTTTTTAAGCCAAGGTGATTGTTTGAATTTAAGTATTCTATGTGTTTTTATAACCATTAACCCGTTATCTAGCGCTTGTTTCAAATTTATATAATGCACAATATATCTCCTCTTATCGTTTAAATTTGGTATCAGTTTTGTCAATTTCGATTTTGATTTTGGTGGAATAATATTTTCTACTAAAAAGGGTAGGTCTGAGTGTAAGTCGTGTAAATCTTGTGGATAATGTATGTCTACTTCGAGAACATACCCATGGGTGCTTTCATCTGAAATGCTCGTAATATCTAAATTCATGATTTCTTCTTCGGACAGCCACACGAATCCACCTGTCGGCAATTGTTGCGACATACTATGGCCATATAGGTTCGTGGCATCTAGATATGTGATGAATGAAGAAGGTTCTTTGGGGTCGTAGTTAGGGAGAAATTTGTTATTCGCAATATGTTTCCTTTCCGTACACTGGCTTACTCCACCACGTATTCCCTTTTTAAAAAAATGGATCATATCAATGTCCGTTAATAATTCCAACTCCACTTTGGTTAGTTTTAACATAGCGTCCCACGAGAGACCCGGACAAGTGTAATACTGAGCAGGATCAAGTTTATATTTTTCCAAACAAATTTTACGAAAATTTTCAAATACGTCACACAAAAGGAGTACGTCTGATTTTAAATAAAGATCTGAGTAATCGCCCAAATTCTGACAATCAAACAAGTTCCACACATCGTTAGCCCTCTGATAATCTTTATCTGTTATATGTTCTTCATTTAGGTTATCGTAAAATTCATCTTTCGAGGGTAACTCTACATTATTTAGTTTCTCTAAACTATCCATAAAACTATATGGAAATACACCCTTTTGCCTCATTAAATTAAATTTTTCCTTATCTGTATAGAAACTTCCCATAACAAACAATTGGTTATCAGTTAAGTTGCCCCCTAAATTTTGCAACGATGTTGATAAGAACTTAAAACTATCGATGAATCGTAGTTGTATAAATTTCCGTTTTTTCTCCCCTTTCTTATTGACGTAATCATGCATATAAAGGTGTTTCGTGAAAGATATATATTTTTCTTTATTTTGTGCTATAACATCAACTCTGTCCTTATGTGCACAGAGCTGTTTTATAAATAGGTGACTGTCGTAGCCACTCATATTGTGAAATATGATAGGTACAAAATTTGGTAATTTGTAATTTAAGTTACATACAGAGTGTGCGGCACCAAATCTTACTTTACCAGTTATATGACAATGATCTCTAACTTTTACATCCTCTACTTTAAATGGTTTCTCACATATACCGCATACGGTCGCATTCAGGAAGTCTTGTCTTTCTTGTGCTGTGAGTTTAGCCATTGGGACTATATCTTTCATATATCTGTTATAGATTTCCCTTACATCGGCTTCAATACGCGATACAAAAACTTTGGCTACATCAGATCCTCGATAGAGTTCAAATTTTGATAAAGAATTGTCAAAAGAACATTTTATGAAATATGCGAAGGAGTAAGGTTCGTGTATAAAAGTTTTATTTGTATAAGAACGTTCGGGGTTCGGTTCACAAGTATGAATAGGTTTCAGAATTGATTCAAAGTCTGCATACACTACAAATGGTACTTGCATTTGTCTTTCAAAGTTTTCAAATTTTAATATATTTTCAGGTACTTGTTTACCATATTTATCAATCCGAAATTGTGTCGATGGTGTTGTTGTATAAACGTGATTACAGTCATTTCTCTGATGCTGGAATAACTGACGCTCATTATTAAAATATAGTAAGCAACTATCACAAAAGTACTTTTTATGATCATGAGCTGAAATTTGAGCGGAAACTAGCTTAGACAAGTTTTTTATCCAACAATAGTGATTATTAGCGCAATCTTTCTTACAGTGATGATTTACACCACATTCACCGGAAAGTAGTAACAAATTTACATGCATAAATAGTTTTTTTTCAGAATAACGTAAAGGCCCAACAACTTCATACTTTATTCTATTATTCTCAAATTTTTCTTCTAACCCGTACACGTTAATTGAAATATTATTCATCTCCTCAAATTTTGAAATATCCCGCAATTTTACTGGAAAATTCATACCTGATAAATTTAAAACTCTTGAAAAATGTGGATATGATGAGGTCTCAGATGTGCAGCCATTTGCAGGATACAACGCTGAAGTTACAGCCCAAGCAAAACAATACTGATCCTGGTTTTTTACATTTACCACTGCCTTCTTGTTTTCTATGGATTTTGGCAACTTGACATATGATGAACCACCCAGAGGACTATATTTATTCACATTGATTTCAACAAAAGCAATTCGTTCGAGGGCCCATCCTAAAATTAAATTATAATTAGTCATTTTCTTTCCACCTTAATGTATGTTTAAATACCTGAATCACGTTCCAGGAACTCCGTAGTTTGTGTAATCATAGCATCCACAAAGGTGTCCAAAGTATTGTTCAAATCCATAGCTTGATCCAAGATTTTGTTGGAAGTGTTAAATGATTTCATTTCAGATAGTTCCTGTGTCTGTAATACGTACGTAGCAAACGTTTCCATATTTACTTTTACTGTATTATGAATACGTAACACTTCCTCGAAGAGATTTAATATTTTTGGTCTAATTTCATTGAAGAACATTACATAGTCTTGGTGATTATTTTCGCTATATACTCGATAGGTTACAATCCTGTATTTGAAAGCGCTCTGCACAATTTCTACACCTTCTATAAACGGAACACATGAATTTGTCCTATGTTGCAATGTCCTTCTATGGGAATTCATTTGGGTTGTGCTTAGAGTCACATTACAGCAATTACAAGTTTCCATATTTGTAGATGTTGAAGGATTACATTCCAGTTTAGGATATTTTGCTTGCGGACCACTATCATGTATCTTCTTACAAGATTGCCTCTGATGTCTTCGCAAATTGTCACCACGTGTAAAACTTACACCACAAGAAGTACAAATATACATTTTATGTCTTTACTCTGGGAGACTAGCACCACAAATGGCTGTGTGCTCCTCATCCTCATTTATATACACGGAGTGAAGCTGCCCCACCACCTCTACTTGAAATACTCATACACATATCAGTACATACACTAATTACAACTACAATTGCATTGCACCACTCCAATTACCTCTATTGCAATTACATCAGTCTAATTACTGCACATTACTCTACTTACCTCTATTGCAACTACATCAGGCTAATTACCGACAATACTCTAATTACCTCTATTGCAATTACATCAGTCTAATTACCTACATTACTCTAATTACCCTAGTTACCCCCCACCACCAAAAAAAAAGGGTGGGGGGAGACCCAGCTCCGCCATTACCACTCTACTGGGGTAAGAACTCTCCTTTTAAGATCTCAACCATAACGGACATAAAAATGTATATAATATTAATTATTATGTAATTTTTACCACACCTAAATTTTCTCTGAAGATGGTTTAATAAAACCGAAACGTCAGAAAATAGTTTTTTATTTTACCACATGACCGAAAACCTAATCTACACATCAAATTAATTGTTATTATTATCATATCGCAAAAATGATTCGTCTTTGTGCCTGTTATAATTTCTGGCCCTCTTCTTACAAAAAGAGGGGTGGTTGAATTAGACCTTCATTTAGTGTTTTTGGTAAACAACTGCTATTCCGATATTCAGACGATACCAGTCACTTGAGCACTGTTGAAACTTTCATACATTTTTAAATATTGAAGACACAATATTGTCTCAATATCTGACAAATAATCACGATACTATATTAATTAATATTTTTGTCAAGCATTTGTTTTTGTAACATTTGTCCTTCTTTAGAGTATTTAGATCTATAAATAGGTGAGTGTCCACCACGAAAGTGACACCGTAAAGTTCGTTACCACGGTAATAATATTACCATATCACATTTCCGGTAAGTCGATTTCAGCCTAATTAATTGGGGTTTCAAGTAGTCGAAACGTTTATCATAGCCTATTTAAGTACATTTGTCCCGGAATGCAAATGAAATATTTTGTTCAAATTTGGTGTAAGGAGGTTTTGATGATGCTAAATAAGAATATAAAATCAAAATTTCTATTAAAAAAATTTTTTTGAAAATCATCCCCAATTTTCTCCACAAGGGTGGTTGATACACCGATGATCGACATCAAAGTTGTTTACGTCAAAACAATCATATTTTGAGTATAGGTACTTACTTCCTAAATTTGAAATGAATCCGTTTTTGTTTTAATTTTATTTTATTAACACGATTTTTTATTAGCTTCACCTGTATGTTTTTTTGTAAGGAACGGAATCTTTCAAACATTTTGAAAAATATTAGATTTTAAAAATTACAAAAAAAATTTGAAATGAAAAATTTCGAAAAAAAATTGAATTGAAAAGTTTAAAAAAACTAAACAAATACGCTTTAAAGGGAAACTGAACTAAAAATTAAAAAATAATGTTTAATAGTTATTTATGTTTCAAGGCATTAAAGTTAATCTTTTTATCATGAATGTGGAGTTTAGTTGACGAGGCCCGTAGGGCCGAGGCAAATAAACCACATGAGTGATAAAAAGGAACTTTAATGCCGAGGTGCATATTACATTTTTTTTTAAATCCAAAAACTATGAAATTAAGATTAATTAACTTTATTTTTCAAATAATTTTCAGTGACATTAAGAAATGTCATAATTATTTAAAATTTCAAGTGACATTAGGAAATGTCATAATTATTTTTAAATGTCAAGTCGGAATAATTTTTTATAAGAAAACCATTATTTTTAGCAATTATAAAGTGATAATACAATTCTGAATGTAAAAAACTGTATTTAATTATATTGAGTTAGTGGAATATATTGAACAAAATCTTATTTTTTTAAATCGGCATTAAAGTACCTCAAAATCGTCATTAAAATGATAGAAATAGTCATTAAAGTAATCCATTATTGTGCGATTTTTGTAGTTGGCCGAGGTGACAGATAAACGTAAACATTAATTTTTTATTGCTTGTAATAATAATTGTGTTATAACAAAAGGTAAATAAATGCTTTTTACAAAGTTTAAAATAAGAATAAAGTGACAAAAAATAATTTTATTGTAAAAAAGCGTGTGGTGCATGATATCAATTATTGTTATAGATATTTCATTGGTAGCTATTGATTAAAGTAGAGTTAGCACCCCACGTTTTTTTACAATAAAATTATTTTTTTGCCAAATTTTTTTTTAAATTTTTCCGTTCTAAATTTCTTCAAAATTTTTTGAAATCGAATTATTTTTCAAAATTCTAGAAATGACAATTTTTTTCACATTTTTCAATTCAATTTTTTTGACAATTTTCAATCGAAATTTTTTAAAAAATTTTTGAAACTGAATTTTTTTCGAATTTTTTTTAATCAAAGTTTCGGTTTAATCTGACGTTTTGAAGTGGGTGAAAATCTCGTTGAAAAATTCCGTCACATAAATACAAACAAACATACAGGTGAAGCTAATAAGTTAAAAAAAAGGACATTTTGTAGTCGAAGGTTTTCAAGTATGACAAATCTTTTGGCCATTCTAAAAATGTGATTTCTCCACCAGTGGCGTAGTTAATAGGGGAGGCTTTCTTTTAAATGGCCCCAAACTATTGGTCTTGACTGTTAGAGAACTTTTGTCAAATTAATAAGATTCTATTAATGTTTTTACACTAAAAATTACTCTTGGCAGGCTACCGTTTTCGAGAAAAATACGTCTTATTATGTTCGCACGCACGGCCGGTGGGACGCTCAAATTTCTTATTGTCAAAAAGTTATTTGTGGCATCTTTCAGTTTTTTCTTTCTGTTCTTATTTGGGATTTACTACCACACTTCTGAACATTACCAAGACAATCTAAAAATTTTCTGGATTTAAAAGAAATAACCTTTACGCCTGTGACTTTAAGTCAAAGGAACAGTTAAATGTTGGTTTTTGACATAAAAATAAATAAACTAAAATAAATACAATGATGTTTAGCAGACGTTTCGGAAACTTAATCTGTTTTAATGCTAATAATCTTGCTTTTGTGTAATTAGTGAAATGACACAATTTTTATCAAATTTCTTATTTAATAAAAAACAAAACAACCGTCTGTCAAACTTGACAACTTTTGTTAAAATCTTCGAGTACCATATTTTGTCTTGTTATCTCAGATAACACGGAAATAAAAGAACAAAATTCATTTTTGGGGCCCAACTTCGTTATTCCCGGACACACTGTATACACAAAAATAGTGCCAGAAGAAAAAGAGGTCACTAAATCTTTTATATTCATTAGACCATCAGCAAAAAGATTTTTAATAGATTTAATTTCAAATCGAAAACTCTTCGCTTGCGATAGCTCAGCAAAATCATTATGCTATGGTCGTTCTTATTGATGTCCGATTGTTTCGTGTTTTTTTTTGCTTAGCTATGACTTGGTTAGAAGATTACGCAGATGCATCAAGAATTATTGTTACCAATACTAATTTATGTAACTGTAAAATCACCTTGTAAACAAACTAAATTTATTCATGTAACGCCGACAATTTTTGTCTTATTGTGTTATTCTCTATATTTACAAATAATTGCTATTTGTATTCGGTCGATTTGTTTCTGAAAAAAGATAAATACACATCTTTTTAAAAGGCAGCTAACATAGTGTAGGTATAGATCTAAAGTTAAAAGCTTGCCAAATTGTTTATAATTAAGGAAAAACTAAAGAGGTGATTGTTGATGATTTTTTAAAAGGTTTTCATAAAGTTTATAGAATTGTTTTAAATATCTTTGGGCGATATTTTATATAATGAAATTGAGACCCGTTTTAGCTGTTTGTGCAGGTAACTTTTTTGTAACCTATGAATTGACATTTTGAGAACTCATACGGCACTAATTATGGAAATTAAAATACCCAATTTTTTTATTTTTGTACATTGTGTGACAGAATCCACATTTCAAAATGAATTGAAAAATTTCCTCCATTCACTATTAAGAAATATTTAACGAATTGTATTTTTTCTAGGGAAAAGTTTCACCCTCACGATAATGGTTTCTACTAGTCCGCCCCAAGTAGCTACATATAACAAAGCTATTAAAGTTACTGTTGATGGTCCTAGAGAGCCAAGGTCCAAAACAAGTGAGTACGATCCATTTTCTTCTAATATTTTTAGTTAATTTTATTGATATTTAGTTTTGTTTTTAATTTCTGCTAACAAAAATGGCGATAATCTATTGATTTAAGAATATGTTTTGTACTAGTTAGCATGTTATTCATTAAAGCAAAAAAATAATCGCAGATTACAGTATAGGTATTCAAATAAGTATATTTAAATATTTTTTGAGGGCACTGGATATGATATAGTTGACATAGTCGACATAGGTGATAAAGATGAAATAAATTACAGTTCTCATAGTAAGAAATAGGAATGTGTGTGTTTGAGGTAGAATCGGTGGAATATAAGACGTAGCTTGAACAGTCAAAAAACAATGTGTCTGCTGAGCTAGATGCAAAATTTTGATAAACATTACCACTTTGCAAACATTTTTTTCTTTTCGTCAACATTTGCCCCTTTTTATTCGCTGCGGTCGTAGAAACTTTTGTTTGAGATATTGTGATGCTCTTTTTACCTTACCGTGTTTGCAACTTCCTACCTACAAACAGTTCCTGCCAGCTTTGTCACACTTTTTAAACGGGGTCTCAGGCATTATTTCTTTATTTTAGACTACAGGAAACAGCACTTTCTCTCTTGGCGGTTTCCAAGAAAGGCTAGGGTAGTCTGCAGTGAAGAAGACGGTCGTGTCGAGGGGTCTGTTGGTTCATTGTCGATTTTTAGCGGGCTGGACAATTTACCATACGGGTCTAATTTGTTTTACCCAACATAAATAATAGCTCGAAGATTTTGGAATAATGTACAAAATCTTTATTTACTTGTATAGTGACAAAATAAAAATAATATTCGGTAGTTAGATACAAATGCAATCTTAAAGAAAACGTGCTGGCAAAAAACGGTTTTGGTACTCGTATAACGAAGCGGGTTTTGGTGCGAAATTTGTTATCACGGTGGTATTACGTTCTCAAAACGTGGCGTTTAAACAGGACACAAAATTCGATATTTTTGTTTTACACGGAGAGTAAAATACAGGGTGTTAAGAAAAAGTAGGTCATGCCATTAACCACAGATTCTTTGGGCGAAAATAATGTGACTTTTATAATGTGATTTTTTATTTTGGAGCGTAGGTTTTTTATACAGGGTGCTAAAGTTTACATTTTAAAAAATTATTTTTATTAATAATTCTGTTACTGTTTAAGATTTTTACCCGAATTTTTGCACAGACTTTCATCTTATACAGATACACTTTTTGTGTAATTTTGGTCAAAAAAGTCAAAGCGCAAACGGGAAAAAGGGGGGTTGTGTTACCCATTAACCACCCCAACTTTTTCATGCGTACGCCTATGATCTCTAGATATTTATTTTTAGATTAAACACTTATTTCCCCAATTTTTTTTACTCCTACAAAATTTTGATTTAGGACTTGATTAGCGAGATATTTTAATAACTTCAGGTGTGTGATATTAATACGAGGGGTATTCCACTTACAAGTTTTTGTTAGTGAAAAACAAATTTCACAAAAATATTGAACTTTTCTGACTATGCACAACAAAAAAAGTCTCTAGCATTTTTTGTCTAAAAGTAGTCGATTTAAAGAAAACCCAGGATTACTACGAACAACAATAGTAAAAACAATAAATTCCGAAACTGAAATATTGAAAATGATTCTGAATTTACTGGAATACCAAAAATAAACAAATTAAACGCATAAATGAGATAAATTCATTGTGCCACATTTTCTTAAAATAACCATTGACCCAACAGTTGTCTGTGGCATGTTTTAAACAAGAGATTGAACGATTGTCAACTACGGTTAAACAAAGATGGACTTTATTTATAAAAATTTTATAAAATTTGTAAGCAATTAATTTTAAAACAAACCTGTAAAACCTTCAGTCTAGTCAAATGATCAGACTCAATGTAAATTAGCTCCTAAGAGGTGAGTGAAGTCAAGTTCAACACGTGTCAGTGATTTCTTCGTAGCAGCCAACGGCAGATGTAAAATTTATATCACGTAATATCGACATATGGGCATCCAAGGATTCATCTTCAAATAAGGAAGCTAAAAATACCACAATATCATAAAAAAAATAATTTGTGAGTTCCATCTATGTTTAATTCAAGTAACTAAAGCATTTACATACGTCTCAACTGGACATCTCTACCACAATAAAAGCAGAGACATGTATCAGTCTAATGACTAAATAATATTCATTCTAATAAAGATCTCTGACATTGAAAGATCCATACTAATCAGAATTAAGTAAAAACAGTTAAAAATTTTAAATAATCTTTATTCAAAAGGTGCACAGTAGCTAATTAACAGGTAAGGGAACCCCCATAGGCCCTGAAAGGTAAAAGAGTAGTTATAGCAAACCTATAGTAACTTTCACGTTTAATTGTCTGAAAATCATACGCACTGTCGCTTATCATTTAAACCAGTGGAGAATCCAACCCAGTGGCGGATTGATCGTATGTTATAAAGTCGATAATTCAGAAAACTATATACAAAAACTTGAGAAAATTAAATTAAAAATTCAGAAACTAAACAACTTAAATACTAGAGCATGCATAATAATATACGTGAATAAAACTTAAATATCTAAACGTGCAAATATAAAATATTAAATATAATAAAGAAAATCTTAAATGTTAAAAATAAAACTTACCTTGTTATAATTAATAAAACCAAAATTACAATTTCAAATAACAGAAATAAAAATATTTATATTGTATCCCCAAAGTTCTCATATCATTACATAAATTTCGAGCCCCACGTTGGGCGCCGAATTTGTATTGATCCGAGGACTTTGGGGATACTAGGATTTTTTATTTTGATTTTTGAAATTGTAATTTTGGTTTTTATTAAATATATAAAGAATATCTTGATTGATAAAATTAAAACTTACTTTGTTATAATTAATTAATAAAAACCAAAATTACAATTTCAAAAATCAAAAATCAAAATAAAAAATCCTAGTATCCCCAAAGTCCTCAGATCATTACAGTACTGAATAATGTTTTAAATTAAACAATTAATTTACTTCTGGTTTACCAGCGGCTTTTTGAACTCAAATTTAACTAAATTAAACCTAACTTAAACCTTAACAGAGACTACAGGGTGTATCAAAGTAACGAAAACATTTTAAACAACAGAAAATCCTTAACGGAAAAAATCACTTCGTTACAACATAGAACCAATCTATGTTCCAAAAATAGCTATTATTTGCTTATTTTAATATTGTTGATGATTACTAACTGCACCACCTAATAAGTACAATAAATTCAATTAACCATCTGTAGGTCAACATTCTATTTTGGTTGAATGATGTTATAAACCTATTTAAAAATTCTCAAATTTGCATTTTTATTAGTTCAACCTTTTCATTTGCATGTTATTGGGAATAATTAAAAATGGCGATTTTCGCTATTTTCAGGATATCTCTAAAACTACTGAACATTTTTCAAGTCTGAAAAAGGCACCTTAACAAGCTTTAAAATCCACTACTTAACTACTGCTACGTTTCAAGTCAACAAAACAAATTTAAAATATAAATATATTCTTCTAACGCCAATCAAAATAATCCATCATACATTTTAAAATAGTTAGTTGTTATCGGGAGTTACAGTATTTCATGCCCCATATCTTTTAAAAATAAATAATAACATTACACTGATTGAAATTAAGTAGTTTCGAACATATTGTACGCCTCAATTATACCCATCTCGGTTCAGTTATTTATTTCCAAAGCACAAGTCATGAACTCATTTAACAGACTTAATGTAATTCGTCGGTAAGACCTTTGAAACAGATACTTAAAAAGTTAAAAGTCAAAAACCGGCTGGTATCAAGACGCTTATTTCATAAACCGACTTTATAGAGAATAAAATTGCCATCTACAAACGCCTAAGTACCGCCTAGTATTTTTTCAGGCAATTTGTATATGACTGTTTATTTTAACATACATTTTGTAATTCTTAAATTGTTCATGACACTCATAAACGAGTTGGGTGGTATCCAAGATCCACTGAGTATCGTCACGTATGGAATTTATATTTAAATTTAGAGGAAATACCAGCGTGTTTGACAGCGAGCGTCAAGATCTGTTATTTGTAAAATCACGACCCAAGAAAATTTGTTTCATATACATATCCTACAATTTAGTGACAAGAAATGCTAGCTTCCCTGTTTCTATCCTTCCCCGATGTTTATTTGTTAGAAGTTAGATTTTATTTACTCTTTTTAATTTATATGTTGTACGCCCAGCTAATGACAAAAAATAAATAAAAAAAGAACTAGCTTTGTAACTAGAAATGGGAGAAAATGTAAGAAAAATGTCTCCCAATCGCTGTTGGGTTCAGTATAAATTTAATTTCTAAATAGAATGTAAGTTAAATAAATGAATCAATATAATCTCAGTACATTATCACAAATATTTGAGAATGTGGCTGAAGATGGAAAAAAACATTGGTTGAACGAATTGTATTGTATTTCATTACATTACAATTCGTATTAGCATTGGATAATGGATATTTGATATGATGCAGTCATGTTGAGTTTTCATGCCCACATATATTATCTTTGCAGAATCTTTGGGTAGAAATTTTTATCTGATTATATGACTAAATCAAATATAATTAATTATCAATACTTACTCAATAGTTTTTACAAATACAAATATTTCTTGCCATTACTTGAAATATTTTCATGTGGCAGCCTGAACTCCGAAGTAGCCCGTAGCCCGTCGTACTGCTTAAAACATTATTCTTGAGTTGGAAAAAGTTCCGAGGGTCCTTAATTTTTTACCAAATAAGTTTTTATCTCGGCCCAATAAAATCAGAAACAGGACTAGCAGTTAACACTAAAACCTTTCATTTCTGCAAGTGTCGAGATTCTCACCCTAATCTAATACATGTCATCAGGAAAGTGTCCAGCTGTCGAAGTATTCCTGCTACACGGGCTCCTGATAGTCCGTCCTACTAGTCTATGCCACCTCCTGCTGCTGCCAACTGCTACAGACATTAATTAATATATACTCGCAGGAAATAATTACATTTCCTGCAAAACTGTTTTCCTGCTGCCCTCCCCATGATGCAGTAATTATTTTACATGCTTGATTGTTTCGCACCATTGTAATTTTAATTTTGTTTATTAAACCGACGAAGGGTTGCTTTAGTCCTGCAAATGGCAGGACAATAGAATGGCTATAAATTAATTTCGTTACATTTTGTGTACCTGTATTTTAATAACTGATTTAAAGGGTCTCAGTTTTTTATTGTTAATCATATGATAATCATATGATAATCATTATGATCTTAAATGGTGACATAGATTAAAGTATAATAATTAAGATTTACAAAATTAGTGGCACCATAGCTGGAAATGAATTTTGGGATTAAAATCTAAAAAAGAGCGATTTTTTAAACATGTTTTGGATATCTTCAGGAATACGTACCTAATTTTTTAAATTTTGCGACCTACGGCTTTTAAAAATCATTGTTTTTTGGTACATTTTAGTGTTTTGATTTTTTGATTGACGAAAAGAAAGATACATGTTCTTCATTATTAACTTTCCTAAAAAACTGTATAAGTTAAAACCTTGTAATTTTATTACATAACCTAAGAGTCGAAAAATAAAACATTGACTAATTTTCACTTTAATTTTTTTTATAACTTTACAAGTAATTGATGGATTTTTGAAAAAAGTACATTTTATGATTTTATCATTTAAAAATTCTCATTAGAACAATGGGCTCTTCCTCGAATATTTGCAAATTACACCAGACTATAGTGTTTTTTAAAATAGCTCTGACGTATTTTTTCTTTTTGCTAGTATTTTTCGTTTAAGGCCAAAAGAATATATTATTTCAAAACGTAGTAATTAATCTATGTATTAAATTTTTGTGACGTCAAAAACGGTTAGTCATTGGTATAGGTCGTGTATGGTGTACATCATATGACTCACATTACCTAAAATTTTTTGTTTTTGTAAATTTATTTTCAATTTTAATTTAAATTATTGTAGTTTTAACATGGATGCATTATAACATTTAGAAACTCTCGCAGACAGAAGATATATAAAGTTATAATATTGTAGATTACCTTACATTCCTTTGCATTTTTGGCATGACAGTTTCAACATACCTAGAAAGCACGTTACAACCATCATTAGGCTAAGATTTGGACATGCAAGTTACCCGGCACATTTACATAAAATTGGTATATTGCCATCCCCGAACTGCGAAATATGCGGTACAATTAGTGACCTTGATCACATATTTTTTGGTTGTGAAAAACACAGAATTGCTTCTAATAATTTAATTAAAAATATTACTTCAAATTGCAACATTATGGCGCCTTTTAACATTCTTTACCTTCTATCTCTCAACTCTAAGACAATATATGAAACTATTATATCCTTTTTGGTTGAAGTAAATATTAAATTATAGGTTAGGTTAGGTTATAGGTTGCTTTGTTTTCCCTTTGTTTTACCCTGTGTTATTAACCCCCCCCTTCCGTGGTCCTCTCTGTGATGTCTATTATATAATGCCCTGAAAGACCCCTGGGTGAGAAGCGAGTGTCCCTGTATTCTCCACTCTCGTTTTCTTCTTTATGATTGTTAGGTTTATTTTATATTTGTTATATCTAAGTTTTAAGTATATATATTATATATATATATATATATATATATATATATATATATATATATATATATATATATATATTACTCATTTGTGACTGGCTGCATGGTCTATGACCCAACGCCAAAAAAAAAAAAAAAAAAAATATTGTAGATTATTAAATATAGACGGTTAGTTATTGTAGGTTGGATTTACAACCAATAAAAATAATCTTATGTTATCAAATCAAAGCAACAACTTCATTAATAATGCATTGAACAATATTTTAGTTGATAGTACAGAAATCAAGTAGAAATTTTTATAAAAGCGACATAATATTTGAAAATCGTAAAAATGCATGTTTTTGAGGTTAATATTGTGACGTCACGAGCACAAACGAATTTGTTTGGAGTTTAACCAATAGCAAGACCGTCCGTTTTTGACGTCATTAACAGAAAATTGGCGGGACTTTTGAAATTGATGCAACTTATTAATATTTAAAGCAACTGTAAGGATATATTCTTGAAATTTATTGAATTATTATATTTAATATGTATTCAACTTTGATGTAAATCTATTAAAAACCTTTAATTCAATTGAAAAAGTAAATGAGTTAGAAGTAATTGTTAAAAATAATCAAGGCTAATCCTCGGTTAAAATCCATTTGTTGTTCTTTCAATTAATAATTAAATCACATAATTAGAGAACCTCCCTGGAGGGAGGAAGGGTTATGGACAAAGAAATCATTTTATTATGATAATCTGGAAATTAAAGAATCATCATTCTTCGACGTCGACATACTAACAAATCCTATAGGAAAGTCTACGGATATCTTCTTCGACCTAGCAACTGCAGCACAGGATATTGAACTACGTGCGAATGAGACTAAGACAAAATACATGCCGACAACTTATCACGTAAGAGCTAGAAACGCCGATAATTATTATGACTTCGAACCAGTCAAGGAATTTTTTACCTGCACACTGGTCAGCCCTAATAATATCTCGGAAAATAATAAGAGATTTGTAATAATATAGTGGAGGGAAATTAGTCAAAATAATTGATGAAAAGTGATGTAAGCGGGAAGTTGAATTTTTTTCCTTCCTTTTATACATGCAAATGAATTGAAAACCGAAAAAATTAGCAAAATCGCGAGAAAAGCACATAAAAGTGAATTTTTGATGCATCTCGAGCATCTCCAGCTCTATTGGTCGTAGAAAAATTAAAAAAAAAAACACTCGTAAATGAATAGATTATCGAACTGTTGGGGTATAGTTACAAAAAGTACATTCTAACTCCAAAAATCCAAATTTCTCAATTTATTTTTTTTTTACTAATAATGCAATAAGCGGGGTAAAAATCTTCTGATCATTACGAAAATTGGGGAAAATATGTATTTTCATGCTATAAATACGTGATTGAACATTTTCGAAAATAATTGACAATTGAAGATTTTCGAAAAAAATTAAAACGTTTGCCATTTAATGCAAGATGGTCGCAGGGTAAATTGTTTTTTTACAGAGTAGATTTTTTATATAATTTTTTGTGAACATAACCACAATTTGTTTATCAAGTTAAAATATCGTTTTTTCTAATTAAAAAGAAAAATATTTTAGTTTCACTTTTGTGACATTTTTTCATATCTTTTATGCCAGATTTTTTCAGAAGATTTTTACCCCACTTATTGCATTATTAATAAAAAAAAATAAACTGAGAAACTTGGATTGTTTGAGGTTAGGATGCACTTTTAATGTAACTATACCCCAACAGTTTGATAGGATATTCATTTACGAGTGAGTATTTTGGTTTTATAAATTTTTCTACGATCAATAGAGCCGGAGATATTTAAAAAATAGTGTAGCGATGCACTCGAAATGCATCAAAAATGCACTTTTATACGCTTTTCCCGCGATTTTGCTGGAATTTTCAATTTTTGACTCATTTGAATGTATAAAACAAAAAACAAACAAAAATTCACTTCCCGATTACATCACTTTAAAATTCTGTTTCCCTCCACTAATAACTAATAAATTATAATAAATGTTACTTTAGTCTGGCCAAGTTGAACCGATAAAATAGTAATCAATAAAATGCTAAAATTTTCATAATAATATAGAGAGAAAATTTTTACCATTTACCCCAAGAAAGGAACATGATGCAGCTATGGACACGTTATTGCTCCTCATCAGCGTAGCGTGGCTTAATGGATCCGTGTGAATAGAATCAGAAACAATAACTAAGAACGGTTAGAAAGCAACAGCTCACAGTACTCAATTTGTTTTTTCGTACGACTACTAATATTATTTTTTTTAAATTCCTCTGTCACTTTCTGAGTTTGAAAGGCAAAGTTTGGACCATCCTATAATATATAACTGCACATTAAAATAAAATGATCCTAACTTACATGCACACACAATTTCGTTGCCTAAGGAAACAAACTTTAAAATTTAAATAATCAAATTTTCAACTTTATTAGTGACCTTCTATATATTTATTTATTTTTTCTGGTGCAAGGTGTCTTATATCATGTATGGGATCAAAAAGACCAATAAATATTATTATTATTATTATTATTAATGTCGAATTGTAGAAGCTCAGTTCATGACTAACAATCCCGTTTTTGCACAAGGCCGTCATTACATGAGAAGTTCCACAGACGACAATTCTGAAACTTTGACATCTTCACTTATCCACAGTACAGTATTTACGCAAAGAAAAGTTTATGTTAAAGTTATGTAAAAAAAATGTATGAAAACCGCATGCTTGTGACGCTCATTTTTACCTTGCTGAGGCTGTTTGCAACTTACTACCTAAAAACAGTACCGGCCAGCTCTGTAACATCTTTCTTTAGCGGAAACTCAGGATCCAGTTTCTTCTTTTAGAGTTGAAGAAACAGCACTTTCTCTCTTGGCGGTTTTCAAGACAGGCGAGGGTAGTCTGCAGTGAAGATACGGCTGTATACAGGGGTCTGTGGGATGATTGTCGATTTTAGCGAGCTGGACAATTTCCCATTCGGGTCTAATTAGTTTTACACACCAGAAATGATAACTCTGAGGTTTTAAAAGTAACATTCAAAATATTTACTTACTATTAAAATAACAAGAAAATCATCTATATTTATTAGTCGATGCTATATACATACAATTATGTAGTTGTAAATATATAGCGCTAGCTGGCAAACAAGTGGAGTTACGAGGTGTGTAAGAAGCAGATTTGTTATTACGGCTATCGCTGGTTATGAAACGCGGCGAATAGGTACGATGAGAAGTTTCTAGAGTCGTGGCCTCCTCTCTCGGAAAGTCAAAGATATCGATGAGTTATTTACACAATTTTATTCTTACCAATTTTACAGAGACCTATTGCCTCAAAGAGCTCAGAGCTCTTGTGTAGGGATATTTACGTCCCTTACTGACAGTTTAAAATGTACATGTGAGTTTCAGTGAGTCCCTACCTCCCGGACCAGAATTATTTTACTCCAGATCTTCCGGACGAGATTTTTCGTACTTCATCTGTGTTCAATAATTTATGTAGGTTCATGCAAAATCCGAATTTTATTAGCTCTACTTTGATTTGATAGTTAAATGCTGCGATAACAAAATTAAAATTTAGTTCACTTGTTATCTCTGCCTAAACAGACGGACGGCGAGGAATAACTTCGTAGCTTTACCTGTATGTAATTTCGGAAACGAATTTAAACGAGTACAACGGCACTGTGGCTTGACAGTAAAACGGTCTGGTACTGGTTAGACGGCTAGACGGATATGATTCGATTCGCGACTCGCCGAATAATAGCTTGACAACTCGACGAAAAAAGACCTAACTGAGCTCTCGATTGCTCGCTCCCAGTGAATTTATAACAAATTGTTTCTGACATAATATTCGGGCTCAGTATAAAGGATTCGGTTTCTGCTCGATCTTTGAGTTGAACTTAGACAAGTACCTCGAGCTAGATTTATTTTCGATCAGACCCCAACGCGTTACATAACTTACAACATTTATTCGGCATGCCTGAAAACGGATATAGGTTGCTCGCAATTTTTAAGCTATATTGCAAAAAGAACTGGATGAAACCGACACGGATTAAGGTTTAAACAACCTTTAGTAACGAATGATTTTTACTACCAGCTTGATTACCGACTTATTTAAACGTTATTTAATTTAGTTCTTGTTTACCAGCGACTTTTACAACTCTAATTAAACTGAACTAAGTCAAACTTAAATACTAACCGAGGCTACAGGGTGTACCCAAGTGACAGAAATGGTTTTACCAACGAAAAGTACTTGACTGAAAAATCACTTCATTATATGTTACATCTAAGTATGTCTGTTAATCTGTTAATCTGACCAGTCCTAATGCTAAATAGCAGAATAAATATTCAGAACAGAATCAGCGCAGAATCGGAAATATCATTGTGTGCACAGGCCAAATTATGATTTGCAGTGTTTGTTCATTCATTCATGGAAAAGTAAGGAACACTCTGCTTGGACTTTAACTATTAAGTTTATTGGATCTTCTTTAATGCATGTAATGATTGTTTGTTTAGAGATGAAATATCAATGTGAGTATATCAAATTGGATATGTTTTTTGTTTTTTGTTATTATGCTTGTATAAAGTCTAAATAAAGTAATTTATAAACAATGCATATGAAGCAAAGAAAGAGAATTGTAATAAAAAATGATTATATGTATGTTAAAGCTCACTTTAGAAAGTATACAAACTATCAAAAGTGTGTATAATATCAGCGGGATCTCTAGTCTAGCCTTTTAAGGTTAAGTGTACTAATATTGCTGCAAGTTTGGAGCAATTGGGAACAAACTGGCACAAACTTCTGGCAACTTGCTATCTGGCATACAAGTCTTGCGGTTTCTTAATGCCTCACGCGACGGGGCCTGCTAGGAGTTGTATGATTTATATTGTACTTGTTAGAAATATTATGTGCTATATACAAATTTCGCTGGGTTTATTTGTTGGCTGTTAATGTCAGTTAAAATATTCATGAAGTAAAATATGTATTGTGAGAATTCTGTTTGTATGAAAAAGTTTCATAAAACAATCTTACAGTAGTGTTATTTAATTATACAATATGAAAAGAATTTAATAAATCTATTTAAATATACAATTTTTAAATTTTATTTTTTTTGCAGACTTGCAGAAACATTTTCCTAAATCACTTTCTATATTTAATATTAAATCAAACATCACTTTTATTTATTTTTTTATACAGACAAGTTTTTCCCAATTACACGGTGACACCAATTAGAACAATTTTTATTATTTATAGAAGAATAAAAAATCACAAGAACATAAACGATTAAAACTACCAAACGTAAAATTAAAAACTAAGAATAACTAAATATTAATAATAATCTGAAACATTTCAAAACAACGAGAACAAAACACGGAAAAGAATTAACATTCAAATACCCAACCTAAGTGTTTCGTTTTAATGACATGGAGCTTAACTTAAAAAAGTCAAGTTTCCATAAACAGTATTAAAAGATTTTATACAACTTACTAATGAAGAATTTGAAAATTATTGGTTGTGGAATATATGCCTGTTTTGGATATAATGGGGTTTGCAGTTTAAACTAATAAAATTTTAAGAAATAGAATCAAAAGGATTCTTTAAATTTTATAGATAAAATCTCTTTAAAGACTTAAACGTTCCAACTATATTTGAAATGAGGCGAAATATTCTAAATATAGAAAAATGTAGTCCTAATACTAACTATAATAACATAGTCACACAAAAAGTGGTCAGGCCCATAAACCAGACTGTTGTTTTTCTATGTATTTCGACGTGCTGAAACTGAATTGCAGTTACGGCAGTTTGTTGTAATAGGTCAAGCTCGAAGCTTCGTATGTCACAAAGAATATTGTAAAAATAATTTAAGAATAAATAAATTGGATACAATCCATTAATGTGCTTAATATTGGAGAAATGAATGTAAGCAACCACTTTCCTAGATAATACTAAAAGCTGTTGAACTACATGAAAAAGTATCATAATTTGATTAAAAATAAAATGAAAATAGAAATAGTTTGGCATAGTCCAAATTTCATCGAAATATCTCAAAAAGATATTAAGTATTCAGATAGTATTCTTTAAAATAAATTACATAAAAACCGTGGTGTGAGTATAATAGTGTGGTAGTAAGGTGTCGTATTTTTGACGATTTCGGTGCATGACGTCATACTCGGAAGATCAGCTGTAGGTTTGAGAAGTACGGTTTTTCGACAAAATCGCCCTTTTTAAAAAATTTACTCCTCGGCTAATATCGGAGATGGGCGAAAAGAGTTCTTCTTGTTTCGTTCTTTTTGCCCGCCTTCCGGGTCCGGATCGTCTAGATCCAAAGGGAAAGGCGGTATTGCGTTTTTAAATGATGCATGTCGGAAAAATCGCCGAAATCCGACAAAATCCGACCTTTTCAAATAATCACAACTTTCTTAGGAAGCAAAATCGAGAAAAACGATTCAGCCCTGGCATTATCTTTATTTTTCATCTAGTTTTCAGAAAAAAATACCCTGCCGGTCCATCTCGAAGGAGGCGCGAGTTATTAAGGTCGGACCAGACGCATGTTTGGGGAAACTTGAAAAATTGAAAAAAATTGCGAAAACACGAAAACTTTAAACGCCGCAGGGCCACCGTTCAGGCACAAAATCCAAGGTAGAGGGTCCAACTTGGAACTACATCGTGAATCGCACGATCCCACAGGGAGTTTGGAGGCAGCAGAAGCGAACCAAAAAGTGGAATTTTGACGTTAACCAAAAAAACGAAAGTTGGGTTAAAATTTGGAAATTTCCTGAAGCGGCCATTGTTTTCATTTTCCTTTTTAATCACCTGAATTTTATACAACAAACATGGGTGTACTGAAACGTTAATAACTTTTTTAATATTGGACGGATCGCTACCAAATATAGCGTAAAAGATTTTCCCGACACGAAAGCGCCCGCCAAATACGGATCGGCGCGACGAACTCGCCCGGAAAAAAGCATTTGAGGCGGTAAAATACACGAAAAACTCGTGAGAAATTAGAGCGACTAGAGCGAGTCAGCCGGACAGTATAGTCGGTATCCCGAGCGTGACGTCACGAGATGCTCACCGCTTCACCATTATACTCACACCACAAGAATATATATTGCGAGAACCAGACAAGTTAAACTTTTGTGCCTAGTAGATTTTTTGTGCTTAAAAAAATTATAATATTCTCATTTCAAAAACGTTACTGTTGAAGGAGTCGGGGACTAATGTCAAATTGAAGAAATTCTCCTGGTAAAACGTTATAAATCCGATTTTGAAAATAAAGCATTTCAGAAAATGTTGACGTGTACTTTCCGAACATTGAAATAAAACAGCTTGAGAAATATTTAAAATATAAAAGTTCTCTTGAGAACTAAAAGTTGTCATGGTTTCTTTGTACTATGACTTGAGTAAATATGCCACAATAATAATTAACATCGCCTTAGTTATTTTCAATAAAGGTATCAAATAAAAATAATTATTATTCTTTATTCCAATGAAGAAATGGTGAATAATCACTACACGTACGTGATTTGCTGGACATTTGTATGCAGAAAGGTAACCTCACTCCCTCTTTACTAAGCTACCCCTGCGAATCTGGAAGTACCCAACCTAAGATAGGTGTCTTAACAATCAAATATTCTCTGAAGTAGAAGAGCGGATATTTATAGCTTAAAGAGAATTCCAGAAACCAACCTAAAAAACTGAATTTAGAAAATGCATATATTTCACTCATTTTGGGAGAATCTAGCGTGAATTTTTGTACCTCTATACAAACAAAAACTGCAAAACTAAATCATTTGTTTTCCCCAGTAAGCTAAACCGCCTGAACTATCACAATTTCTTGGTAAATGATTGACTGAACCTCCTAGAAGATGTTTCTCTAAATCAAAATTACTTTTGAGTTGTGAGGGTTCATCTAAACCTAAACCATACACTTTTTTGAAACGTAAATTAGCTTTGGCATTTGTATACGTGAATTAGTATTCTCATTTTTTTCCTACAAAAAATATAGAACTATTAAGTAGCAGGTGGCAGGTGATTGTAGTCATCAAAGTTATCAAATCCTGATAACTTCTGGAGCGGAGTGACGTGTACTTAAAGCTGTTGAGAGAAATGCAGGAACGTAAGGGTAATTGAATCTGCCAATAAATATCAACATAGGTTTATTATAACGTCGACAGAAATATTAAGGAATATACAAAACGAGGCTCTGCCTATTACTTTTGAATTCTGAAGGAGTATCTGAACTAACCTTATGGTGAAAGTAAGGACGTCAAAGGTTAATCCTAAATATTTTTTTAACAAATCAAATACATAATTTCTATCTGGCTAATATAAAAATATTTGTTTAAAATAAATTCATGATGGTGGAGTAAAAGATTAAATACTTTAGCATAAATGATGAGAAATGGTTTTTGTCATAGATTCCAAGAAAGAAACATGATGCAGCTACGGACACGTGTTTCGAAGTTATTGTTGAAACACGTGTCCGTAGTTGCATCACGTTTCTTTCTTGGGGTATATGACAACAACCATTTCCCTCTATTAAAATTAATCTTTCTGTATTTCCAATTGTCTAAATAAAGGGCCACCTATAAGATTCTTCAATTTTCTTCAAATATCTGAAAGAGCATTCAATTATACAATTAAAATACCCTCTTGTTACAACAATAATATTTTACAGTTGATTCTTAAAATATGAACGATTTTGTTTAATGTACAATTCACACGACCACGACGTACAATAGATTGTCTCATGTAAACTAATTGGTGACATCGACACGCATTTCTAATGTGAATAATATATTTTACCAATCCCGACACAATAAAGTGTAAGAGAGTCAGATCTGTGCAATATGGATGCCACGCAACTGGATACCCGCTACTAATATATCTCTCTGAAAAATGGAAACTTACTCCCCAATAAGTAAAGCAGGACTAAAAAACAATCTTTATTATTTTGGATTGAGTTGAGGACCAAGTTGAAGACGCACTAACAAAAATGTAATCTCCGTTCTAGGCAAAAGATAAGCTACTGCAAAAGATAAGTAATATGATCTCGTTTTTTTTGGTCTAGGAATCACCAAGAGCAACGGGGACTCTAGATAATGAGTCTCAGTGGGTAATTTTTTCCTCACCGATTGTCGAAGATGTTTTGTCCATCCCCATGTACAACCTTCAACCCTTGGATAAACATATCGACCAAATGTTTACGAGAACAAAAGGATGCGAAATAATTTTTTTATATTCCTTTTTAGCGCTGTATTCGTTTGCGAACCCATAAAAAATATCTTAATTCTATAGTACAAATTATAGGACAATTTTATAAATTCAAAGCATTTAGCATTTAATGTTAATTTAATTGTTTCCCATCGCATATAATTTTTTTGGTTGGTTTCAAATTTCTTGACTAATACCATTGTCCACTTGCTTTAAATTGTTATTGATCTTTGTTATTATCGATATCGTCAGTTGCTTCTGTTTATTTTAATATCGCTGTAAGTTATCGACTTACAAATGAGTATTTTCAATACAAAAATTGAATGAACTTTAAAAATTAATAAGTAGAAAATTAAAATTAAATTAAAAATGCAGTTGGTTAATCATAGGCGCCTGGATATATTTAATTACAGATTTTCAATGTTAAACTACTGTACTTAAATTCTTACTGTTTTCTTGCAAAAGCATTTTATGATCTCATGTTGAAAGGAACTTTTCTTGTTGAAAAAGTTCAACAGAAAATCCTGCTACAAAAAACTGACTCGCCCCGTATATTAAGCATTACTATCCATTGTTTGTACAGGAATAAATTTTTATTTAAGGATACAGTATGTTTCTCAGAATTGTGCAATATTTTTGCCGGAAATAGAATAATAAAATTTTAACAAAATAATATTATTTAAAAGAAAAACTTCATACTTTATAATAATGGCGTGTCAAGAATGTATGTCGAGTTGAATATTATACATTCATGAATGTGATGTAAATGAACAAAAAATAGGAAATAATGAAGTGAATATTCATCAGCTAGGAATTTCCCTAAATTTGCAAGAAGAGCACTCTAGAAGGGCATTAATGAATTGAATTGGTTGATTAATTAATTAAAACTAGCTCATCTGCGCCAGTTCAAACCCTTTCCAACTCCAACAATATCCTGCTGAGGATACTCAATTTACATTGAATCAAGAACCTTAATGCACATAACAATAATTGCACATCATTTTTCCGCTTTACATCAGGAAGCTCGATATGGATATTTCAATTATTGTTTTCTCCTCACTTATTGCCAAATTCATTATAATAATAAATAAAAAAACATAACATTTCCCTTAAATCTAGCTATGTTTAGTTGGGCATATTATTGATCTTAGTTTATCTTTATAATGTACATGTAAAGAAACTAAAATAATTCCACAAACGCGTAAAATTTCATTTCCTGATCGAAGTGTAATTATCTAAATCTTGTTATTAGCAAAAAAAATTCACAGTCCTTCGCAAAGATGCAACCGGAGGAGACATTGGAAATGACGAAGTAGAACGCAAATTTTGTGATATTTCGGATGTGATAAAAATGAAAATTTGTTGCAAAGTAGTAAATACTTATTTCATTAACACAAAACATTTTCAAAAATTAAAATCTTATTATCAGTAGTTTTCTTTAGAAATTAAAATAAAAAGTTATTTTATTAACAAACACATTCTCATAATGAAAACTAAAATGATATTATATACATTTTTTTCGCTAACAAACATTTTTTAAGTTAAAACTAAAATAATTTAAAATAATTTCGTGAAGATGAAAAGTGATTCCTAACAATTACAATTACAAATACCGATATCGATTAATCGCAAACTATTAAACGCAGCTAATAGTACAGGAAAAGTGTCCAAACTGAACAAGAACATAGTGAATTCGTTGAAACTCGACATATACGTTTAAAAATACATACCTATGTTTCAAGAAACTTAAAGAGTCCCGAACCGTAATGGGTGTGTCGGAGCTGCCTACTTGAAAAATCGTGGTTTTTCACATGCATAATAAAAATTGGCAATTGAACCATGAGAAATTTTCAAAAAATAAGAATATTTTCATTTATAGAGAAATATTAATTTTTGACTTTTTTATTAAATTTTTTTACCAATTTTTCGTTTGTTTCCTTCATTTTTTGCTTGTTTATCTGTGAGTATATTCTGCAAAATGAAAAAGTACATAATCATTGTACAAGTGAGGATTATCGAGTTGTTTAAAATTTTATATATAATATATTGAATGAAACACACTTTGTATCTAAAGAAGATCGGAATCGATAGCATATAAATAAATAATTTTATCCATGTATGAATTTAGACATCGTACTCCCTGACAATTTCCGTAAATTTGTAAGCATCTTCAACCTGCTTTTCTGTTGCGGTTGCAGGAGATAAGCTGCAATATTAATTCTGCTGTTGGCAGAAAAAGTGTTGTCACAGGTTGTAAGGAGCCGTTAATTTTCTTCTATCCCCACTGTTGTGGATTTTTTTCATTGCCAAGCCATTTCTGAATTTTGTAGAATACTCGTAATGAATATTAAGCGACTGCCTCTGAAGTTGGTGGCAATATTTCCAACTTTGATTTTTGTTCGTGCAGCGATTTTTTGAATTGATTAAATCTGTATGAGTTGAGTGAGACATTTGTGATTTTCCTTGCACCGTATACAAGTAGGAAAAGAATTTCACCAGCCTGTTTTACTTGTGAGGGGGTTAAATTCTTGCCATTGAAAGTTCTACTATATTAACCAACTGCATTTCTTTCTGAAGAAGTTTGATGACTTTTAATTTTTCTTTCTGAAATATTCTAGACGTGGTATCATAACCACTGAAGGCATGAGTCAGTAAACTTGTATTTTTCTACTACCGTCTATATTAATGAACTTTGTAACCCTAGCAACATGCGCGATAAAGAAAGTAAACATTCGAGTTACCTGGTTGCTAAGGCGTTGCTATCTACGAAAGTAAAACTTATGCGGCCAGGACAGAAAAGTAGAAAAACAAATTTTAAACGAAATTAATTCGTTCTATTTGAACAAATTAATACAACTAAACAATTTTGTATTAATAAAGAAAGGTCTTTCTAGGAAGTACGCCAACATTTTTGTCGACACGTTGTACCCAACGTAGTACCTACCTACCTACCTCCATTTTAAAAACGCTTCATAAGTTTGCATATACCTTGCTTTGAATTTCTTGGGGTAAAACAAGGCACAAGCAATATTCCCATTTATATCGCCACAAAACATATGTATTTGTTTATTTTAGTTTGAAAACCACCAGAAATTAAAATGTGTAATATTTCGTTGCCATGGAAACAATTTTCACAGACAGCCTCCTAAACTATAAAATTTATTAAAAACGTCAATTAATTTCATGAAATAATTAGTTTTAAATTCGTAAATCCCATAATTTTTTTCGGTATAGTAGAAAAAATATAATACATTTCACGATGCAAAAGCCCTTTTAAGTATTCGGTGTTTTTTGAAAGGTCTCGGCTTCGCCTCGACCATTCAAAAATCACCTCACACCTTTAAGTAACCTTTCGCATCTAGTAATGTAAATAACTATTTTTATACGTTCTTGTCATTTCTGGATTTCTGACGAAGAAAAAATTTTCCATATAATTTTTCCTGTTCCTGGCCTTATGAAAAATCTTTTTCTTCTGGAGTTAAAGTGATTAATAGAACAAGGAGATCAACGTCCTCATCAACTAAGTACAAATGTTCGTCTATTATTTTATATTTCAATTGCTATTTTAACAATAGGCGAATCTACATCATCTACAGCTTGTTTTACAAACAATCCTTTGTTTTAAAGTATTTGTGGCAACATTGAAATTAATCGGATTTCGTTTATATCATTTGACAAAAACTTTTCTTGAGGGATTACTGAATTTTGCCTAAATTTTGTTTTCACGTAGTTAACATACGTCGTACAAATGTGGATGCAATAAAAATCCACCTTCAAATTACATAAATAATAAGTATAGAGTTAAACAAGATTTCGCAATTTTCTTGCTTATTTGTTTAATTTCGGTACATTTTGCATGTACTGCAACCGTGTGACATACCATTGGATCAGGCATTGAGAGAGGAGTTGTACATATATTTTATTTTGCTTCAAATCACGCTATCTTTGTAAATTGCGAAAAACGACAAAATTTTAAGTTACATATGGTTTTCGGCTATACATATTTCGACGGGACAAAAGGAAATAAGCTGTTTGACGTGCTTCTCGATGTTAAGTTGTCTTAGAGATTGTTGGGCGTGACTTTTCTAATGAAGCGATACATTTTTTTGTTTACTTTTGCTTAATCTACCTCATATTAAAGTAATGGCACTCAAACCTAGTCTAACACTCGGTAACACGTACAAATCAGATATCGGTAACCTGCCAGAGCAGCCCCGATCCTAAATCCACCCCTATGATTTGTCAAATTACAAGTCATTGACAAAATTGAAAAAATTACAAAAACAGGAAAACTTCAAATACTGTTTCCAAACGAATTTCCGAGAGACTGTTTTGGTAATAAATCCAAGGTAAAGGGTCGAACTAAGAACTACATCGTGAATTACACGGTCACGCTCTGATTTTAAGCTCAATAGGAGTGAACGAAAAAGTGTAATTTTGACGTCTATTGTTCTGAAACCGCTGAAATCTCACGCGTTACGTCATTTTGCAATGAAACTGATTTTCGACCCCCTACTAGGAAACTAAAAACATTTGTTTAATCCTGCTCTTGAGACATGCAGTTTCTTACTTGGATACAATACTCGATACAATTAAATGTCAAAGTGAAGGAAAGGCACTATCGAGAAACAGAAAATTGTTTCGGGGTCCTGAAGTCGTCCCGGGTCCGAAACTGTAATCGGTTCCGTCCTAGGACCGATATTAAGAAATCATTAAATTTCGCTGGATCGACTATAAGGTGTAATCTATCGGACGCACTATGGATTTTTTGGCGAATTTTGCGAAAACACGAAAATTTTAAACCTTATTTCCAAACGAAAACGGGCCGTCGGGCCGCCGTTCTGGCAATAAATCCAAGCTCGAAAGTCCAACTTGAAAGTACATCGTGAATTGTGCGGTCCACCTGCGATTTTGAGGTCAGCAGATCCTAACTAAAAAGTGACATTTGTGACGTTAACGAACAATTTTAAAGTTTTGACAAGTCCTGCACGGGTATGAAATTTGGAGGGATCTGCGCGCGCATTCGGCCTTTTTAATTTCGCAAAATTTACAAAACTCTTCGACATGGGGTATTGAAACGCTAATAACTTTTTAAATATTCAAAGAATCGCAACGAGATATAGCCGTTGGGATTTTCTCGACAAGAAGACTCCTATAAAAAAATAATAACATGACTGCCGGTACCACGCGATTTAGACAACCAATCAACAATTGGTCACTCTGTTGTCGCCACTGTTTCTATAAGTCATGCTTCATTTTATGCAACATGAAACTGATTTTCAACCCCCTATACGAAAACAAAAACATTTCCAATGTTAAAAACATCAAAGATTGTTGCAGTAGAAGGTTCTTGAAATATGAAAAAAATTAGAATTCTTGGAAAATTTTGTCTTGTGTCTTATAACCGTGAAGGTTTTGAACATATATTTATACTTCTTCCCTTTATAGGCATAAGTAAAAAAATCACTTCTTATATTTTTGGCATGTACCTACTTAGGAAACATTTTGTATATTAATATATTCCAGTGAATTATGATTTAAATCTTCAGAATTTAAGAAGGTTTGAGAGTACAAAATGATAAGATCTGCTGTTAATTGATTTGATACATAATTAAAGTGGAAACTGATTAATTGGTATATATGTATACCTATAATCATGCTCTAGCTTTTCCTGAATAGGCTGTGCTAATTTTCTTTTATGTACCTAAATCGGTTATTTATGTAGAACCTACTTACTATATAATAAAAGTAATCATGCAAGGGCTAAATAACAATTTTATACCTACAAATATTCACCGTCAAACAGAATAAACACGCAACCATAATAAATAACTTTATTTGTACTGCAATAAATAAGAATTAAACTGGAATCAACACACAAAATACCAGCTTAAAATGTGTAGACAAAACATTAATAGATTTCGGGTGTATATTAAGTAGCAGGGAGGTTAAACGGTGAGTAATTTATCACCAAAACGGTCTATTCTTATGGCTAAGAATGCGTGGAGGCAGTAAATAAAGACAGAAGCCGTGTCTTCAGAACAATCCCTTAGATTTTATAGAGCTCCTGCAAAAAGCAACAGGTGGTGCAGTTTTCATTACTTTATTATTAATGAGAATTATTGACGTAATATTATGAAATCTGTATGTAATCTGGTTATTATTTTAAAATATTCCCAAATCAAATTAACGTATATTTTTGAGTAACATATTATGCAGATACCTTTTGTAGGCAAAATAGAACTCATACAAATGTTTTCATTTTGTGTTTTATTCAACATCGTTATCGTTATTTTTATTTTTACCACGACTG
This sequence comes from Rhagium mordax, assembly GCA_963680705.1. Classification (NCBI taxonomy): domain Eukaryota; kingdom Metazoa; phylum Arthropoda; class Insecta; order Coleoptera; family Cerambycidae; genus Rhagium; species Rhagium mordax. The sequence goes on from OY796662.1 coordinate 13,564,849, forward strand.
TATAAAAAATTATTATTAAGCCTTTTAACTTTTATTCAGTTTCCTTAATTTGCTCGTTTTTTATTATTTTTTTATTTTTAAATGCCAACTCTAGATTCGGACAGTATTTAGTTCTAATATAGTGCTCTCTCTTCTAGGACAACAACAACAATTTCACTTTGCCTTTGGCCAGCGGCCGTTTCCGTTTGCGACCTCTGATCCCTTATCCGGATTCAGGATGCCTCCCATAGGAAATTGCAACAGTAAGTGTGTTATAAATAATAATGGTGTAATTTATAATCGTATTATATTGTATAAAGATTTACAGTACGTATAAGTTAAAACCAGTAGTTCTAGTGATTCGTTTACATTAAAAAATGTATGTGTTGTTTATATTAAATTTTAAATACCTACTTTTAGTTTTTACATCCTTAAGCAGAGTAAGTTTTCAGGTCAAGTAATCTTTTTTTTGTGTGTCGCTGTGTTATCATTTTGAATATTTTGGGCTTATTTGAGAACATTAAGCTGGGCTACATATTGGTTTAAAATCAGCGACCTTAAATTAATAAAAAAATGTATTGCCCAAAAGTCTCGTCATTTTCTGTTAAACTTCACATTATCTAATGTGTTTTGCCCATTAAATTGCTTTTTCATGTACCTGCTGAAAAAAACATCCACATTTAAAATGTGACTTACGACTCATACAAAAAAAATATTTATTAGATACAATTATTCTCCTAATGTGAATTTATCTGGTTCCTCATATACCTATTACATCTTTAATACTAAAAAAATCTAAATTCCCTTCTTTGACTTACACAAAGTGTAGTGATTATTAAAAATAAACGTTACACCATGCCTGTGTGCTAGCGCTGAACATCTAATTTAAGACTACCCCTTTATTTTCCCCAAGGGATGAAAATTCTAAATGAAAACAAAACCCATTCATTTCGCTTGTAAACTGTATGTAGTGATTTGAATGTAAAGTGTTTTTGTGTAGGAATGCTGGGGTATTCACTCTAATCTCCTTGTAGATAAATTCGAGGAAAATTTACTGTAGGATATTCATTCGAAAAATTACCAAATATTGAAATTTGCCATATTTCTCGGACTGTTATAAAATATTTTTAAATACATAAAATTCGTGCATTTGCGTGAAGTGATTCCAAAATTCAACTTGTGAAGTAAATTATCGAAGTGGACATAATAATATAATCATCAATATCAATATTTTTTAACGATTATTTAAATTAAAATTGGCCTCCACGTAAACATACACTTTTTATGTCTTGGATTCTGAAATTATCTGTCTTTTTTTAAAGTTGCTGTAAATTCATATTTACTTTTGTCGTATTACTGTTTTCTCTTGAATTTAAATATACATGTTCAAAGTAGTCTCTTAAAAAAATGCAGATCAACACAATTTTTACAATGCTTAATCTAAATAATTTTAGGATATAGCAGTAAAATATCGATTGACTGTTTATTCACAATTCATGCCCTATTCAAGCTAAAAATTATTTTAATAATTTATGTTACAATATCGTTTTGTTGATATTATGTCATACTGTTAAGTAGAATGTACTAGGTCCGTGTGGGTAATACAGTTGATGAGCATATCGACCGAGTCAGCCGCAGTTTCCACTCTGATGCTTCATGAAAGAATCATAAACGTTCATGCTAAATTTATAGTAGGAAAAATATATTTTTCGAAAACTTTGTCAAAGTTGTAACGTACTTAATTATAATGATTAATTTTTGTTAAAATATATTAATCGCTTAAGAGTGGAAAGTTCCATTGCTTTTCAATATGGACTGCTATCTAAGAGAAGAACCCTAGAAAAATTAAAAAGGTAAGTTACAAGGTTAACGACAATTTTTACTAGAAAAATGGTCTTGATGAGTGACAATCTTTAGTGTCGTCTTAAGTAAGTAAGATTAAGCAAACAGAAAAGTAGTGCCCAGTATACTAAAGTAAGCCCCTGCAACCAGTTGAAATCATCCTATAGAATATCATATGGAATGTGTAACAATTATATAAAAAAATTCAATAAATTGACTGCTCTACAGTCATACAACTTTCTTCAATATATTTTTCATTCATATAAAAGGGTTACAACCGTGTCCAAAAGTATTATCAGTTCTCTTCACTATAGCCTAATTCTATCTGGTTCCTTCTCTTCCTTTTTTATCAATTTTCAACTTGTCCTCTTTTATCTTCAAAACGGCTTTCTCCCTCTTTGTCTTTCGTTTATACTTTTTCAGTTTTCTTACCTTTGGAAACTCTGATTGAATCAACAGAGTTTCGGGATCCAATAAGTCAACCGAATGCATGCACATTTGCTATTTGTGGGCCTTACAACGGTTATTGTTAAATAACTATAAGCTTACCACTATCCTTTCTTGCACTCCAAAGGAATAAAAAGTTGACATAGTGGAAGAGGTAGATTTCTTATAACAAGCAAGTTTGCTTCATTTGTCATTTTCAACATGTCGATCCTGATTCCTATGAACTGTTTTGAGGCTGCCATATTTGTTTTTCAGTTTTTTAAAACAAAATTTTATGATAAAATAAGAGAGGCGAGACGGTCCATTGTGAAGTCTGAACCACAGCTAGGGTATCACTCTATTTCCCTCTCACATCTAACATATCGATCATATTATCACAAATGTTAGTTCTGTAACTCTCGGACTGTAAGACATATGAACTGATTATGAACTGTTAAGAATTATTAAAATGAATCACTTAATTAAACACTACGTTTCATTTTGGAAGAATCGTAATTAGGGATCTTGAATAATGTTTCAAATTTTCGATCGCCTTGTTGTTTCATCGCTTGCACTGCCACCTGGAAATATGGCTGTTAAAATTAGTGCATTGAAAATTATCGATAATTTTAGAGAAATCAGCACGAATCCATGTTGTGACTGCTCCAATTCTTACGAATGAAAATTGTTTCAAATCAGTATTGCCATTATTGTCATTGAATACAAATCTACTAGTATTGGGAAGGTTGCATTCGATTAATTACTTCCAAAAACCAGGAAAAGAAGTTCACACGAAAATTATGTGTGGCAACTTGGCGAGGTAGCAGTAGGCAATATTTTGTTATTTCATGCATTGAAATAACTGATAGTCGGGAAGCAAACGCACTTGGCTCTTAAGAAAAAGTTTAGAGTCGATTACTGGTCAGTGCGGTAAAATTAACTGTGACAAAAATTACTTCAGAGATACATGAATATTGGGTATGCATTCGTTGTTTCTAAATATATACACCCTAACATACAAGTTAGTTTAGAGATTGTACTGTATATGTGGTATCTATTATTATTACAATTTAGCCTTGACAGACAAGTTTATTCATCATCAAATAATACTCACAGTTAGTGCAGATTCGGCAAATTTAAAAGAAACCCAACACCAGATTCTGCCACGATTACAATAGCGAAAAAACGTCTTGTTGCTTAGTATATCGATGCTAAGGAAACAAAAAGCTGCATTTTCTTCACTACTCTGATTTTACAAAATAAATTACGAAGAGATGGTGCACGAAATTACGTATTTAGAACTTACCAGTCTGATGCACAAAGAGTGGAAGGAGTGAGGCTGAAAGTTGAATAAAAATTGACTTGGACTACGAATGATCTTGCTTCTCTTGTGTATGAATGTAAAAAGAATGCGGTGCAGCTTCTGATTGCCGAAAAGCTGGGTCAAAACGTTTGACTTATCTCGGTATAATAGAATGAAAAAGTATGTAAAAATATACCAGATATTTGTAAAAGTAGTAAAGTCCAAGAGAAAAGTGAATTCTTGGACAAGCAGGCAATAATTCAGACAGTTGTCGTAGTTCTAGGAATGAAACGTCAATTGACCTAAACCTGGACTACATAATCGCAAAAGAAATTAAATTATTATAAACCTCCTCATTACAACAAAGGATAAGGCTTAAATAAGATACCAAAATAAAAAATAAGGAGTAAGGATAAGGACTCTATCTTGTGGCGTTATGGAAAAAAGTTAAAGTTAAAGTAAAAAAAAAAGTTAGTTGGTTAATCATTAAGTAGACTATATAATCTATTAACAAAACTTGGTTCAATTCTTTATCATGCAAAATTATGAGGTAACTATAAAATATTTGCAATGTTTTCGAATTAGAATCACAACTCAGCCATAAAATAATTAAGATGCGACCAAGACATCTTACAATTTGATATAAACTCTATAAACTGAAAAAAAGATAATCTAAAACGTGAAAAGGCTCGTAGAACAGTCACAAACCGTCATAATGCGCACAGTAGTTTTGGTGTTCGTAGAAGAGTCAGTGATCAAATGTGACAAATAGGTAACTTGGTGTTTGCAGAAGCTTGATGAATGATTTCCAATCGATTTCAAATCGTCAGAATAATTTCGTGACTAGACCAGAAATTAAAAATCCGGAACATGCGCCGTGGCATTGCATATTTAATTTGAATTTGACGTTTTTTTGTGGTTAGATATTTAGAGGATATTTTTTGTACAAATTCAGCAAAATTTTGGTAGTTCATGAAATCGAACTTTTGGATTCGTCTTCTGCTTGAGAAGTTTGACCGGACTGAGAATTTTGAGGGGTTTCATTAAGAAAAATTAAATAATCATTCATGTCGCCTAAAAATATAATTTATTATTTATAATTTAAATGTTTGTTTCACATTTGTAAAGATAGATACTCACCTACAATAGTAATAACAATAATAAAATAAGAATTATCCATACTCAAATTTACTATAAAATATTTATCAAATAACAATTTAAAAGATGAAAACTTACATAACCATAAAATCTACTACTTTATGAACTACACAATATGGAAGGGCTGAGAACTTCACAAAACACAGAACCTGGAAGACTGGTTCTGGTACAATAAAACCGTTCATAGAGGAAAATAATCCGAAACGGTTTCAAATCAATAGGGAGTAATCTCATTTAGTCAGCTCTTGTAGAACTGTAATACTTAGGTTCAGAAGAAGACCAAGAGCGAAACGTCAAAAAATTCATAATATTCAACGCTGTAATGAATCAGAAAACAATTGAATTATGCTAATCCGAACTGATATGGTTACAACTACATTTAGGCTTTATACAAGCATAATACTATGCCTATATGTTTTGGTAATGCGAATACGGCGAAATATAGAAACCTAACGCTTAATATATTGGTGTAATTATAATGTTATAACAGAAAATTGTATGTAGGTACTTGGATTTGAAAAAATTCAACAATCATGTTGGATAAAGCCGTCGATGGACCAACGGAACATTTTTCATCTTAAATTGCTACATAAATTCAATTGTTTCTCTCCAGAAATCCAATAGCGACTTTACAGGTGTTAATATGAATAAAATGAAAAAGCTTTGGTATCAAAATTGTTTGACATGAATCAAAATGTGATAAAAAACACGGAACACGAAGTATAACAAATAAATTGCCGAGCCCACTAGGGTTACCCTTGTTATGGGTAATAGCCATATTATTTTATTTAAACACTAAATTGATAGAGTTATTTTTATATTAACAAAAGAAAAAGTAGACATCAGTCACGACCAACTACTAAATCCGCATCATACTCAAAATGATCGAACCATCCCACTTAAGGCTATCACCAACAAAAAGTAGGTTCGCTAAATTGATATCATGAACACCAAATTTGGAAAATTAAATGTTCTGTTTGATGAATTGGTCTTAGATCAAAGAGTCGTCGAATTAGCATGTGTGTTGATTTGGTAATAGAACCCGTAGTTGGGCTGTCAAGAGGTGAAATTAAAGAAAGATGATATCACTTTTTTGCATGAAAATGAAAATCAGTTACGCTGCCACCAGAGTTCTGCAAATAGAAACTGTCACTGTTCTGACCTATTCACCAGTTTTGATTCTCATTAAACATTTATGAGTTATCACTCGAAGGGTAATAAGAAATGCGAAAGAATCGACCAATCTGCCCCAATAAGAATGTGACAATTTGAAGGCAATGCTGTTTATTATTGAACCAAAAATAGTTTATTGTTTTTTAAGATTTCGGTATCCCAATAATTATTATTTTTCAATATTTGCTCCCGTTTAGTAGAATTTCAATATTTGTTTAAACCTTTCATTTTTATAGCAGATTATTAATCTGTTGTAATACAGAGTATTTTTTCTTTCCTGTTCGTCACTTTTTCATAAATTGCATAAGCTAAATAATTGATATATTATTATTATAGCGTATATCTGAGTTAAATTTAAGCAACACATCTACTGGCAAGACTGATACATAAAATAATTACTTAAAACACACAACTCAAAAAATTTACCATACTAACAACCATGGTTCTTAACATTTCAAGGAAATAAATTATTAAATATACATAAGTATATCAAATGTTGAAAGTATTAAACAATATTGACCTTAATACATGTATTGTTTAAAACTACAATCAACAAATCACTCAAAACTGGTTCATTTAAATTTACCTCTAGCACCCTATCAGCTTCTTTGTTACGCCAATGAAGACTGCCATTCCATTCTACTATCGTTTTTATAAAACCTATCAGACTTGTGTTTTGTCCACATGTTATTGAATCCATTCCAAGCCACAAAAACGAATTAATTGCTTTTTACTTTGCTTTTAAAGCGTTTTGTTTTGTTAGCGGTGTTCAAATACGCCCAAATTATCCAAATGCACTGTTATCTACATTTACTGATACGATAATATTATTTTGGCGAAATAGAGGAAATCGGTGGGCCTAAAATTTGGCTCTGCAGGAATATGATCAAGTCTTATTTAAAGTGTAAAGTATTATTGAGGAGAAATGTTTCTTTGACATTACCAAAACAATTTTTTAACGAGGTTTTAGGTTATTTTAATTTTTATACCCTTGCCAACTACGAAAATGTTACGAAATCCTTATTTTAAATAGAAAAATTTTGTTTTTTTTTTCTGCCTAGCCTTAAACCAAATTTTTAGAATACTATATAGGTATATTTGAAGTTAAATATCTGAGAAAATGTGATAGATATTTGAATGCGATTTGAAGTATATTAGGGCGTATTATCCGGTCCTAAGGGTAGATCGTTGTGTTTTCTAGGAACTTTAATTCTAAAATACAGAGCGCAAATTTTAACAAATTTCACTGCGACACCATTTCTTTCCAAACAAAATATTTGTTTTTTTCTGGGAAGAGGCAGTGGCTAAGTTGTAAAAAAAAAGCTCTAGGGGTTTTTGAAAACAAGTTGTGGTTTTAAAGAAATTGAGTTTAATCATAAAACTGCACATTCGGATTTCATTACCATGTATAGCGATTATTCGAAACTATTCAAAAACACCTAAAGTTATTTTTTTCAGCGGTTTAGTTCAAAAATATTTTTTTAAATATAATCGCGTTAATTTTTCCTAAATATAATTGATATTTTTTTGCTATGTAATAATTATCTTTCGTTTCATAGTAGTTTAGGTTAACACAAATATTTACAATACATAGAGCAAAATCAACAATCAGCAAGAATAATCAATTTATTATCTTCTGCACTTTTGAAAAATCTTATTGAAAAAACTTCCCACCACTTTTTTTAAACTTCATGTATTTTGCTTCGATAAAATATTACCAATTATATTATGTACTTAATTGTATTATTATTATTATTATCATTAATTTCTGTTTTAATTTAGATCATAGAGTCATCAGTTCTCGTTTGTCGGTAATTTTAAAATACACTCTGCATAATCACAAAAATTTGTTTAAATAAACTCTCCTTGTTCCAGATATGCCCCAATTCGGTCTAAGTAGTACAAATTCCCATTGGGGCTACAGTGCAGCGGGAGCATATTCACCCTATTTTACACCAAGTACGCTGGGATCCTGTGCGGCCCCTACTTCGCAATTTAATACACCTGCCCTTGGATTCTCAGGAAGCGCCCCAGATCAGTCATCTACACAGGACGCCTTCACTACTAGTTCCTCCGTTAGTTCATGTAAGTATTTTAACGATTGTATAACTTGATTCACGAATATACCGCGATAATTATGTACTACCATTATTAGGAAGAGAAAAGAAATGGAAGACTAATATTTTTTATTTTTCACACTTAAATTAGTTCTCTCTAAAGGTATTCGTAGAGATTTTTTAACTTTTCTCTTAGTTTTCCAAAAATAAAAGGTTAGGATTTCACGAAGGCTTTGCTCGCATTTCTTCATTTTCTTTCTGAAGCTATACGTGTTTCCTTATTGTTTCAGTGCTGCCGGAAGCCGCCACCGCTGATCTGGATCAACACCTAGGCTTAGTGTCATCCCAGAATCACACAAATCACTCTCAAGCATCCACACACGCACCATCTCTCCTGGTACCACGTTACTCGTCAAATCACACCGACTTCGCGCTTTCCGGGCCAAGGTCTTTATCAGATAACTCAAGTGCTGCGGAGAGTCCCGTCCAAGAAGACCTTCTCAGTTCCCAAACATCCTTAGGCGTTAATCACGTTAATAACACCAATTTTCCCTTACATCAAAACATGTCTCAGAGTTCTTACTCCACAAGTAATTGTAACAACTCGATTTACCCGGTTTTACCCGGACTCTTGTACTCCCAGCTCTACTCAGCTGCCAATCAGTCTCACAATTTCCATTCTCTTCATTCTCATACAGCACATGCACAACACAATGATCTCCAAAGCGTTATGGATCACCTTTCGACTAGTAATCCAAGACAAATGGTAAATGGAAGTACAGACTTGCTTCTAAGTAACAACGGTACATGTGCGGCTGCAGCAGCTAGGCAAGATGACGGCCATAACCGCGGATTAAGTACGAATGGAGCCCAAAGAGGGCCAGGGCAAAATGGCGATGCTGTAGTTTGGAGACCTTATTAAAGTTTGTAGTTGTTATAGGTTTTGTTTGTTTATGTTTATGATCAGTAAGACCGATCATCCCTTTTTACAGATTCTGTATTGGATTGTATTTTAATTTTGCTTTTGTGATTGTCAATATTTTGACGCTAAAGTTATATGTCGAATTAGCAAAAAATGTTTTATTAATTTGTTGGTTAAGCATGCCGATGCGAAAAGTTGAATAGATGAACAGGCTGATTTACATATGGTGTTCAGTCCTAGTCTGAAAGAAATCGGACCACAAATATACGAGAACTGGTTAGAAATCATTTTAACAAAATTTTAACACCCTAAATTATGACGGAATAGTTGATTTATGGTAAGCTTACTTTGTGAAAACCCATTTCTAATAAAAAATTTTGCAATAAAAATTTTTTTTGCAAAACAGCTTTTTATTTATTTGTCAATTTCCACTTTATTTTATTATAGAATATAAGACTAATAAAATAAAGTGGAAATTGACAAGTAAATAAAAAAACAGTTTCGCAAAAAAATTTTTTATTGCAAATATTTTTATTATTATGACGAAAATTGATAGTACAATGTCTAGATATTATACGAAATGCTTAAAAGAATGTTTCAATAATATTTCAAAAAAATTTGTTAAATACCATACATTTTTAGGCGATATAAGATGAGATTTCTTTAGAATACTTGAATATCTTAAATCAATATAATTTTACTAGTCTAATAAAGGAAATTCCTTTAACGAATGATGTATGTATCGTTTATACAAAAGGTGGTCCAGTTTCCAAGACGAAAACTTCAGGGAACGATAAAACATCGAAAAGAAAATGAGTTTGCTACATAAACATTGCCTCTAAAACACTGTTTCTGTCATTTTTGGTTATATGGTTTTACAGGGTGCTGAAGTATTTTATAAATGATTTTTTTAATATTTTTAAACTAACGACAATATTAAAAATACATTTGGTGGTGTAAAACATACCATGAAGCACTAATATTTCCCTATTGCAAAAGTTTCCGAACGTCACCAGTGGCGTCAAACTGAGGGGAAAGTGACCCTTTTTCCTACCCGAACTTCTACGCCATTGGTCCTAGCCACAAATTTTGATATTTTGAAGAGACGTTCTATAAAAAACATACAAAAAAATCCTGATAATATTCTAGCTAACTAATCTTAACAAATTGACTAAAAGAAATGACTACAAAAATAAAATAAAGCAAAAAGGTAGGTAACGATCCAAAAATAGTATGGAATACTATTAGAGAAACGAAAGGCATTAGTACCATAATTTCGCAGTAAAAATAATAGTGATTACTTTTAATAATTGTTATTCAAAAGTTCAAAACCTAAAATTATAGGTACCGAACTTTTATTCGCTGGTTGATCTTAAAATAAATCATTTTATTTTATGTGAAATTCCATTTTACTATTATTGTTAATAAACTTCATGGTTTTCAGTAAAAACTGCATTGACTGAGGCAAAGTGTGAATAGTTAATAATGTTAATAAGAAAACAATTAAAAGCTCGATAGTAATCTATCTATCTTTATGGATTAGTCTAATGCAATTAGTCATTATAAATGAAAAATGTCGGAACCCAGGGTATAATGAATGTAATTGAATGATTTTTTTTGGATTTCTAATGCCATAAACTAAAAAGTTCAAAAATCTGTAAATTAAAAAAAAATAATAAAATGTTTAGAAATCTCAATGAAAAATGCAATTATCCGAAATTTTAAATATTTCTTTTAAGAAGATAATGATTGTTATGGTTTTTGAGGTAGCCTATAAAGAATTATAGGAATTTTAAAAAAAGTGAAACTTTTTAAAATTAATTTGAAGATGGCAGAAGCTCCAAAAAGCAAATTGAACAAATGTACCCGGTTCTATTATTGAAGAACCACTAAAAGCCGCCGAAACTTCTCACAATTGTGCTTCTTTATATGAGTTATAGAATCCCAGAGAGTTACAAATATCTATTATTTTTTTTAACCAAATTTTCGATGAAGTGTTACTGATAATGTTATTTGAAGAGAAGATATAAATGATCGAGGACGTACTGCAGACATTATTGCATGAGCTATTGGAGCTGCATTTAGCTTCATAAAAAATTGCATTCTCAGGTTTACTTTTTTATCAGACATAATAATTTCTGAAAGAATAAATAAAAGTGATGGCGGAATAAATGAATTAATATCTTCGAACATTTTATCACTTGCTGGATATTGATTATTGCCTACAACAACTGTTGGAATATGTCGTCTGATAATTTCGCCAGATGAGAAGATTTGATGGTGGTTTTATCTGAAACAAATTGTCATATTTGCATCAAATTTACTTGGGATAAAAATATTGTCTTTGTATTTCGATATTAATCGTGCTTAATGGATAAATAAAGCTGGAATGTTAGGATGTTTTCTAACTCCTGGATAGAAAACTTTTCTTCTATGTACTAACATATTTGCTTCAAAATCCACTAATAATACTTGTGGATTAATCTTTTCTTCTTCCTCGGGAACCTTAGCAACTAAATTTCTCAATGATCGTTAGCAATCACCATAATATCGTGCTTTCAATGCTACCAAATTCATCACACCGGATATTCTCTTGTGAATTTCTTGGTAATAGTAATCTCTTTCTTCTTTTATAAGCTCCAAAATTGTTGATTTTATCTCTGTGTTGTTAACCAAATGTATTTTTCTTCTTGAATTTTTATTTTTTTTTTATTTTTCATAACTAGCTGCCTTTCCATAAATAAAACAAATTGTTCTCCTATCGAAGCCACATGATGATAAACTTCGCACTTTTTTTTTGAGGAGATAAATTCACTTGTTTTTCTTGCTTTTTATAGGCTTCAATGTATTTTTTATTAATATGCTTCTACTGTGTTTAAGAATTGTAATAATTCATCGTTTCTCTCCTCGGAAGCTTGTTTTAAAGTCCCTAATTCTGTTTTAATTTCAAGAATAGAACCTACATCATTACTGCTTTGAGATCCAAGTTTTTCGCGAAGAAAACAGAAATTTTCTTCAACATCTGCTGAATCACTATTCTTATTGTAACTATCAATAATTAATAATTATCTGCAACAAGAAATATTAGAAAAATTGGTAAAGGAAATTTGAAAATGAAAAAGTACTAACAAATAAAAATTTACAAATTTTTTTATTACAATATAATATTATCACTGTAGCGATATACGCTGCATACGTTTCTGTCGGCGAACATCATCGAGAATTTCGACAATATTGCAAAAAGTATTCAAAATAATATTCCACGTGGACACAGAAGTACGATACTAATATAAACTACTGTTTTCGGAGCAGAGAAGCATATTAATACCACTAGTGTTCGTCATTATCCCTGCTCTCACCCTAATCTCTTTTCTATATCTGCAATGCATACTTTTCAATGACGCTTGCTGTCCCTTTAAATACTTTATGTAGAAATTAAATAATTCTTGGGAGAAAAAATGAATATACCTAGCTGTAAAAGGAATATAATATTCTAGAAGTAACGTCATTTTCAAGGGAGTATCACGAGGAGTATCATTAAAAAAAACTATTAGCGGAAACTTTCAACGAGTAAACTTTTTACTTTTTTTACTTTTTAGTACCTATCAGAAATTTAAAAAAACCCGGAAACATTCAAATCCATTCATATAGCTGGGTTTCGAGGTATAAACCTAATTGCACTGAATTAGATTAATTAAATCATTATGGATACATATTTTAAGTCCTTTACTAATTTTAAAATTAGTTGAAAAACGAGAGAGTTGACGTGCTGTTAGTATAAGATATTTCTGGAAAAAACTGTAAAAGAAGTATGGATGAATATAGGATAAGAATCGTGTGGAAAGCATTAGAAAAATATTTTCCAATTTAAAAGACGTATTTGTGAGACGGAAATGTTTCCATAAATAATAACTTTTGAGGACGTTCCAAAGTAATCACTGTACAAAACGAGGAAAATATTTAGCTGACCTTTGATATGAACCACAAATCAGTAGGTACTCGTTCATCTTAACAAACTGCGATATCTTAAACAGCGAATTATTAGACGTAATCTACGGCATCCATAGTACACATATCCAAAAAGTGTAAAAACTGTTGCCTCAAGATTTAGTTCGACGAGTGACCTTCTTCCAGTCTATTTTACTTGAGGATATTAATTTTCATAAACAGAGGAATTACAAATGTTTAAAACTTCCAAAAATATTCTAATTTAAATTCTCGACATACTCAAAGCAAATTTAAGTGAAACAATTTAAATGAAAATTAGTAAGGGAAAATAAAGTTGTTATAAAATGTAATTAATTTTTTAAGATCAGCAATCGAACAAAAATGTCTGTATTATTTTAGGGGTGAGGGAATTTTCCAGGTCGAGGAGTACGATGTAGGCCATATTTTCGTAGTCACACACCAAAAGCTACCCCAAAATCGCAAAAACCACCCCTTTTGTCGATTATCCCTTTTATACAGGCAAATGTAAGAACGAAGATTCTGGCAAGCGTAGAATGGAATAATCGGCAAAAGGGGTTTGTTTTTGCGTTTTGGGGTAGTTATTGGTATGTGACTGGAAATATTTCTTTTCATTTTGTGCGTAGACTAGAAGTTATATTACGCACGACGGTGCCCATTTTGAACATGTTTTTGAAGTTTCTTTGTATTTTTTAATTATTTAAATTGTTTATAAGTCCACGTATTTTAAGTTTGTTGTTATTTTTCAGTTATTAATTTAAATCGTTTATTATTAAAAGTTCACGTATTTTAAGTTTCTTTTTATAGTATGTATAAAAATTATTCAAATGATTTATTATTAAAAGTTTCTTTCCAATTTTTATTTTGTACTGTTGTATTTGCTACTACTTTTTGTAGTTTTTTCCTAGATATCGGTCTGAAAGTCTGACAAAGTTTCAGGGTAGGGAGAGACAAAGAAAAATTAGTGTTTCTTCTTTAAAATTTAAAAAATCAAAAGAAATAAAGCTAACGCCCCTGCGGGGCTCTCCAGCTGGTTAGGTGAATTGAGAATAAATTGAAAAAACAAATTTTTTGAAACTTCTTTTAGCTATCGCATCGCTCAAATAGTTTCGGGGTAGAGAGAGACAAAGAAAAATTACAGTTGCTTTTTTTAAATTGAAAAAATCAAAAGAAATAAAACTGACAGCCCCTGCTGGGCTGTCCACACCAATTAGTAGATCAAATCTACCAAATTTATCGTATTTAGTAGATTTGACTCCTGACAATAATATGACATCATGGTAACAGTGACACACGCCTAGTTATTTTTTTGTATCAAACTCCGTTTTCAATTTAACAGAAAAAGGCTATTACGCAAGTAGTCACAAAATATTTCTTTATTCGAAACTGCTGAGATTTACGATGAGTTTTCAAGTAGTAGAATACATGAGACTTTTTACAACAATTTTAATTAAAAAAAAATACATTTGTTTAAAAGTTCTGACTGAATATTCAATAGGGGTTGTTTATTTAATTTATTTAAAAAGTAAGCAAATTAAAATACATTGAAGAGAAGACTTTCCATAAGTACAAAGTCCCGCCCAAATTCCATTCTGCTAACTTTAGTCACTTTCGAGAAAGAGAAATATAGTCACTGTTTAGCGCCACCCTTTGAGGAGGGCTAGCGGCTCAAGGAGGCTGTTCTCGACCTTACTGTACAGGGTCATCACGCGAAAATGTCCTTTTTTGAAATAACTCAGCCATTTTCCATGTTATGACATAGATGTAAAGACATTCTGAACTAGTTTTTTCCACAGAATCTAAATTTTCAGTCAAAAAAACAATAACGAATCGCATTTCAGAAATACGACTTAATACTTTTTACATAATATTTAACATTGTTAATTTTTTGTTAATATTTTTTAATTTTTTAGTGTTTATTAATATTTTTTTTGTTAATTAAATCTATGAAATCAACATTCTATGTTTCTCAGAGATCATTTTCTCATTATGGTTAATGTTTTCTTTGTTTTCAAAATTTATTTAACAAAATCGGTCACGTTATTTTAATATCGTCAGATTTTAATATCATCAAATCTAAATATCTAAAAACCGTTTGAGATAACATAAGATATGTTGACATTTTTGAATTCAGAAAGAGAAGTAGAAACGAAATATTTCAAAATATACAGGTGTTCTATTTAAAAGAAAAAGTTTTATGTCGTATTTCTGAAATGCGATTCGTCATTGTTTTTTTGACTGAAAATTTAGATTCTGTGGAAAAAACTAGTTCAGAATGTCTTTACATCTATGTCATAACATGGAAAATGGCTGAGTTATTTCAAAAAAGGACATTTTCGCGTGATGACCCTGTACATAAAAGACTACACATATTTCTTAATGAGGACTCTACCCTTAAAGGTAAGTTCATGCACTCGCGATTTGCGATATGCGATTTTCAGGATTTAATTTGATTGGCTAGTTTCAAAAACTTTTGACAGAACTATTTGCAAGTTTAAATTTGGGGGGCGGGAAAATTTAAATTGTTTATATTTTTCGCGATTATTGCAAAAAATTTTTAAACTGCGCATGCGCTTTTCTTCATATAGATATCGATGAATTATATTTTTTGTGCATTTAAGCCCTGATCTTTTCTTTTCATAAGAATCTCTCTCACTGCACAATATCTCTGTATTTTTACTTTTTCTGGGTAATTACTATGTTATAAATATTCTTCTACGTCAAAACATAAGCACTATTCATGGTATTTACTTGTTATGAAGTAGTTTTTTTCGTTTTCTGTTGTATGACTTGTATGTATATTATTTTTTTTGGTTAACAGCAACAGCAACAAATCTGACAAGTCTGTATGAAATTCAAAAGTAACTAGTTTTCGCGTTTGTGCATGAACGAACATTATTTTTCGTTAAGAAATCGCATATCGAATATCGCAAATCGCGAGTGCATGAACTTACCTTAATAGGTTATCAAGTTATTTCGGGACACCCTGTGTGATTTATTTAACTTATTTGTGGTACTTACGATTTATAGTGAATAATGTGGAAATTGACTCCCTAAATTTCAAAGTATATTCTGAAGAAATTTCATTTCGAGTGGCATATTATATCAGTACTCTATACCGAAATATTTATTTAATTTCAGTATAATCACCATTTTTGACATATTTTTCGAGTTAATGATATTTTGAAAATATAGTCCCATTTTCGAGATCGCTTATATAATCAGAGTAATCAAAAACGAGTAGTGCCATGTGAATCTCACTTATTATTGTACGAAAGGAGGTAGAATAAAATTTTGGTTATAATCATTACTTGCATCAACTTGAATTTAACAATCCAAGAAGTGCAAAGTTATTCGGATCTGTATGATTTTTATAAACTAGCAAACCATTCTCTGCAAATATATTTAATAGCTCCAAGACGGTGAATGTGCTGAGACAAAATACTTACTATATTTAATTTATCTGAATACACTTGTGGTATATTAAAAATTGACTTGGGGCTGAAAATTTTACTAGTGAGATTACAAATACAAATAATAGGTATATAACTGTTCAGTAATTCGAGTATGGATTAATTAATTATTATTTTATTTTTTGTGATATTTAACATTTGAGTGCAATAAATGTATTATTTTTAAGTGCTTTTGAATTACCTAACATTATTTAAATGTTATTTGGTTACTGTTTTTGTTTTATGCTACAATGTAAATTTAAAAATGATTATTATATGTAAGTAAAAAGTGATTAAATATGTGCAATCTGGTCTTTATGTAGAATAGGAAGATCAATAAAAAAATAACAGTTTAGCGCAACATGTTTTGTATATAGAGTTTGAAAAAATATAGTCACAGATATAAAAGGTAACATGAAACTTTTTTGAGTGAAATAATATAACCGTCATATTTAAAATACCTACTGTATAATATTAAAATAACAATAGTAGCTGTGACTGTATCTTTTTGGCAGTGTACCATATGCTTTAACTAGAGTTAATATCTTGTATAAATAAATTATTTGTTACGTAAGTATATTATTTTGTTGGAAACTGTAAAATAACAACGATACTATAAATAAACATTCAAATATTTCTGTTCTGTTTTTATTACCTTATCCTAATTCAAAATGGTGTATAATTGTATAATGATAAAAAAGTACCAATTTTATGTAAACAATGTTAAAAACGTTGTTAGGCACTGCCGATTGCGCATACTTGGGTAAAATTTTAAACTAAGCATAAGTTATCTATGAAGGATACATAAGATGGTAAAGGCATCGCATCTAATGATGTTGAATCTCCAGAAACTGAAATATACATCGTTTCACGCTATTTTCGGAATACCTTATAGTTTGCATAGCTACAATAAATAGTAAATTCCTTTAAACCCGTCTCCTCGATAGAGGTTTAATGAAGAACCGTGCCAGGCGTCAGTTCAGGGCAGCAGCTCGTCACAATGGAGTCGTGAAGGCAGTCTCTTCGATAGAGGTTTTAGATGCTGTATTTACGACAGGTAAATCTGTGTACATGAAAATTTAATTTGCAAATTATTTTAGGTGCGCTAAAATTTTACGTAAGACTCTAAAATAAGAATACTTGAGAGAAGTATGTACATTCGCCTATGTTCAAGAGTTGACATAGAATACCTTCCAAGTAAATCACTCTGGCAATAGCTGGATATATTAATCATTTTTGAACCGCAGTAATTTGGCAAATCTACGTTGCACTGCTTCTAGGTTGTTTTTATGTATACCGTAACTGGGACACCAAAGAAGTGACACGTACTTCTCAACGTATTGGTATTAGTAAACTCACGACTAATACAAACTATAAATCTAAGGATTTTAAATGCCTCAGAGACAATGGTGTCTATATGATTATAGTAAAGGTCAATTTATTATCAAAGCGTTACGCCAAGGGTCTCGTAGACAGTTCATTTGAGTACCAACATGATTCAATTTTTGGTGTTTGTATTCAATCAATTTAATGATGCCAAGGCTTCAACACAATATGGGATTTCGAAAATTTAGTTTACGATTAGAGATAAGAGTTTTTAGACGAATGAGTCCCCTTTCATTCATGTATTCGTAACGTATTCTGGGATCTTTCACACCGCCAAATTTATCTTGCTGATTTAGTCTCATCAAAGCGGATTTTGCTAAAGTTATTTCTTGAATCGATGTTTCACTAAAAATTCAAACTTCCTATTCTTTTTCCTTTAGTCGACTGTTTGAAACAAAACACATTATTTAGACCATCACGCGTAAGATCTCGTATATTTAGACAATTTTCCAAGATACCAATAAGATGTACACTCGAAGGAATCATCAGTTTATATTTAACTAGCATATTTTGCTGCATAAGTTGTTGACTGGAAATTTCAGATGTATCCTTCACTTTTAAACTATTACTGCTAGACATTACTTGCATTTCAGCATTTATCTCTTCTTCATTCATAAAAAAACTGGCTACTTTTTTGGCCATTTAGCTTTGAGCCATTCTGGGCCCTAATACCATCGAGAGTCGATCAGCTGTTTTGCAGTATAACCTCATGATGTTAGATCAGCAGGGTTTAAAACTCTGACTATGACTATGTCGTCATCGATGAGGTTCAAAAATTCGCCGAATCTCTTGACCTCTGTTCCAAACAAATGTTGCCCATTGGTTTTATGGCTGGATTCAGGAGAGCACTGTCGATGAATCTGTTCAATAATACCTTTTAACGTTCTCTATTTCTAATATTGTTGACGTAAAATTCATCAACTGAGCCCCCATTGTAGCAGTCGACAATTCAAGTCGAAGTATGGTTGTCTTGAACGTCGGAGCTACAGCTGATTTTACTTCGATCAATTGAAGTTTTACACCTACTAAAGTCTCAGTGCGAGTAAAATGATCTTTATTAACATCCAATTAATTGTCACAAAGAATTTCCAACGTTTGCAGTACCTTAGCTTGTTGTCGCCATTGACAGAAGTCTTTTTTTACTACATCGTCTACTTCTTCATCCCAATTCAATAATTTTGACCATAATTAGACACTAATTAGATCAAAGGTTTTCTAAATTGCAGAAAGGATAACTCTCTAAAAAAAAAAAAAATTAAATCCACCAGTCCCCACAATACTCGTTGATTATTTTCTAAAATAGTTCAACAGGAAAATTCACGCTAGTCACAAAATTATTTACATGAAATGATCTTAATATGTAATTGTTCATAGGATTTACAGTGTACAGGGTGTCCCAAAGTTGATGTCTCGGGACTATATCTAGAGAATGAAAAAAGTTAACACAAAATCGTTTACATGGTTTAATTTGGGGTGTACTAAGGTACATTTTACGCTAGAAATTTTTTTTTTTCGAAATCTGGAAAATGGCGAAACTGACGTCATCAGAAATTTTTTCCCAGGAACATACACTTTTTTTGTGCTACCTGGAAAGTGCTATTTTTTCTGAACATTTTCTATTAAAAAAGTTTTTTCGTATCTTTTATATTTAAATATATTTAAAAATATACAGGGTAAAATAATTTGGAAAATACCATCAATTGCATACGAGTTAGCCATGATGTAATCGAATGGCCTATGGAAAACAATGAAAAAAGCTATTTATACGTTTTATCAAAGAATTGTAACAGTATATTTTAATAAAAAAAAAAATATTTTAAAACAGTAACAAAATTCTAAATCGTTTTTTTTTGAGCTTCACCTTAGATTAAAATCATGTCTACTTTCTCATTGTTTGTAAACATTTCGGCGCTATTTAAATTAATTCACACCCGTAAACTATTTGACACAAACAATATATTCACTAAACAAACTTATGTCAACCGCCCTAGTTCATTGTTTTCCATAGGCCACTCGATTACATCATGGCTAACTCTTATGCAATTAAGGGTATTTCCAAACTATTTTACCCTGTATATTTTTAAATATAAAAGATACGAAAAAACTTTTTTAATAGAAAATGTTCAGAAAAAATAGCACTTTCCAAGTAGCACAAAAAAAGTGTATGTTCCTGGGAAAAAACTTTTGATAACGTCAGTTTCGCCATTTTCCAGATTTCGAAAAGAAAAAATTCTAGCGTAAAATGTACCTTAGTGCACCCCAAATTAAACCACGTAAACGATTTGGTCTTAACTTTTTTCATTCTCTAGATATAGTCCCGAGACGTCAACTTTGGGACACCCTGTACGTCAATTGATGTCTCTCCAAATGTTCGTTTTAAATGTAACTCAATAGTATCACCCAACAGGAAAGATCTACTTACTACAAATACAACCCGACCTAACTTTGCCTGGATGCGTCTTACTCCACCACAAAAAACGTAAAACATCTTTTAGTGGACTCAGTAAGTCGAAGCAGTACACAAATATTTCCGAAGGCAACGAAAAATACTTCTCCCCCCGTTTTCGAGAGTGCTAAACATGAATATCGTAGTAAGAGAATTTTTCATTTACTCCTACCCTCGCAAACGGCAAAAAACCACCCCTTTACACGACTTTTACCTGTAATCACTCGGGATGCTGCTTTTTGCCGGTAAAGTGATGATGATCATCAGGGGTGATGAAAGGGTGATGCCAGGGAGAACCTTTCGGGACTGATTCTACCGTATCTAGGGAGGGGGAAAGTGATATTATCGATAGTGGTGTTTTCAACATTAACCCCCTCCCCATTTTTGAGGATGCTGAACTAGAAAAAAATAGTTTTAGGAGTAGCAAACTACCTCTACCCCCGCAAACGGTTAAAACCGCCCTTTATCGCTGTTGCTTATCATAATGCTCGACGCTTATCAACGCGTGCTTGAAGGGAAATGCCTGGGAATTTAATTAAATCATCTAGTCGAGGAAAGGGTGAGGACATGGGAAGACCATTAGAAACCGGGGTTCAATCTACCCTGCTGGGAATAAAAAATTTGTTTATTTCCTCCTTCCGAATAAAAAACTTACCGTCCTCCCGTTTTCGAGGATGCTGAAAAGGAAAAAAATATCGGCAAGAGTTTTTGAGCATGAAAAGTCTTCTCCTGAAAGTGATACACGAAATGAAACATTATACAATTCGTCTTTTTTTTAATAAATTATATATACACAATATGTACTTGAGTACAATGAAATATGTTTTACAATACATTAACATAACCTACGGCTAAGAATGTAATGTTACTTGTACATTACATTCTTCATGCCCCTCGAAGTGAACATCACATTCGATGATGTCGTCTCCTTCTTCATCTCATACATCGTCCATCACAGAATGAGAATCGGCAATAGAAACTTCAGGGATAAAATTTAACAAAAAATTATCATAATCATCGTCATTAACTTCTATTGTTCGTTTGTGGGGGTAGGAGTGGTTTGCCACTCCTGAAGCTATTTTTCTTGTTTAGCATCCTCGAAACCGGGGGATAAATGCCGAAAACAGCGGTAGCGATAATATCACTTTTCCAACCCCAGGTAGGGTAGAATCAGCCCCCAAGGAATCTTACGTAGCTCTCCCTGGCATCTACCTACTCTCTTCCATAATCCCTGATGATATAATCACCACTTTAACGGCAAAAAACAGCATCCCGAACGATTACCGGTAAAAGCCGTGAAAATGGGTGGTTTTTGGCCGTTGGTTGGGGGTAAGTGGATATGAAATTTTCTTACTATGATATTCATGTTCAGCACACTCGAAAACGGAGGGAGAAATGTCTTTCGTTGCATTCGGAAACATTTGCAATTTTTGCAGGTCTCCCGACATATTGACTTCACTATTTGGGTGAAATACTGATTTGAAGGTCTGCCTTTTCAATATCTGATATTATATCAACATTCTTTTCTCTAAATGAGGTTGGAATGAGTTCAATTAAGCCAAGCCCGGTTTCCAGACCTTGATTTAGCGATGGCGAGTTCTTTCCTCTTGCAGATTCATCGAAAACTAGTCTAATAGAAGGCGCACGTTTATCTTTAATATTGTGAGGGAGTTAGTAGCCATATTCTTTTATCTCGCACTCTGGTACTTTTTCGATGATGTCTTCAGCTATAACTAACTCTTTAAAATCGATTAGTACCTCTTACGGAGACTTTGAGCCTCTAAATTCTTCGTGGTATTCTCTAATTTGTTCTCAGCAATTTTTTTATTGTTAGGCAATACCTTGTGGTTCTCTTTCCATGGCAATAGCACCTCGTATCGACTTCTATCATTTACCTTGATTGTTTGACGACATTTTTCCTTTACCTCAGCTTGATGAACTTCTTTTGATTTTGTTTATGCCAAGGACGTCTAGACTCCATAAATCTATCTTGTAAGAGAACTTGATGTCGGTTTCGTTGTCTCGTCCATCTTGAAGTCTCGACACATCAAGAGTACATATTTTCCTCCACACCATGTACACTTTTCTTTAGATCTACACCATCTACTATTATGTTGAGGTTTAAGGCAACTGAAACATACATTGCACTTTTTGACATTTTCTTACTTTTCTTCCAAGAACAATTACTTGGTCATTCTACATTGAGAACTGTCATGGTTACTACAACATAATAATAGGTATACAGAATATACTCGAACATTTTACTCTCTCTAGTAGTTAGAAGAGCTGTAGCTGTCGAGATTCAATATCTCAACAAAAATTGGACTGGTTCAGAACAAATTTGTAAAATATCTCCATTATAAAAAATATGATGCAAACATAAATTTCCAAGATTATGGCAAAGAAGAATTCAGCATAGTTTCACTTTTTGCATAAAATAATAAACAGTAAGACTACGAGATCTACTTGCTCTCACAAATAAACCTCTATGCTCCTGATAATCATACAGGGTGTATTCTAAAATCACCGACAAACGGGAACTGGAGATTCTGTGATCTAAAATAAGACGAAAGTTGCTATAAATGTATTTCCGAAAATGCCTCCTAACCGAGCTACAGGGTTTGAAAAAAATTTTTTTTTTGTAGTTTCTTGGAGTTTTTTCAAAAACTGCATAAGATATTATATTGAGATTTGGTACACTCGAATGTCTTACTGAATACAATTAATGAGGTGAGTTTGAGTCGATTGGCTCAATCCAGTGGCGTAACATCGTTTAAGTTACTCCCTCAAATCACAAAAAAACGTACGCCACTGCATTTTTTTTTTAAATGTATATTTTTGGATTCACTGTTCTATTCTGCAAATGAAATCATACTTTGTGTTTTTTCGATTAGGCACTCCGTTTTTGAGATAATTTGTATTAAAGTACGACCACACATTTTAATAAAAAATAAAATTTGTTTTTTATTTAAATAAAATTTATCAAAATAACGCAGTTAACTATTACATAATAAAAATATTTTAAATACATTGAAAAAGGATACTGTTCAAAATGCCCTCCGTCTTGTTGGATTTTTCAAAACCCTGTAGCTCGGTTAGAAAGCATTTTCGGAAATACATTTATTCCGGTTCCGGTTCAGAAAGCTTAATTTGAAGTAAATTAATATTCGTAAAATTTTACCTGCCTGTTTTATACATTTATAATTATATTTTAATTAAAACTAACAATATTTCGGAGCTAAAATTCACTTCGTTAGAAACGTAACGGGTCACATTTTCTGAAAGACCGAAAACAAAAAACAATTGCCAATTATTCAAAATAGACGGGGTCCAGTTCACATTGTCCTCCTCAAGTTTTTTTGTGCCTGCACCAATGACTTTCAAACTATCTTTCTTGGGATTCATTTTGAATAATTTCTGTCTGTTATTAAATTTTGATAAAATGCTTCGTTTCAGAGTTGAAAAATATTCGTCCTTGATTGGTGCCTACGGGGTTTACGGTAATATCATAATTTTCAAATATCTAAATAAAATCAACCGTTTATGTAAATAATTGGCAATAATAAAGGACTAGCCAAAAATAATTATTTCTTAAGTCACTGACGCACAGACAAAAAATTAGTAGACTCAATGGATTAAACCGACGATTAAACAATCTTATTTTATTTATTTTATTTATAAATTAGAAGCATTAATAACAAGATAACAATATTGAATGCAACTTATTGTCATGGGAAACAGAAAAACAGTAGAAATTAAAAATAATAGCCAGTCAGACATTGTTTAACATATGACCTTCATGTTTTTGTAAACACATACGAGCTCTCTTGATTAAAGAAAATCTTAGATTTTCAAAACTACTTGGCTTTAACCTGAACTGCTCTCCAACTTGAATGTTTCTTTCTCCAAAATGATTCTCACTTAAAATCGGAATCATGTACACAAAATCTTTCGTAAGTCCCCAAGGCCATTGAACAAGATCATATCGACCCCGACCAATCCAGTGGTTATGAAAAATTTGATGTAAATAGTTCCTTACATTTCTGGCAAAATGCGAAGGAACCACCGTCTTGTTGAAACCAAATATTTTGTCTTACATGTAGAGGCGAGTGTAGAGGCAAATCACTAGTAAATCGGACAGTGAGACAGAATATTTGGTTTCATCTAGACGGTGCTTCTCCGCATTTAATTTTTCCTAATCACTGGATTGGACGGATTCGAGATGCTTCTGCAATGGCCACCCCGTTCCCCAGACCTTCCTCCCTTGGACTATTCTGTCTGGGAATTTATGAAAAAACAACTTTCGTCTTATTTTGGATCACAAAATCTCCAGTTTCCGTTTGTCGGTGACTTTAGAATACAACCTGTATATGGCCCAAACCCAAACCACTTTTTATGTTAAGAAAGACAATACTATAATAAATTAGCTAAATAATATAATAATAAATAAATAATAAAAAACTTTGTCAAGTTATCCACATGAATAGAACACAGAATATTATGAACATCATATACGGGGTACTTTGACATGTAATAGCGCAACTTAAACCGATTCGGTGGCGTAGTGGGCTAGAGCATGAGTGACAGTCATGGGTCTGGCCACAGTGGCCACACTGCCTATCGTGTCGGGGTTCGAGACCCGGCACCGGCAGATGGCAATGTATGTCGGGTATGGATGTTTGTCTGCGTTTTTTCTAATGTGTAGCCCCCTTCCGGACAACCTTTGGCTTTGAATTTGGGGGTTGTCTAGTTTCTGTGGTGTGATTTATGTTTAAAAAAAAACTTATAATAGAATCTAATAAAGTAAATCAATCAATATGTAACATGACCCACTAAATCCAATTATTTTTTTAAGTGTGATTATGTTTTGTGTCTACTGCCAGAGAACCTCGTGGAATTTCAAATGAACTTCCGTATTCTCAAAAACAGTTTAGTTGGTGACCCAACACTTTTTGGTTCAGTTTGTTAATGATTGTTTTCTATTAAAGTTATATAAATACAGGGTGCTGGATACTAAATATTAAAAGACGTAATAATGTACCGTTGCAACGACACTTGCGAATTAAATTGGCCTAATTCCAAGTGTAGCCAAACAATTAGCTCCAGCTAGCTACAGCGTGGGAGTGAATTCGGTGAGGCCTTGTTTTTGAGTACTGAGATTATATTGAAAGCATATATGGGCCCCAGAGTATCTATAACTAAATACACAAAAGTTTATTAAAAACACAATTAGGTATTTACTACACATAAATTCGAAAGAAAGGAAAGCTTTGATTTTAACAAGTTTAATTTTACAAATTTTGTACAAGTAAAAAAAATTAATAAATATAATGGAAATTGAAAATATGAACAACAACAAAAAAATAGGAATAAAATTTACAAGTAATCAATTTCTCTGTATTTCTGTTTTCTTTGGGAAAAGGCTTACTCAATGGAATGAAGTGAGATGGAAGGGGTTCTCCTGGTATCGATGAATCCTGCGGGTACTCGAGGTTGATGAAAAGGTTGCGAGATTCTGTCTCCACACTCCTGCTCAATCCAGAGTGTCCAGGTTCCAACCAAATTTGTTACTTTTCGGGAACACGCAATATCTCCTTACTTCTGATGTTGTTAACTCAGTATAGATTTCCAGTGAGTCAAATTTCCAGAAAGCCAGATGTCATGAAATAAAGACAGAACAGTTGAGAAAAGGAAAAATAAAACTAGGTTGAAAATTATTTCAACTAGTGGTAGATGAAAAATAACAAAGTTTCGGCAATATAGTTAAATTACTAGATACAATTCACAAAATTAATATTTCTTAATATTACAATAAAAAAATTGTCAAAATGACACAACGAAATATTAGAATTTGTAAAATGACCAAATTTACATAAAAATACGGTATCTGACACCAATTACTAAAAAAATTAATTATTAACAAAATAATACTAAAATTTGAACGCAAGAATTTAGTAAGGTTGCAAAACTTCACTATCGGTTCGTTAACAAACAACCTAACTGGATTGAATTTGTCTTATAGGTTGAAAACCATGAGGAGACTGTAATTTTTTAAAGAACTATAATTTAATGTCAGATTAGTACGTTAATGAAGTAATAACTGTAAAAATTTAGATATTTAATATTAATAACAAAATAATTAGTAACAATAATAACAATATTGAAATAAATTCGAAATTTTAACACAAATAAAGATTTCAAGTTAATCTTTTATTAATGGGTTAACGCTAAAAATAGCAAAAATTAAGATATGAAATAACGATAAATAATGTAATAAATGTCTTTCTCTTTCCGACGGTCAAAAATGAATGAATTTATGCCTAATTCAAAATAGCAGAAAATACTTAAAATCACTCTTGTAACTTACACGATAATTAAAGAATGAACTAATAATAATAATTTGTCAATAATAAATTCGATATAGCGGGAATATGATGAAAAAAGGAAACCAGAAAATCGGTCTTCTGTCACATCCGGAGCCAGTGATCCAATGTACTAGAAATTGATTAATTCAAATAGAAGAAGAAAATACTATAGATCACTTACCTCGTATGCTTTGGAAGCTCCTGGACAGAAATCGGTAGCTCTGGACAGTAAATAAATTCGGCAAAAACCCAAGTCTCAAATGGACTTCCTTACTATACAAAACCAGTGTAGTTTTCCTTTTTTCAGCTCATATGAACCACAATAGAACCTAATAACAATAAAAAATCCACACAGAAATTGTTCTATGTAAGGAATAACGATAATCTGCAAGTTTCACTTACAGCGATAATTTATACAATTTAAATATTGTATAACGTGTCAATTAACCATAATTGAACCACGAAACGTCTACTTTGGACAAGATACGGTAAAACGGAAATGGGAATACCCATCCACGTGTTTAAAAAACAGTGCTTCTAGGTAATTATCTGAAAATAATCCAAAATACGTAAATAATACGAAATACGGTAATTATTCTGACAAACTATTATTTTTATTATTGCACAATCAACTAAAGCAAGAAATCAAAAGCAAATTTTACAAATAGCGATATTTAAGCGACTACAAGAATGTACCATTTACCTCGGTGAAATTCGAAAGGCGAAAGATAATCTCCCTAGGCCGAAACAAGGCTCGTCCACAACGTTGATCCGCTGTCGCGTTTTTGTTGTATATTTTCCTACCACATACCGATCATATGCAAATACAGGGTTATTTAGTAGTGAGGAGTCATATTTTAATACGCAAAATAGAAATTATAACCTGCTGTAACGAATTGCAACTTAAATCGTTACAGAGTTTAAGAAGTTCAGCAAAATAATTGTGAACAAAGAAATATATTATATTCCTTCATTAAATATAAGAGACATGTCCCTAAAATTTGTTATATCTTCTGAAATGGAAAAGGCAATATTTTACTCACTTACTCACTGAAAACTAACAAATATTTCAGGTGGCAGGCCTCTTCTTGTTATGTCAGTTTGGCTGTTCCTTCCTTTTTACTAGGATATGTGCCCCAGTGATATTGTGCCGTGAAAGAATTGAAAAATGTTTGACTTAGTGTTTAGTTTAAATTAATTAATTGTGTTGTCATTATATTTTTATGAGGGAATGGAAGGGATTGTTATTATTACTATTACTATTCAATAAAAAAACTTGCCTTTTCAATCATACCTAACTGGGGTAAAATGAGCCAAATCATATTTAAGGCAATCGTCAGTATAATTTCAATATAACAACCAATACTTTTATTTATAGTCCTGAAGTTGAGACATCATGTGGTAAAGGTTGAAATCAATTGAACTTACGTAAATAAAAGATGGCGGGTATTTGATTTAACACGCAGACAAGAAATGTATAAAAGAATTGCTACAATGTTGTTTTACAATTTAAAATTTCACTAATTTATTAAACGTCAATTATTATTAGAGAATAATTCTCTTGAATATTCACTTAAAAGTTTGTCCTTATGAAATAAAAAGATGCATTTTATGGTAAAGTAATTTAATACAGTCATATTTATCAATAAAAAATGTTCGTATCTGCTTAACAGTCCTCAATTCTCAAATATTCACAATATTTGCCTTTAATAAGAAATTCCTAGTTACTGAGTGCACTATAAATAATGTTTATCGTTTGTATTTCATTCAGCCCTCATTAATTCTAATAGTAGCATTTAAATTGTTATGCAAATTCTTGGGATGATTTTAGTAAAATTTCTAGAATTCCCCCTCAACAATACGGCAGCTATTTCCAGAGATAAAAATAGAAAGAGCAGTCCGCCTGTGTACATCCTCTCATTCCTTTCAGCAAATAATGTTTCAGAACTTTTACTGAAATTGACCGCTTGCGGTTTTAAGCAGGAGAGGGACACTACAACTCAAAGGAGTAAAAGGAAAGTTGAAAAATAACAGTATCTAAGGTAGGGATGTAATCAGAAAGCAATATTTCTATTTGTTTTTGGGTGAGTTTTACCAGAGTTCGAAATAAAATTGCGAGGGAAGCAAATAAAAATGATACGTTACAAGTATATTTTCATGGCCACAGTATGGAACATTGCGGTCTGTTCTCAACTATGAGGACAATTTAAACATTCAAGAATATGTATTTTTCTAAAAAAATATTCCGATCTAGCCTATCAAAAGTGCTTGAAAAGATTTTATCAACTTAACTCCCATCGTCAGTTCCAACGAATTTTTTCTCTTTTTTTTTTGTTAAACAATGTAAATCGATAACTTTTTTAAAAAATTGTTAAAAATCTGTCATGAATCTATTCAAAATTGCGATGGTGCCTATAATTAGTACATCAAACTACCTTACTCAAGCGAAGTTCGATCCCAATTATATTAGCATCTCGTCGAAAAGGGTCATATAAGTAGTACCTACTTTATAACAAATTTGGGTGCCTATCTCAATCCATCTCACATCAACATAACGTTTATGAATTCATTAATTTTAAAGCATTTTTTCACATTGCAACTAGAAAAGAATGAATTGAAAGGTAAAGGTGGGATGGAAATGATCTTCTTCGCCTAGACGCTAATATAATTAGGATTGAACTTCACTTAGGTAAGTTCGGTTGATCTATTAATTATATTAAGCGTCTCGTCTTAGAAGAACATATAAGTAAATGTTTAAAGCAAGTTCCAACGTTATTACAGGAAGCAAAACTTTTATTATTCATAAACACAGAAGCTTGTTATTCACCAATAAACCTTTTAATGAGAACCATAGTTATAGATTCATTGTTATGTAGTGCAGTCTACTAGCACTATAAGCGTATTACTGGTAAGAAGTTTGCAAAAGTTCTCACTGGGATGTCCACCCTAATAATCAATTCATTCTTCAACACCAGCTGATGTAGCAAATATATTTTATTATCAGAGTCACTCTCTTGTATAATTATTTATTTTCCCATCTATTGATGATTAGAAAGAAAGCCTTGCCATGAGGCATGAGGCTTTTATGACTCAACTTCGTGAGCAAACCTAATCCGTGGCCTTAATCAGGTATCTAGTGGCCGTAACCTCAAATCTCGCAGGGAAACTCACTTTAACTTGTTTTAGAGCAAAAGAAAAAATCATCCACTCGAAAAAGGACTTAGAGTCAACCATCTCGTGAAAGAACTAAAAAATTAAATTTCATTAGGAAATATCTACCGTCTAACCATCTTCCTTACAAAATTCGTTTGACAGCAAAAAGAGAAAGTCATTCCTGTCGTGAAAAGACTTTTAAGGGTTATTCACCTCGAGAGAAAAACGCTTGTGATAAGTTTATTCAGCTTCGTAAATATACTCCTTGAGGTTATTCCAACAAATGTATCAAATATTCCAGTAGATCAGTGAGGAAAGAGTCTACTGGTCTACTGTAAGAATTAATCCTCACAAATATCGTCAGTGTAAAATCCATTTAGCTCCAAATGAAACCATAATATGCTATACTCACAAATGAAAACCGTCAAGCAGTATCGGAGCAGAAATTATAAAGATCAACCAGGAGCATCCTTTTGTCTAAATCACAAACGGATTCAAGCAATAGTCAAATTTAGATGCTTGTGCATGCGAAATGGTATGTGTCACATACAAAAATTAGTTCTTCTTCGGGATACTCAAGATAGTCAAAACGTCAAGCATTTAGCAAAATTGATTGGAAAAAGAATCTGGAAATCATTCAATATAACAGCTCAGTGAAGATTTTAGAATCAAAAAAAGGAATTCGACTTATAACAGCCAAGCAGCCCGTAGAGCTCTGGAGAAATTAGAGATACGTCCTAAAATGCTAAATATTATTCGAAATTACGATTTGATATATTCCTTTGGAGATGAGAAAGTAAACCCATCTTGCAATATTTTTAACCACAATTTCTATCATCTAAAAGTCATTCTTTTTCGAAATACATATATCAATTTTTTTTTCTTAAAAAGTAGATTTTCATGTCAATAAAATCTATTTGGAATATTCTGAACTTTTTTTCTGGATTGATTATTATTCATTTGGATTGAAAAATACCCGGAGACATTTCCACCATATGAAGATTTCAAATAACCCAATAAACACAACATCGTGGCCCAGTAATGATAAAGCACAAACTGCCATACATCAATGGTACTTCAATGGCTGCTTAGTGCTGGACAGTGCTGGACCGGATTATGTCCCACTAGCCATCAGAGATTTTGCCATCATTTAACCATTAATGTGTCCCTGAAGAGGGGTTGGAACCTTTGGAGTAGAACTTACACTTGGAGTAGTTTTCCACACACACCAAAACACTTTTGCACACACAGTAGTTTTCCACACACACCAATACACTTTTGCACACACTCAGTGTGTGCAAAAGTGTTTTGGTGTGTGTGGAAAACTACTCCAAGTGTAAATTAATGCGTCGTCACTGCTTAGCCTTAGTGGTTTTGCATTTAATTAACATTGGGCTATTATTAGACAACAATTCGGCCATTATTCAGCCACGCCAAGACCATAATTAATCTATCACCAATGTCTAACCAGTACTGCCTGGGCTATTGGCCATTTGGTTTGCCAATCAGTGGCGACTGGTGAAATTTAAGTTGTCATTTCTTCATATTGGAGCGAGGGTCATCAAATACATTAGATAACTACCTACTAAGACTAAATAAAGAAGTTTTGCAGAACAGAATTGAGCTCGAAATGTGCGAAAACAGTTGCAAAAATGGGTTTGCCTCCCCTGATAATTTCGTAGATATAATTTGAAAAATGAATGAAAAATTTATTTACGGATTTCAATTTTTATTAATCTTTTATGAAGTTTTGTTTTACAAACATTTTTCCAAATTATCTACAAAATTATCAGGGAAGGCAATTCCATTTTCGGCAACTGTTTTCGCAAATTTCAAGCTCAATTTTGTTCTGCAAAACTTCTTTACTTAGTCTTAGTAGTTATTTAAAATATCGCTTGACCCACGCTACAATACGTAAAAATTACAAACTAAATTTCATCAGTCACCACTGGTAGCACTGTACCTACAGTGTGACCCATTTGAAAGCGGGACACCCCTGTAAAGTGGCTATTTTTGGTCCGATTTTGATCAACTTTTTTTTTAGATTGTTGCTCATGGAAAACTGCATTTTGTGGCAAATTGATAGATCTCTATCACAAAAATCAAGGCCTACTTTGCAATTTTTGGAGTGAAAATTCGAGAAATCATATTAGCGATTCTTTTACGTGAAAACTAAGTACGCCACTGTGTTCAGCGTCCCCTAAAATGGGTCTGTACCAAATTTCATCCAAAAATATCGCATGTTAAAAATTGATATTATTACTTTTAAAAGTTAATTTACACCCAGAAATGTTGAAATAATTGTCTCAATAAAATAAGTTGTTTATTCACTTATTTCATGAGTTATGCCCACAATGCATTTCCGGGTATAAACTAATTTTTAAAAGTAGGTAATATCAATTTTTAACATGCGATATTTTTGGATGAAATTTGGTATAGACCCATTTTAGGGGACGCTGAACACAGTGGCGTACTTAGTTTTCACGTAAAAAAATTGCTATGATTTCTCGAATTTTTGCTCCAAAAAAATTGCAAAGTAGGCCTTGATTTTTGTGATAGACATCTATAAATTTGCTACAAAATGCAGTTTTCCATGAGCAACAATCCAAAAAAAGTTGATCAAAATCGGACCAAAAATAGCCACTTTACAGGGATGTCCCGCTTTCAAATGGGTCACACTATATATTGGCACACTAAATAGCCAATAGCACATATTTTACAAACCATTTAGAGATTAAATGGAGCCCATTTTTCAACCTTCTCCTAAATTTCAAACTCAATTTTGTTTTTGCAAAACTTCAATTCGTTTTTGTAATTATGTCTTAAGTATCCCTTGGATATCTCACCCCTATACGTAGATGTAACAACCCAAATTATATCAGCCGCCACTAAGGGCTATTCACATTTAGTCTTTGAACATTTTAAATAAAAATATATACTTAGCATTTATTTATTTTCTCAATGAAAGGCAGTAAGTTTATATATTAACATATTTATTGTAAAACAAATAGAAACAATAAGTATCATTAAATCTATAACAAAAAACTTTTTCCAAGGTAAACATCAATATACATATAATTACATATACAGTAAGGTCCAAAAGTCAGTTACCCCCCTACTAACTTTTGAATGGTTTCAAATATTTTTTGGAGTCTTAGGGGTTATACCCCCAGACAGATTTGCGATTGTTTGACGCTAAGTAAAAAATTTGATATTCCAAAATGGCGCCTGGTCGCCATATTGGATATTTCTCTATTATCGGACCAAGGTGTGTGACACCTTAAATTAAAGGTCTATTTGTCCATAGTAACTTGCCCAAATTTCGAGGTAATCCGATGACGTATAACACAGCGTGCTCATTTCTTTGCCTAGTTTTCTGACATAATGATGCCCGACTATTAATCCCAGTAAGCATTTGAATTGAACATAATAAAAATTCTGTCAATAAAACATGTAAAATCATATTTGAAATAAATTTTTTTATTATTGATTAGGATTTTTCAAAATTAACTAACAGTAGGGTAAATAATTTCTAACTTTGAATGAACATTTTTATCTTAATAATTAGGTGTAATAAATATTACATTTATTTACTTTAACAAATGGTTCATTTCCGTATTGTTCACGACAACAGCGAACCCTTTTCATAAATTTTTCGCAAACTGCTAAGCGTTATATCGTTAACACTTCTAGATGTGTCCCAGTAAGCATTTGAAAAATCTGTCGATAAAACAAGTAAAATCATGTTTGGAATGCAATATTTTACTATTTATTAGGAATTTTTAAATTTTTTTGGACCTGTCAGAAATTATCTTGACGATTGTGTCCCGAATCGATGGATAGGTCGGGGAGGTCCGATAGGGTGGCCAGTGCGATCTCCCGACTTGTCACCCTTAGATTTTTTTCTCTGGGGCTTCATAAAGTCGCAGATTTACCGTACCCAAGTCAAAAATTTAGAAGAACTTACTCAAAAAATCTTTGACATATCTAGAAGTGTTAATGGTATAAAGCTCGGAAGAGTTCGCGAAGAATTCATAAAAAGGGTTCGATGTTCTCGTGAACAAAATGGAAGGCACTTCGAGCATTTATTATAGTAAACAAATGTCCTATTTATTATAATTTAAGATTAAGATAAAAATGTTCGTTTAAAGTTAAAAATTGTTTATCCCACTGTTAGTTAATTTTGAAAAATCCTAATAATATAAAATTTTATTTCAAACATGATTTTACTTGTTTTATTGACAGAATTTTTATTATGTTCAATTCAAAAGACATGGGATTAATAGTTGAGCATCATTATGTCAAAAAACCAGGTAAATAAATGAGCACGCTGTGTGATCATCGAATTTGTTTTAATGCTGCCATTTTGTAATACGTCATCGTATTACCTCGAATTTTGGGCAAGTTACTATGGACGAATAGACCTTTAATTTAAGGTATCACACACCTTGGTCCGACAATAGGGAAATATCCAATATGGCGGCCAGACGCCATTTTGGAATATCAAATTTTTTATTTAGCGTCAAACAATCGCAAATCTATCTGGGATTATAACCCCTAAAATTCCAAAAAATATTTAAAACCATTCAAAAGTTAGTAGGGGGGTAACTGACTTTTGGACCTTACTGTATAATTTTTAGTTTATTGCTTATCTAAATCTACCTAAAAACTAGTTTTTGGGTAGATTAGGCACGGCCTATCACAGTTATAGGGTTTTTCTATACCAAAAGACAAAAATATCTATATTCACTCAAAAATAACCCTATCAAGATATTTTGTAACTTTTTTGAAAGATGTTTTTAATGAAGGAGATGGCATGACCAAAAGATATGATGGTTTTAATTATTACTTCTAAATTACACTTTTCAACAGTATGTACCTATTATCCATATTTCAAACACTTTACACTAACAACTTAAACACTTTTTTTACTAACGACATTAACGACTAACGCCACCACAGGTTAAAATGGCGAATGATGGTGATGGTACGGAATGTCCTAAACTGACGCGATAGCGCAGACTCAAGTAGTTTGCGCCATCAATGAACCATTATTTGTACTGAAAGAAATGGCAATAATGCAATGTATAAAATACTGATAGAAACTTAGTAAACCATTATTGGTACTGAAATGGCAAAACGTTATTCATAAACTACTGGTAGTACTGTACACAACTTGTAATGGACCATTAATGCTTAACCAGCATCATCACAAAACCATCAATAACTCTACTGGGCCAACAGAATGCCACAAATCATGTGTTTACTGGGGAAAACTTACTAAAAGCTATGAAAATTATTATTTTTTTAAATTATCAACGCAACAAACATACAAACTCTTAACCTTTAGGGTTAATAAAGAGTCAGTTGCGAAGACATTCAAATGCACCATATTGGTGGTTCAGAAACGTAAGGTAGTTTGAAGCAGGAGAATGTTGATGACCAGTTGACTAGTTAACTATCTATCAATCCTGCTTCAATACTACGCCCAAACCAAGATAGTACCACAACATAGTCCAGCTACATCAGGCAGAAAAAAGCAGCATATGCCGAAAAAATCCAAGTGAGCTGAAATTTTACATACACTTTTATTTTGACGCAGCGTCTCAAAAGTTCACATCGATATCGCACTTGCGTCTTCAGTTATTCTAGGTCAAAGGTCACAGAAATCAGTTTGTCGCAAATATCTCGCTTCCTATTGGTCGTATGATTATTATAGTTATTACAAAAAAAATTTCTGCAAAAAAGATTATATACATCTTTCACGTACAACCAGTCGTTTTCACGCTATACTTTGGAGAAATTAGCGGGAGCAGCGGTGCAACCGTTTCCTCACCACTTCATTGTTTTAAGTATTTTCTACAGGTCGTCCTCGCTCTCGTCCTCTCGCCCCCCGCCCCCCCCCCCCGAACTTGTTCCTCTTCGTTGTCTTTTCTCTCTTCGTTTACTTCTTCCTCATCATTTTCTTCTGCTTCTCTAATATTTTCTGTGATAAGATCAACGAGATTAATCTCATTATATTCTTCACCTTGAATATATTCTATTGAGTCTTCAATAGTACTATCGTCGGAGAAGATGTAGAGATCTTTTAGTTCTCCTAATAGGACGTGCTTCTTCTAACCAGTAGGTTCTCTTCCTCAAACCAGGTAGAGGAAAAATAGAATCAATGATATACTCTTCTTCTAGCATAGATAAGTTCTCAATTGTAAAAAGGAGCTATTGTTTCTACATGCCATCACTGGGTGCGACACAACATCCGCATAAATGCCCAAGTATATTATCAGGTAGAGAATTGGCTTGGCAATAATTTAAATCTTGAACGGTGGGGGTGGACGGTCAATAATATTATTATGGAGCCCATTAAGACACGATTGTCACCTGCGCTAGATGCACTTCTAAACACCATCTTTGCAATTGCACTAAAGGATGGATGTATTAAAAGTTGGGCTCTCCTGTTCACTACTTTGTGGCCATTGTCGCAAATATTGATAGTGCTATTGAAGACTCA
Organism: Rhagium mordax; assembly: GCA_963680705.1. Taxonomy (NCBI): domain Eukaryota; kingdom Metazoa; phylum Arthropoda; class Insecta; order Coleoptera; family Cerambycidae; genus Rhagium; species Rhagium mordax. Next base: position 13,600,985 of record OY796662.1, read on the forward strand.
ATAGAAAATATTCAAGGTGAAGAATATAAAATTAATCTTGTTGATCTCATCACAGAAAATATTAGAGAAGCAGAAGAAAATGATGAGGAAGAAGTAAACGAAGAGAGAAAAGACAACGAAGAGGAGCATGTGGAAGGGGAGGGAGAGGACGAGAACGAAAACGACCCGTAGAACATACACAAGGAAAATAAAAAAACGCGCCTTGTACCCTACTTCTGAGGTGGTGAAGAAACGGATGCACCTATGCTCATAATTTCTCTAAAGTATAGCGTAAAAACGGCTTATTAAATATAACTTTTTTTAGAAAATCCTGTTGTCTTTATTTTTTGTAATAACTACAATAGTCATACGACAAATTGGAAGCGAGATATTTGCGAGAAACTGGATTTTTTCGGCAGGCGAATTCTAATGTGACTGGAATAAACAATGTTCCAACCAAAAGTCACAACTTTGGATATCTGGATGGAAGTCTGTCATATATTCATTGATTCTTCTCCGTTTTCGATTTAGATGGTCAAAATGTTAAACATTTGAATAACCAACTTGGAGAACAACATGGAAACTATTCTAGGTACATATTTTACATAAACCTTAGAAAAGGAGAATCCGTCTTGTGACAACCAAACAGCTTTTGGAGCTCTGGAGAAATTATAAATAGAAATGAAGGACTACCTGGATGAACAAAACATTGTATAACTAAAGTGAAGAGAACACAAGTTGAAAAAAGTAATGAGAAAGAGAACAAACTTGTCAAATTTGTTGCTAAATCTAAATAGAAAACAACTGAAACATGCAATGGCCTTTTTGAAGGGGTACTATACTAAATAAACACCTGACCAACAGAACAGATGAGAGAAAGGACGATCCAAATACAGGATAGGTGGTCAAGAAGACGAAACCTCTTATATCTTATACGAATACCCAGCCTTAATGGCTATTACTTGTACTCTTTGGAAGACCATTTGCAACACCGAAAGCTCTCATCGCCACTCGCCTTTTGGGAAGAAACGATTCTAGTAAAATAGTTAGTCTATGAGATAATATAGTAAAACAGGTTTTTATTACAGAAACCCGTAAGGAACAAAAACATCATCAACATATTTGAACTTATCTGAAGCAAAAAATGATTGTTGCAATTATTCAGATCAGCGAATCAAAAATCACGTAGCTATTTTTGTCTGAAAATCTTCTCATAAAATTTGTATTGTTAACGTATAAATCAAGAATCGGAAGGAGGAATGCGTTTATTATGTTGTTTCATATACAATTATTGGAAGTTATGACAAAAGTCAGATTCTGCAATTTCAACCAATTCCCTTACTATGCTGTAATTCTATGATTTAGGATTCATGCATTTCAAAACCGAAAATTAACAATATCGACTATTATAGAGAATAATATATAATACGATTGCGTGGCTCGGCGTTAGATATGGCAAACAGTAATGTAATTGGGATGGGAAATTTTACAACCCCTGTTGGTCGCTATACGGTACACCTGCCACCGCTAATTAGTAGGCTATAATGGCCATCCAAATGTCGATTAAACCTAATATACTGCCTGCGTGGATGCGACATATACATATATGCCGCCCCACATGTGTTCAATGAATAAAACACGAAGGAATATTTTATTCAGCTTACAAATTATGTGATAGAGATTCACATGGAATTACGGCTCCAGAACAAAATTGCAGTTATTCTCCAAAGAAATCGAGATACTTTTAACATACTAGTGTAAATACTATAGCAGTTTTCTGTAACAATTCTGTATTTATTTTTAATAGATGGGGCAAATTTTCTATCAGTAAATTTGTAGACTATTGGTCCTCAGATGATTTTTTTATTAATCTGCTTATTACCAAACCAAACTTTTATAAATAATCCAAAGAAAATCAAAACGGTAGCTAATTTTTACACTTTTTAAAAAAAATATGTTTGTAGCTCGAAAAATAAAGGTAACAGATATGGAAAAATACAAAATAGCAAATCTATAAAGCATAAAAGTGTTTTAAAGGGGATAAAAGTGTTTCATTTCTTCATGAAAGTTAAAGCACGCTGTATATCTACAATATATTGTAATACTATAAACAGACTGTAAATTGCAAAAGAAAATAATGCGTTTCTATCTGGAGCACTGTCAGCGCCGGGAGCTATCTAAAAGTTTACTTTCGGTTACAAATAGTTTTAAAAGAGGAACAAACATAATAATAAACAATACAAACAAAGTGCCCCCCTGAGAAGGAAGGGTTCTCAACTTTTGACAACTAAGTCACGTAATTTCAAGAGAATCTTAATAACATCATAATCTTGATTAACACATGCATGGCAAATTGTTTTTCCTAACCTTTCTCGGTGTAACTTTCAGCATCATATTCTCTAGAAGTGATCTCTTCAGTCAGGTTTAACAAATTTTGAACACAAATATTGAGTACCTTGCCGTTCTAAAGAAAATTGAGGAGTTCGAAAATATTTGTAAAACTTATAGGAGAATTAAATATCCAAAATGTCAGAAGGATTTTAAAAAAAATATTTTCAGAAAATCTGTTGAGTTGATTTATTAATAATCAAACTAATAATTTTTTATTAACATTTATTATTTTATTATTTACTTTTCTACTGGCTCGTAGGTATATAATATTTTTATTTATTTATTTCAACAGATTTGAATATTAACTAAAAATAATAAAACAAATTACCAGTTAGTTTTTTGTGTGTAAAGTACACAAATATGTATATATTGTTGAAGAAACAAAAAATTGCGTGTAATTTTACGTAAAATTGCATATAACAATTTCCGATATAAATTCAGCGTCAGCCGTCGTTAGGATTACATTTAGAATTATAACGTGTACGTCAGCAAACATTATATCCACCCAACAAAATTTAATTACTATCTTATTCTAAAATTAATTCACGCTTCCTTGAGAATCCAAAATCAACGAAACAGAATTTCAATAACTTTGTAAAGAGAGAACAAGTGAGCCTTGATTCGATTTGGTACAGGGCGGATAATTAAATTTCGGCTTCCTATTAGGTGAAATAATTTGCGATTTTGTGTATGGTAATTTTTCCGTAAATACTTATCTCTATGTTTATTTTAAATAAAAACGTTTCTACTATGTTATATCTATATAGTTTTGACTCCCATTATGATTTAACTTAGGCAGAGTTGTATCATACACTCTAATGAATCTAGTGAAGGATATTCGACGACGAAAACGTGAGAAACGCTGAAGATACATTAATAATTACCAAAAAAAAGTTATTGAAAATTACTGAACTGAAATGTATGTTTATGATATAAAGAGGAGTATGTATTTGTAAGTTATGAGGAAAAAATGGCTTGAAGAGGTCTAATTGCCAGTAAACTGCGTTATTTCTAATCTTTATTTCGATTATTGCCAGCACTTTGGCCAACTCTCAAACCCTTGACCAACGAATCATGCAAAACATAATTGAAACACCTAGTCCTAATATTTTCTATGCAGTAGGGTATTTAACAAAATACAGTTACAGATTTAAGCAATAAACAACTGTTTTTAATTGCGTTCTTCCATCTGTAATTAATTTTTTTAATTTCTATAGTATCCTGAAGAATTAAGAGAAACAATCTGATTTTGGCAATAAATTACTATCACAATAAATCGGTAGACATTTTTCCTTAGTGAACTACTTTTGGAAATAAAATGTTACTGCTTTTAGCTGAGAAATTTATAATGATACAGTCACCAATGGAATGTCGGATTGAAGTTTCAAGTAGATTGTTTTGTTTTAATTTTAAGGAAAAAGATAATTTTGTAAAAGCTGTGTGAGAAAAGTGAGTGATTTGATATGTTCAAATATATCTATTCAAGCTGAGAAAGTTAATCTACTTGAGTACTTATTTATATAAATCATGAATTCCGTTATTTCAAGATAAATTATTATTTCTCACATTCTACCTATTTAATTTCATCTAAAGGTAAAATATAACCGGCCAAAAATATTTAATAATTATCGCAGAAAGAAATCTCATCCAGAGGAAATCCACTGGAAATATACCTACTGTTAGTGTTTACACCCCACTGTAGATTCAATAATTGTTGCAACAATATTAACACTAAACCACGGATTTATTAACTTCTAATTACCTATAATAATCAACCACTATAACTATAATACTATTTACTATTTGCTAGTGACTGTTCCTATATTATTCTGTTCAGTTCACTATCTAATACTCAACTGACTGTAACAAACCATCCTGGCCTTTATATACCTAAAGATATGACTTCTACAATAATCCAGGTGTTGCTCTAAATACTCTAGAAGATTCCACAATATTCTTCCTAATTTGTTTTCGCACCACTGACGCCATCTATGGAACGACTGCTGAATAACCACACTTAGGAACCTACTATGAACGGGCATTCACACCCCTGTAAAGCAGGTGTAAATACATACAATACCTCTTGGCACAAAAATTACAGGGTGTTTACTAAAGAATAGGCGAAACTGTAGGAGTGGATTCTTTGAGTAAAAATAAATCATTTTAGCTGCATATACCTTAGTACCATTTTGCTTCCTTAAAAAGTTATGGACCGTTAAAAGCAATTTTTTATTTAAACATTTTGTTATATCTCTATTACTATTACCACGATTTCATACAAATTTGGTATATGGGGGTTTTTTGGGCCGCTCAGAAAAGTAGTTTAAACAATTGTGGCGAATAACGTAGAGGGCGCTGCGAACGCTTAATTATTTCTTTTGTTTTAGTCGTTAATTTTTTCAGCAACAACTTTTTAAAAAAGTAATATTGGTTTTTAATGCAGCAATCAATTCTACGTCAAAGAGGAATACTTATTTTATGTCGGTAAAATGCACCGTTTTCGAGTAAAATGCATTTAAACTTCCTGTGGCACAACGAAGAAAATTATGTAAGATTTAAATTATGATTCTACTACGTACATGACTAAAACTGACACAAAATAATTCAGTATAATAGATAAAACGCAGTTCTTAAGTAGAGAGATTTTATTAATTTAACAAATTAAGCAATTTAAAAAAATTTAAATAAATAACTTGCTAATTTTTTAAGGACGTAAAATGATACTAAGGTATGTTCAGCTAAAATGATTTATTTTCACTCAAAGAACTTACTGTTACAGTTTGGCACATTCTTTAATGAACAATTTAAATTTTACATAATTCTCTTCATTGTGCCATAGGAAGTTTAAATGTATTTTACTCGAAAACGGTGCATTTTACCGACATAAAATAAGTATTCCTTTTTGACGTAGAATTGAATGCTGCATTAAAAACCAATATTACTTTTTAAAAAGTTGATGCTGAAAAAATTAACGACTAAAACAAAATAAATAATTAGGCGCTCGCAGCGCCCTCTACGTTATTCGCCACAATTGCTTACATTACTTTTCTCAGCGGCCCAAATAATCCCCATATACCAAATTCGGATGAAATCGTGTTAATAGTAATAGAGATATAACAAAAAATTTAAATAAAAAAATTGCTTTTAACGGTCCATAACTTTTTAAGGAAGCAAAATGGTACTAAGGTATGTGCAGCTAAAATGATTTATTTTTACTCAAGGAACCTATTACTACAGTTTGGCCCATTCTTTAGTAAACACCCTGTATAATTTCAAATAAAAATGGCCGTTCAGCAATTCTCATAAAAAATAGAACACATATTTTTCATTTAATGTATTGTATGTGACGCCCTGCATAACTTAAGTCAAAACTAAACTAAACTAAGTAAACTAAACTAAACTATGATTTCTCATCACAAGAAACCTACCTGTACCGATTTTGAACTTGTTACGTCAAATAGTTTTTTAGTTATACTAGAAAAATCATTTTAAACAATATACTTCAACACCAAGTGTCTCATTAACTAGGAATATTTTACTTAAGCATATTTGGTTAAATCATCATATTTGGAGTCAAAGAATCTCCAGTGACTCTATATATTCGTTATGACTCACCCTGTATAGCTGCTAGTAAGTACATTTTCCAAAAAATTAAATAAGGAAAGTCTGCAAGGTTTCAACCCAAAAATGATCATAATAATCGGATAATATAAACAAAACAATATATTTTAAATAATCTTGAAAATAATAACGGAAACTTTTTAACAAGATAACAAATAAAACTGATATTTTTTAATTTTCTTCCTAGTAAAAACGAATAGGCAGTTAAAATAGTACAATATTAATCATTAAATTCTTCATCGCCATCAACAACTTCTTTTTCTTCCTAAATTATCTCACTAATTTTTTCTTCAAAATGATCCTCATTATTTTTATTTGCTTTTTGTAGCAACGACATACACATGAGTCTTTTACAGTGCCACGAATGACAGGACTTGGAGTAGGTTAGCAAAAGCAGCCGCCCCAACATTTTTCCTCCTAGTTTTGACTAGGACCAATTTATTCATGCCAAATTAGACACAAAACTCTTATAATATACTGAGTGACATATTTTCACTTCCTAGAGTTATAAGGATTTACACAAATCGCAGGAACTTATATAATATAAATAATAAATAAATACACCACATGTAATTACGACCCCCTTTATCCCAGAAGGCTGAGCCTTGTGCGGGAGGGGGCTACACATTTAAAGACAAGGGACACACATCCAATATCCGTGTATAATGGAAAAATCCCTCTCACAGTATTTTCCATTGCCACGACCGGGATTCGAACCCGGGACTTTTGGGTGAGAGGCAGATACTCTACCATCTCGACCATCAGTCATATGAAAGACAAACATTGTTTTCACGACCACTCTCAGTCAATGCATTTTTTGATAAAATGTAGACTTGTCGATAATATAAAATGATGCCATCATAAACCATGTACAGAGTGATCCTTTATATTTTTACAGCTCCCTTAACTTTGTTATTTTTGGAAAAAGAGAAAAAGTGTAAAGACAGAACTTTTAGTTATTTTTAAGTAGATTTTAAATACGATACTAGAAAAACATTTGAGTAACGCTAAAAACACTTATACAAACTTGTGTTTTTTGTAATAACACGTATAAAAAAGTAAATAGGCAAAAACCGCAAAAGATAAATATACATATTTTTGAAAAGCTATTTTCATGCTCTTTCATATTCCGCAAAAACATACAACATATAAGTTATCAAACAAAAAGCACAAGTTTGTATTACAACTTTTTTTTGGCGTTGTTTTTCTGATATCGTATTTAAAATGTACGTAAAAATAACTAAAACCTTTGTCATTACACTTTTTTTCATTTTCCAAAAATAGCAAAGTTAAGGGGGTGTGTAAAAATATAAGTGATCACCCTCTACAGTGACATCATTTTGTTCGATACACATTTTAATCAGAATTTGTGGTTTATTGTAGAAATTAGAAAAAAATGTTTTATACGAACGTTGCAGGGTATTTACTAAATTTTTATTTGTCAGTAATAAAAAAACAAATGAATGTCGATGTTTCAGATATGAACACTGCCTATGTTTTTTTTAAATGGAACACCCTATATGCTTTTATCAAGTTAGATTTTTTTTTTCTGATTACACTCATATAGCAACTTGACTTTTTTATCAGGATGTTTTGAATTATCAATCAAAAACAAAAATATTGTAGGTAACTATTCCTACTAGAGTTTAAACTTTTTGCATTAGCAAAGAGTGCCGCGAATGAAAACAACAGAAACTGTTCTATAATTCACATTTTAATGTAAGAGTGAGTTTGTTTTAGAAAATACAAAAAAATGTTTTACGTAAAAGTTGTTCTAAACTTGTGGTACTAATATAAAAACAACTGGATACCAATTGTATATAATTTAATTAGTCAACATAATTTAACTAAAAGGCTTCCTCTCATTGTTTCGTCAATTTTTTAAACAATCGTTTCGATGGAACTGTACGTTGTGGATATTTTCTTCTATATTTTCTAGTACTTAGTACTTAACCGGTGCACTTTTATTGCTCATTAATTATCATTATAATTCAAGCATATCATATTTTTCTTTTAAATTGAAACTCATTTTAATGCAAAAATTCACCAATTTCATTGTTAATGTATAACTTATGACACTAATCAAAGAAATAATAGTTTCTATTGTTTTCATCCACGGCTCTCTTTGCTAACGCAAAATGTTTAAACTCTAGTAGGAATATTTACCTATTACTTGTTATTGATTAATAGTTCAAGTCATCCTGAATAAATTTATCAAGTATGTTATATCAGTGTAATCATAAAAGAAATAAATCTAACTGGATAAAAGTAGGTATATACCCAGGTTGTTCCATTTAAAAAAACATGGGTTATGTCATGTTTTACATATGTTTTTTATTACTGCCAAATAAAAATATGGTAAATACCCTGCAACTTTTGTATAAAACATTTTTATCTAATTTCTACAATAAACTCGCCAATTCTGATTAAAATGTGTACCAAACAAAATGATAACACTGTACCTATTGCAACTTACAGTTTACGATTATTTTATGTTAACTTTTGATTACTTTGCAGTTTTAAAAATTTCAAAATTTATTGGAGAAGTTCAAAAAATTAAAAACCATCACATTTTAAACCGTCAAATATAAAATATGATTGCTTCGTCTCATTTCATAAATAAATATAAGTATAATATAATTTACTTTTCGACAATTACTTTTCGATACATTTTACTAAGATATATCATGGGTAAAAAAGCAGTCTACAAACCCAAACTGAGTTTTTCACATTAAATTTTTAATAATATAAATCGAAGATAACTGTTTAGTACTAAATAAATCAAAATTCAGAAGTCTTCATATTTAAAATGATTTTTTTATTTCCAATTGATTCAATTAATATTATATTATAATATTATATTATATTACTAAATTCATCAATATCCCTTGAAAAAACCCAATCCAACGAGCTCCTGCAAGACTAGATCCGAAAAACAGAAAAATAGGGGTGGTTTTTTCGATTTAGACATAGTTGCAGGAGGGTGGCTAAAAAGTTATTATCACCATCGTATTCCCCGACCGTGGAAATGGGGAAAGTTAGATAATATCTATTAGATAATATGTCTTTGGTTGCTGTCGCAATGCGTTGGCGTTTTTTGGCCGGTACTCTACCTTTCAAATTTTCTGTCATCATATTTTATGAATGAAATCTTAGATGTATTAAAAAATTTGTCTTAGTAAGCGACTAATTTCAGATTAAAACTCATGGAAAATGGACTATACCGTGATTCTTGACTTTTAAGTAATACCTATGTAAAAAAATATGGAAGATAAAGACATATTATTACTTTCTTTTTTTTTTTTAGATAAACCGATACTGGATATTCTCTCCCTCAATAATAATAATGTATTTTAAAATGTCGTTTTAATTATTTCTTTATCTAATTTGTAGATTAAGTTGTCTAGATTTACTATTTTAAATTTATATTAGGTAGATACTAAAAAATTTTCGTCGTTCTAGTTTGTTTTATTACACCTAAAATAATGGATTTGTTACTTGGTACACGCAGGAGGAAATGTTTCTGAATTTTAAAATGTCCTGCATTATCTAAAAACTAGAATCTCAAAGGAATATGATACACAAATGAGAACAATTTAGAATAACAATTCCCTTTTCATCTACCCATCCTGTACAGGCACATCGAATTTACAAAGATAGAATCTGATACGCCTTCAAACACTTTGGAAATTTCAAAGAAACCGCAAAATAGGGAAAATTCCTTCATCATCATTCTAGCCCGTTTTTACATCGTCTTGTAGCGCATTCTGTCGCTGAAGCCCTTAACTTTCAGCGTATTTCAGGGATTTTCTTACAGCTTTAATATTAGACTTGCCTCGCGTCTTTTAAAAGTTCTGCAGAAAAGTTTCTCGAGTTCTCAAAACCATGCTAGAGTCGCACAACGTCGACTCTTGTCGGTGAGTATTGATTTTTTGTTTAGCATAGATGCGTTTATTTTCTTACTGAACAATATATAATTTACATATCAGTTTTTTATATTTGACTTGTGTATAGGGTAAAATGTATGGTTTAAAAATACATTTAATTTGAGCAAGAAGGCAAATGCTTTACACCAACAAAAAAAACTGATTTATTATTACTGTATAATGCTCCGTCACGCTCCGAAACTTTTACGAGGAATTTTGGAATTTCTTTTCACAACAATTAATTATTGCTAAGTAAGCGATTTCCATAATAATATATGACTAAATATAAAATTTTACAAGCAACAAATGGCCACATCGTTACATCGACAGGACGATGTTAAGTATTAAATTTTTATATATTTCCAATAAGCATAAAGGACAACTCTTAAATCCAAAGTTTTTCTGAAAAGGAATACAAGGAATTGTCATTTTGAAACCCTAAATTATCTTTTAACAACATGACAAATACAAATTGTGCTATTTCATAAATAGGTTGAATGTGATGTGACACTAAATATTGATGAGACAGAAACTATTTAAGTACTACCTATTCGTTTTTAGCAATAAACGCAAAGTTGATTTTTCATTTGTCATTGATGAGATGCAGTATTTATCTTTAGTAATATTAGTAATAAGTACTGACTGAAGAATGGTCATTGAATTCCTGACATTTTTCCACTCATTATTCCGAAAGTCGCCTCTTCTCGAGCGCAGCTTATTTACTTAAAAGACACTACCTACCCATTTCTTTCAAGAACAAGGGCGTCTCCTTATAGAAAATCTTTAAAGAAACTTCTCCCTCTCTATCCTAGAGTGCGCCACACAATGTTATTATAAAAATACAACATAAATCATAAAACATCCCAAAAAGGTACGATTCGCGCTTTAATTAATTTTGCATAATAATTATAGTTTTTCAGCACCTGCAAATATTTCCTGCAAATCAGAATTGATATAAATCAATTTATTTACATCTAATTGGGAATGCCAGGAATTTTCTTGCATTGGCACATACGTTAATACGATTCGTACAATCAGACTAGGAGTTATTTCCGCTTTCCTATGGTTTAAAGGTGGATTTAAGACGCCTATAGTCGCCGTAATATCGACGTGCCAACGTCACCTCTTATTGTGGTTGGTTTGTGGTTAAAATAGGCGTGGTTGCGGTTTACATTCTTCCTGCCATTGGCCATAATTCCTGCGGTTTACGCATGTGGTCGATTATTACATTTTTATTGGGAGTCTCAGGTCCTCACAGGAAAATTTCCTGCTGCTGCATCAATTGGTTGCGGTAAAATTAAGATTTCAGGAGATTTAAATGCCTCTCTGCGGAATAAAGTTAGCTTTGGTCAGTTTGCGACCGGAACAGGAATATTGATTTTCTTTGGAGTTATCTGTGTTAAGGTTACTGACTCTTAATATATATCTACATGTTATCAATCAATAATAGTGATAATAATATTAAAAAAACTATTTACTTATCAAAGAAAACATAGATAGGTACATAGTAAGTAAATATAAATCAATAAGAATAATAGGTAAATAAACAGACCACAAAGGAAAACCTTCTTATTGGTAAATAGTTAACTATTTCTTACAACAAAATAATTGCAATTGTGTAGCTTATATATTTAGACTAAAAGATATCTACTATATTAATGCTAAATGCACCTGATTAAGATTTTTTTGGATAGGTATTTTTAATTTTCATTTCAGTCAATTTAGACAAAATAAAAACGGAAATAAAAATCTTTGTTGTTGTAAACTATCTATCGACGCGTCTTTCTTTCTATTAAATTTGTAATTAGCTTTTCTTGTCAATAGTTTTATGTATTTTAAATGTTGGTGTTAATTTTAGCCAATTTGTTATACAATGTGGGGCAATAGTGCGTCGGACGTCGATAGCTTCAGTTTTATGATCGCTAGGAATTTAAAAAAAATGCAAGTAAACTAGATAAAAAAATCTATAACCGGAAATCATTTTCGAATAAACAGGGCGAGCCATGGCAATACTACAGGATCAAGTTTAAATAATTTAAATGGAATGCCTATGTTAATCAGTACATTTTTAAGCCTCTTATTTCTTCTTTCACTTCTATATTATTATTGATTATCTCCCAACCACTTGGATGTAGGATTGAATTTTTTTGTTGAAATAATGCCATCTGCAGATGTACTACAGGGTTAGTTTTATTAATGTAAACCACCCATTTTTATTTTTATCTTTGACCGATTCTAAAAATTAAAGAACCGGCCTTGCACGGTTTTTTATGTAGATTCCATTCCTGCTAACGGATTGGCAGTAGCATTTTAAATATACAGGTTACGCAAAAAAGTTAAGTTTTTTTAAATGGAACACCCTATATATTTTGACAAATTTGAATTCCTCCAATCATTCTGATTACAAATATATACACATATTGTATAAGCGCTTTACTGGTTTTTGAGTTATTTTCACTTTATTAAGTATCTATGGATACGTTGAAACAAAAGCGTAATAAATGGAATAAATCAAAAACAAATTATATAACATTTTCAACATAACCAACCACCATTAAATTCTATAGTACATTTCAAACCACGTTTAATAAAATTCGAACGAACTTTTCGAAGAAAAAGTGCTGCATCCAAATTTAGCAAAGTTATATTTTTTACAATTTGATTTTTTTATTGTTTAAAATTTTCCACTGGTTCACTGTAAATTTTTTCTTTGAGCGTTCGCCAAAGGAAATAATCTAATGGATTCAGGGCTGGACTCCGCTCGAATTTTATTAAACGTTGTTTGAAATGTATCGAAATGAAAGTCAAATAAACATGACAATGTTTTTCTTAATGGAGTTCCCTGTATATTTTTACACTTTTGAAAAATGATTTAAATTCTTTTCCAAAAAACATAACATAACACATATTTAATTTCACATTTAGTAAAATACTCATAATAATAATAATTATTAGTTCAATTATTATCATGTTATGTTATATTTTTTGAAAGAGAATTTAAACGTTTTTTCAAAATTGTAAAAATATACAAGGCGTTCCATTTAAAAAAACATTGTTAGGTTTTTTCTCACTTTTATTTGACTTTCAATTGTTTTTTTGTTGAAATTTTCGAAATCCTTGGAAAAAATACCACCTATCCTAAGTTACGTTAAATATTTTTATTTTATTTCCAAAGACAAACCAAAAAATTGGGGTGAGAACGTTATAGGAATCATCCTGTACATATATTGAAAAAATCACTATACCTATGTATAATATACCGGGTGTAAACGAATAGTGGGCCACCTATGTAACTTCCTCGTTTTTTAAGATATCGGTATAAAATTTTGTATAGTAAAATTAGGTAAGATTTTCAACTTTTTAAGACTTATCCGCCATATTTGTCACTTCCGGTTTCACCGGAAATGACCCCAATAGTCTTTTCTAAATGAACCACTCTGTATATGTTTTTACATTTTTTAAATAAAGATCACATTTTGGATACATTTATGCTATTTTGAACAATTTATACAGTAATGCACGAAAAATAATTCGAATTTTAGTTGTCAATCTAGATGGCTGCGAATATGTTAAAATTATTTTTGTTCCAAACTAATTCATATAAGAAATACGAAAACGTAAATATGTCCAATAATACATCTAAACGCATTAAAATCACATTTTTCAAAATAACTCTTTTTTTAAATATTATGATAATGAAACAAAAATAATTTTAACATATTAGCAGAGATTGACAACTAAAATTCGAATTATTTTTCGTGCAACATTGTATAAATTGTTCAAAATAGCATAAATGTATCCAAAATGTGATCTTTATTTAAAAAATGTAAAACATACAAAGACAAATATGGCGAATAAGTCTCAAAAAGTTGGAAATCTTACCTAATTTCACCATACAAAATTTTATCCCGATATCTTAAAAAACGAGGAAGTTACAGGGGTGGCCCACTATTCGTTTACACCCGGTATATATAGATATAATTATGAGATTATAACAAAAAATTATGTGAATACTAATTACGAGACATCTAATTAATGTTTTTGAATCATTTTCCCTTCCTAAAAATATAGAGGGTGGAAAATAGGAATTTTCAATTTGGAACTTTTTAAATTGAATTTTCTCAATTTTTTCAAATTGAACACCCTGTATACTTTTCGACGATGTGATGTAGAAATGAAAAATTAACGTTTTTTTGCTACGTACAATGTATATATCTATGGCTATTTGTAACAATTTTCGATTTCGAGTAGGTATAATTACAAAATTCAAGAATAAACTTAAAAAATAGAGGTTCCTTCAAATTCAACAGAAAAAATTAAAATAAGTGTTCCAACATGTTGCTCATTTTGATAGGCACACATCTATGTCCTATGTCTATATGGAACACAGTGTATTAAAGCGTGTTACCTCATTATTTGGATTATTTATTGTATTGCTGGTAGACGAAGCAATTATTTTAAAAGCAAATTAAGCAGTGCCAATCAATTGTACTGAATGAAATTGATGACATTTTTTTATGGTTATAATACTTGCATTTAAAACTCACCCTGTATAAAGATGTGGTGTTTAATGTTAAAATTAGAAGATAATAATATGGAACAAGCTTAATGAACATGTCATTAAAATAATATGTTCTATTGAAATAAATCAGACTGAGCGGCCAACACAAAAGGGGAGCGTAAAGTTGCAGGTGAATATTTTAAAATACAAAGTTTACATCCGAATTATCTTCCGCCGATTCACCAACTTGAGCTTTTTTATCATCATCAGCTCAGGGCAGCAGCGTCTTCTTTAAAAATAATCCATTTCCCGTTGCTCATTTATTATTAGTAAAGGAGAGCAAAAAGCATTTTTACATTAGCCAGAAAGCCAAGCTGAATATGTAATCAGATGCCAGTGAGTGAAGCCAAAATCAAAAGAAATGCCTTTAAATAAACATGAGATGTGCTCTTAAAGAATAATTTACTTTTTTAGAAAGATGCCTTTTTGATGTTTTTGTTCATTATGGATTTTTGCATATATTCATCCCCAATACACAACAAATGTTATCCTGGTATTCTATTTTTAGATTTCTATTTACAAGATCCAGCATTTTCTTTGCAACACAACATCGTAACCTTAGAAAATTGTGCATTTTTAGTATTTTGTTTTGGAAATAATAAAATATTATTAGACTATGCAGAATTTATCATGTTCCAAATGTCACACTATACAGTAAGGTCCAAAAGTCAGTTACACCCCCCTACTAACTTTTGAATAGTTTCAAATATTTTTTGAAGACTTAGGGGTTGTACTCCCAGATAGATTTGCTAAATAAAAAATCAATATGCCAAAATATCATCTGTTCGCCATATTAGATATTTCTCTATTGTTGGATCAAGGTGTGTGATACCTTAAATTAAAGGTCTATTCGTCCACAGTAACTTGCCCAAATTTCGAGGTAATCCGATGACATATAACAAAATGGCAGCATTAAAACAAACTGGATGTTCACACGGCGTACTCATATCTTTACCTGATTTCTTGACTCAATTTCGCCCGATTGTTAATCCCAGTAAGCATTTGAATTGAACATAATTTAAAATGATGTTTGAAATGCAATTTTTTATTGTTTAATATTAAGATTTTTCAACAGTAGGGTAAACAATTCTTAACTTTAAATGAACATTATTATCTTATTAATTAGGTATACGAGTAATAAATAGTATTTTTGAGTCCAAATGGCATGCGTACAAATTCATATTGTCCATTTTCAACAGTAAAATCTTTTGAATCTCTTCAGTGGTCATTTCGGTCTGGTGGAAACCAAATGCTTTAACTAACAAATGCCCAAAGTGATTAGTCAGATAATAGGCGAGATTAAAATATTCTTCTATTACTTTTGTAAAGATTTATTATTTTAGAAATATAGAATACAATGGCAACATGAGATAACTAGAGGTAGGTATATATTGAGTATTTGGTTTTAAGTGCAAAAAATATTATAAAGCGCAACCTATCACAAACAGTATTTTTTTGAGAAAATCATTAATTTTAAGAAAGCATATTGTACCACCTGCTTACAAAACAAAAAAACGTAACTACGGATAGCATTCCAGTTATTGTTTCTCATCACCACAGCAGAACTCAATTAATGGAACGTAATAAATATAAATTTTGTTTAGCCGCAATCCTAAAACTGAACTATTTCAAAGCCGGTTTCTTAAACTGTGTTGTTCTGATGAGGTACAATAATCACGAAACACGCATCCGTAGCTTCGTCATAGCAAACTATGCTATGGTTTTGTATTATTTTTTGGTCTTTTGTCACATTCTATTGCGGGTGTTCATCGAAATGGGACCATTTTTTTATTTCGTCGAATAAATTTTCCCCTGGGCATAAAGTTGCAGATCCTTGTCTATGGCCAATTAAATGATAATTTTCGGTAATGGTATTATTTTCTACACCACAGGAAATCAGATTTTTTAATGCTTCAAGTACAATAGTTGGTGGCTGTTCAGCTGAAAGTTATCAATAAATAGTAATTATATTCTTTTAAATTAAAACACATTTGAAAATCAACCAGCTATGAAAATACTAGCAGGTTTTCAAGAAAATAAGTTAATATATGTGCATGTTATTCCTGCATATTTTTATATTCGATTGAAATCACAACAGTTAAACTTACTTTCGAAATTTCCTATAAGGCATATTCCTATACTTCTGGCATTATAACTAACAACATGCGCTCCATGTATACCCCATCCCCTGCCTTCATAAATGTTTCCGTCTCCACCAATCTAAAAATAAAAGTACATATTTGTTTTTCTAACGATTTTTATTTTTCTTTTCTAGTCTGTTCAAGCAAAAATTAAATATCGCATAATATACAAATTTACTCACCAAAAAATTATACCCTATGTCTCCCCATCCCTGTGAATCCATATGGTACGTCTGAATACTCTTTACACTTCTTTTACATTCTGCTGTTGTGTGACACTGCGAGGATGCAGAGTGATGTACTACTACGTAGGGCGGAGGGTTAACTCTTAAGGCATGGCTACTTTTTGGGGGCGAGGCATTCCATTCGGCCCTAGTGATAATCTCTGGGCATTTACCTACCAAATAAAAAAAATATATTTAAAACTTACTTTTGGAGTTCTTTTTCTTTCAGTTTTAATCACCTAATCTATATTTTAAAATTTGTAATTTTGTGCATAAAGTAATAAATATATTTATTTATTCCCCTCTCAATACTTTCAATATCTTGAATGTTACAACTTTCCTAAAATTAGGTGTAGGTATATAACCTAATAAAAGTAATTGTTACAGTTACTTGGTGATCTCACTTCGAACTAATTCTATAGCTATTTTAAATTCGAATATTTTTGGATAGTTTGATTGGAAATGGGTCAAATATCAAATATTAAAAAGGAATAAGGGTGCTTCTCGTTGGGGGCGAGTTTCACCCCAATTCAGGGGTTTAAAAAAAAAGTGACTATTGGAACGTGTAGATCGTCGAATTCTACCACAAAAAACCCTCTAAATATAGTACTTCCCCTAGGGTGGAAAACTCTGCCCTAATATGTGCAGTGAGTTTGACTTCAAAACCTAGTTTGGGGTCATATGGGGATCAGGAAAACATGAGGTTGACATCCCGGTCCGTGGGAGGAAGTCCGCCATATTGGATTTTATGTCAAATTGACGGGTCGCTGTATCTCCGTAACGCCTAATCTGATTTGACTGATTTTTTTTAGTTCGATTGCAAATTTTGTTTAGAACAAAAAGGTGACATTCATTTTTTACGTAACTCTACGTAAGACCCCCAAAAAATTAAAAAAAGGGGATTAAAATTATTCTTTCCCGTTCATTGTCATTTTCACCCATTTTCTTGCACCGTAACAAAAAACAATTATAATATTATTTGACTTTTTAGTGTCCTGAAAAAGTCAATATATTTGACGAAACGTCGACAAGTTTGAGAAAAGAAATTTTGTTTTAATTTTTATGATCCCATCACCCACTAAAAAAATTATTGTAATTATTTGTAAGGTCAAACTTTTCAATAACTTCCCACTAGATAGGTATAGGCTGGTATATAGTTAAGAATAGGTAATGGCAGCTAATATAACACAATTTTAAATAAGGTATTAAAAATATGAATTTTATGCTAAATTTTTGGGTAATCCTGTATATCTGAGTGTGAGTACATATCAGAATATATCTTCTAAGAAGTGGCTACCGATAATCCTGATCATGATATGAATTATGATTTTTCTTAAAATAAATAATTCCTTTCCCGGATGAGGTATTGTTATAAATTAATCACAATAATAATTTATTTAACAATAAATTGTTTATTTTTAATAAAGATATACATATTTCCCGTTTGATAAGAGCAACGTTTATGTGCAATCTGCAAACATATATAACCTATATATTTTAATTAATACAATTTTTTATATTATTTAGATAAGCAATGAGCATAAATATATCGGGTTATAATATAATGATTTAACCTAACTAGCCCCTATAACAAATTGCACCTCTTTAAAATCTCTACTAAAATTTCGAAAAAATTTAATATATTAAAATGATGGAAAGGTAGACAATTTAGGCATGTTACAAATCTTAATTAATATTAGGTTGTGGAAGTTAATTGAAGTAGTGTAAGGTGTTGATTTAGGATAGGTCACCCCTAAAATTCTTTAGGATTTTTAATTTATTTACTAACACGATATAATTTTTACGGTTCAGTATTAAATGTAACTATAGTAATTATTTAGTTTAGTTCATTTTCTGTGATACGACAATGAATTATTTAAACTAAGGGGGTTAAATGAAAATTGAAAAAATAAATAAAAATTAAATAATATTTTTATAAAATATCTGTTCATTGCTCTGACTGTCTGCCTAACTGCCGTAATTATTTTGATAAAACAGTTTAAAGAGATAGTGGTAATGAAAAATATTATAAATTAAAAGAGATGTTGAAATGACTCGTCTTACGCTAAGATATTTTGTCAAGTCATTTTTGTTTATATTGACAGGAAATTTTTGGTAACAGGACAAAAACAACAAAAAATACACAAGGGTGTTAAGATGCCAACGCTTCGGTTGTAATAATTTTAAAAATTTTCTTCAAAATTTTTTTGCAAAATCAAAATTCTTCGCTACTTTCCTGATTTTCTCCGAATCTCATAAAGATAGGAGGGAAAAATTTCTCATTGTTTGCAATTAATTTGTAGTAAAACTGGACTTTTAGAAATGTTGGTCAAGTAAAAAATAAATCGAAATAATGGACTTTTTAAATAAATTTGGATATCTCAGGTAAAAAATATATATTTACCCAGATATGTAATAATATACAGGGTGTTCAGTTAAAAAAATGGGTTTACTCCATAACTTCTATACATGGTGGTCCGAATTGTACCTTCGATAATTAGAAAATCAATAGAAAATGTGAAATTAATGAGTTTTCTTAATAAACTTATATCGAAAACTGTTTCAGAAAAAATACAGTAAGTTTTTTTGAATTTTTTTTATATCTCCTGAAGTAAATAGAATATTTTATTGAAATTTTGCAAACAAGTACCGGGTTTTTCGTTTTTCCCTTGCTAATAAATAATTTTAGCAAAATGACGAATCCGCCTATCAATAATAATTAGTAAATAAATAAATTCAATTAATAATCATTTGGAATATCCCACGTACATCATCGTACATGTAAAACCTCTGACAAAACATTAACATATTTATATTAATATTGTTATTGTAATATTATTTTCTAAAAGAAATAATTTTCTTTTTTTTGATTTCCTCTCGAAAATTGTGCCATAGGGAAAATTTACTTAAAATATTTTTTAGCAAAACATTTTCATCAAACAACCTCAATTTTATTTTACTTGCACTAGTCTTTATTAACTTAAATACCTACTTGAATAGTAGGTCACTGAAAATAATAACTGTTAAATATTGGATAATATCACGCGAAGAAAGTCTATTTTTATATTATTATTTAGTTTCTAATAATAAAACAGTCCTTTCCCATCTTTTTAAATTACCACTCTAACATTAATTAATTGGTGAAGATACGAACTGTATTGCCATATTATTTAAAAGCAGAGAAAGGAGTTTTAAACATTTACTAAATCAAAATAAAATAACGTAAATAATTTAGTTTACTTACAATGTGATAAATGTGGAAACGTGGTTAACAAACAAACAGTTAAAATTGCTACTGCACTTATGTCCTTCATGTTGAGAGAAGTATTAAATTAAAATACATCATTGCAAAATTTGCGAGTTATATATTATCTAGCATAAATATCAGGTGGTTCCC
This sequence comes from Rhagium mordax, assembly GCA_963680705.1. NCBI lineage: Eukaryota > Metazoa > Arthropoda > Insecta > Coleoptera > Cerambycidae > Rhagium > Rhagium mordax. The sequence continues at coordinate 13,621,225 of OY796662.1, forward strand.
CTTCCTTATTATTCATGCGCGGCATCAATGTTAAATTTGTTTATAGCTTCATTCATAAGTTTTTTTATTGATAATTAAATAAACAACTTAGTTAAACACATACAGTGAAGAAATTATTGCAATATAAACATAAGTATATGCGTATAATAATTTAGAGATATTTTTTATTTGAAGCAAGCGATCGTGTTTTTACTAAGTTGCATATTCTGAAAATAATAGTTGTTGATTGAGTGAAATATTGATTTTTTTTTTAAATGTTCCTGGGAAATAGTGGACAATACAGGATCCGGGACGAGTCGATCGATATAAGGAAAAATATGTAACAAAAAATTTTGGACATTGTGGAAATTACTAGAGTCAGTGTGGCCAATCCAACAAAAATTAGTACAATCATTTGTTACTTCCGAGTCGAAAACATGTAGCATACCCTATACGTAAACCCAACAGTTTCTAAAATATCTGACGTTTTATAAAGAAATTGACGAATGCAATGGTTTGCAAAAACCGTTATAATTTTCTTTCGTGTAGGAAAGCCTCGTTTGCTTTTTGGTAGATGAAAAGAGCACGTAGTAGAACAAACAATGAATAAAAAAATATAACAGTGTGTCTACGTTAAGAACTTTCCACCCTTCTAAAATCTTTATTTTTTGACCGATTTTGATAAATTAAAATTGGTACAAGTATGTTTTAAGTATTCCTAAAAAAGAATTCGTCAGCAGTTTTTTTCTAAAAAAATCCCTAATAGTACTAATTGAAATTTGAGCCCATAAAAGTGGTCGTAGTTGGCCAATATTACAGCCCAAAAACAAAGTTACCCATTTAGTGAATGCGCATTTTAAATACCTACTCAACAAAAAAAGTTTATTAAAATCGGTCAAAAAATAAAGATTTTAGAAGGGTGGAAAGTTCTTAACATGGTGTATGTTACTAATATGTGACGTGAATTTTTTCATTTTTTCTCTCCATTTCTCAAAAAAATTATTCCTATTATTTAAACAATGAAATGGTGCCAAAATATTTCCTTATGGGATTTTGTATCTTTCTAGGTGTATACACAGTATACAGAGTGTTATTTTCTAGGAATAGTTTAAAAATATTTTTATTCTGGGTCCGGCCCTGATATTTTAATAATATCCCGGACATTTGATGGTGAATGACTATTGTAACCAAAATACAAAATTTCATTGATTTCGGTTTACGCATTACAGCTATATGGCGAAAAGAAAATTTTCCAAAAAATATAAAACACGCTGTATTTCGTAAACAGAGCCGCTTTAGCCATTACTGTATGGGGAGGGGATTTACAATCACCTCAATATTCTCTATCTTTTGGTAAAGTACAAACCTCTCCTCAAGAATCGCCCATACCTCTATGTACTTGGGAGTAGGAATCAGATAATATTATTGTATAGGTATTATAATATGTAAATTTAATTTGAATATTTAATTTCTTACCAAAAATAGCGACTGTTTTCAGTGGATAACTACTTGTTTCGCGAATTCCTTTTTTAAAATTTTTTTTGAAAATCTTGTTCTGGGAGTATCTGAGTTTCTGAAGTCAGAATTTCCAAATTCAAAATGGCTAATTAAATATGGCTGAAAAATAAAAAGGATGTTTGAATATCCATGGCGTTTTTATCTGGGAAATTCGGGATTATTTCTAGGAATTTTTGGATCATCGATTATGAATTTGTCAGAATTTGAAAATAGCCAAGATCCAATATGGTGGAAAAATAAAAATCTTATACCTATCCAAGAGGTTTTTTATTTGGGGAATTATTTCTAGAGATTCTTAACTCGCTGCTTATTAGTCAGAAGTTAGAATTTTAAGACCCAAATTGGCTGATTCAATACGGCGAAAGAATCTAAGAATATATTTAAATATCCAGGGAGTTTTTATCTGGGATATTCAATATTATTTGACCTCTTGTGCTACGAATTCTTTTTCGACCAAATTTTTGAAAATCTTGTTATTCTGAAGAGTTTTTGAGGTAACTAATTATCTTTCTGAAGCAATAATATCCAAATTCAAAAATGTCTAATTCAATGTGGCGAAAAATAAAAAATATTTTTGAATATTCAGGAAGTTTTTATCTGAGAAATTCAGTATTGTTTCAAGGGGATTGTGAAGCTAGTCAGTCAGAATTTCAAAATGGTTAATCCCTCATAGCGGAAAAATAAAATAATCTTTTAATATCCAGTGTTAACTGGGAAATTCTAGGCAGTTTTGAATTGCTGATTATGAATCTGAAGTCAGTTCCTAAATTGGATGATCCAATAGGGCGGAAGTTGATATCAACACAATTTGTATTTTAATGCAAATGAACACAGTTAATAATTAATACCTTATATAACAACTGAATATTAATTTTGAAAAAAAAGTGTCTTGGAAAAAATCGACATTTATTAGTTCCACGAGATGGTGGAAATGCAGACCATTAATCAAAATAGAATAAGGTACGTAATTTTATGTATTTCGGCCTCTTGAACCCGATGGTGCTAATAAAAAACGTAAAATGGTATTATGCAAATCTAATTTGAATATTTAATTTCTTGCTAAGAAGATATAGACTGTTTTCAATGGTTAACAACTTTTTGAGAAACTTCTTAATCTGAGGATTTTCAAGGTCGTTAATTAGAAATCTAAAGTAAGAATTTCAAACTTCAAAATGACTAATTCAATATGATGAAAAAATAAAAAAGTCTTTGAATATCCAAGGGGCCTTTTATTTTAGAAAATCAGGATTAAGAGCGCATATCAAAAATATGTTTTCCAATTACGAATGGCAGCTATCGAAAAAACTTCTAGATTAATCTTGAATTTTCTGGATAAAAACTTATATAACAAATATTTTTTTTTAGTATTGAATTAGTCATTTTGAATTTTGAAATTTTCTCAAATTTTAACGAGAAATACACTCCTTAATTTGTGACGTTACACCCTATTTAAAAAAGTGAGAGCGCCGTGAACTATAGGTACCTGGACAATGGGCATGGTAAATTCTATCACTAGTTACTTATTACCAGGTTGATTTATAATTTGTTGCTGTCAATCTTTTTCGACAATTCAATCGAATCAGTTTATTTATTATTATTTATTAGCAGGTGTAATTAGGTTTAAGACGATAAAAATTAATCAAAAACCAAATAAATTAAAATTCCGAGAAGTTTTATTTCCGAAAATTAAAAATTCCATAGGTAGGTACAAGTCGTAATCCCAACACTTTAAATTTTATTAACATGTCAAATTAAGTTTAATACGATAAAGCTTAGATAATCAAAATCTAATTAAATTAAATTCTTGACCAATAAAAATTCCGAGAAATTTTATTTCCGAAAATAAAAAATTCCGTGCAAGTCGCAATTCCAATACTTCAAAATAATAATAAAAAATTATAAATAAAAAAAATATATATTTATTTACAATAATTATGGTGTTATTTATAAATACAAATGCGACGTTAATTTATAAAAAAAAATATATGTATCACAGCCATGATTATTTCTTCTTTTATTTTTGTTGCTCTTCAATTTAATACATTCTTCACCTCGAAAAATGCACGTATTTGAATTTTCGATTTGTCCTCTCTGAAAGTTTTTAATTAGATAATGCAGTGTTTATTAATCTAATATTTAAATCTTACATTTTTACAATATTTTGGAATCGTAAATCCATTGAATTTTATAAGTAGACCATAAATATGTTGCAAATAATGATTGATATTGATGCGCTTCTAACATGGTGCTTTATTCATCCACGAGCGTAATTACATTCAAACCATTTGGTGAAATCCTCACCCAAATTCTTCATGGTTGTCATACCATTTATTTGAATTCTTCTCTACTCGCATTCTCTCATATAAACAAGGGAGCAAACTTTACTGAAATAACATTTACATCCTTTAATTCAAATTTTTACTAATTACATTACATTTTTCAATCGTCGGGATTTTGATTTACCTCTGACTAGACTAGAATATACGTATCTTAAAAGTATATATAGGTACCTAATACAAAACAAAATCCGTAGCACGTCATCACGCAAGACATTTTTTTTCTTCACCAACTAATGACTGCCATCAGTTTTGTTTTGCTTTGTATTAAGTTATAGTATTCCACCCACTTTCAGGTTTACCTTTTTGGGCTTCCATTATTTACCATTGTTGCATTATTCAAAAACTTTTATATATTTATGTATTATTTTATAATTATTTTTGGTAAATAAATTATTATTATTATTATTATTATTAATTATAAACTGGCTAATTTACTATTTTCTCTCCACACGTAAATCAATTTTTAAAAATTTTAATTGTTGCTCTACGTGATTTAACTAATTTTTGAGATTTTTTTTCTATATCTAGTTAAACATTCATATTCTCCGAAACGTATATTATCTTCTACCTGCGAACTTACCAATTTATTTTCTTGATTGGTTAACGTAGTTTCATATCAGCTAAAGTCACAACTTTATTTGAAAAATTTCTCTAATTTTTTTCGTTTTTTTCTTTCTCTAGATAAATTTTTATCTTTTTGAAACGTAAAAATTTGTTGTAAAAATGACAATTTTTTAGATTATTACATAGGTATACCATTTATATTTCTCCAGGACGTTATTCCTCCTGAAGAAAATTGCATTTGAGTTTTTCGGCAGAGTTTACCATTGGCAATTCCATCACTTTAATACATACAGTTGTTTCAAAAATGGAGATATATAATCACATAGTTGCTTTCTTGTTTCCATAATATATTTACATTTTTGTCACTCTCCATAGTATCTCTCCTGAAAACATGGGCAGAATAAATTGAAACAAAGGCACAGTAGTTATTATAAAATATTAAATACATTATTTAACACCCTACCAATTAATTATTTAATCCAATAAATAAACGCCTTGAATATCGACACAAAAATAAAATCATTCAAAAGATTTTTTACTTGAATTAATAAGGAACTTGACGAACGCATCTTTTGGCAGTTTCAAAGGGTGATGGTCTCACTCGATCCCCAAAAGAGCTGCTTAAACTTAAGATAGTGAATATTCCGCCTACCCTCATCATATATTCATTATCATACATTAAGTCCTGGTTCTGCTAGGCGCTAATTAAATTATAAACACTGCTCGAGATTCAATTCTCGACAAATTTGATTTAATATTTATACCGTAATGTTACCTATGTCTGAGAACAGCAGGTTGTGCAACAATTTTTGCTGCCTTGGCTTATGTTCTCGGCTACTGAATTCAAAAAAGTGGTTTTTAGAAACATCTGTCAACGAATAATAATATTTTATCCTAAAGCATCAAAAGGAGTTTTGTATTAATGTAGAATTTTTGTAATATAAATACACTGGCTTTATTCATTTGGTGTACTAAACTGAATAAAGAGAAAACACATGTTTCTTTAAATTAAATTTTTCGCTCCATGGATCATGGATTCGGTATAATAAATAAATTATTCTAACCTCTCCGCACAACTGAAGAAACATTTTCCAATAATATCAGTCCAGATATTGTTTTAAATGCACGGTATGTCTCTTGCTCTTGGACTATAAGTCACGTGTTTGTTATTAGCGACACTGTTCTGGACAAAGTACTTTCTAACCACCTCATAAATTTACAAAAAAATGGTGATATTTGTAAACAAACAGAACAATTAGTTTTTATCGCGGAACTTAACGATTATAAAACTATTTAATTTACATTTACATCAAGAGCACTCCAGATACAAATCTCAAAAATATCAAATTAATTTTCAGTTCTCCAGGAAGCCGCCAAGGTCACCTACTTAGATACTTACCAGGAATTTCATAGTGTCAAAACATAGACGGGGTTCCATAAAAAAATTGAAAATTAATTTAATTTCTGACGAATGGAATTAACATTATTGGCCTGCAGAAATAGAAAAAACGGTGTAACTAATTCGTTTCAGATAGCCGTAGGTAAAAACAGGTGTATTTAGTTATAAGGAATATACCTCTGCGATACCTCACAAATCAAATAAACAGAACATTGTTTAAAAGTCACTTTTATGTGAAAAAATCATGAAATTTGGAGTTTTTTAAAAATTACAGTAAGACTGCAGTAGATTAATTTTTTTTAATGTTTCTGTTTACTAGGTATTCCAAACCGGTTAATTTAAGCCCCGGTTGATTTCATTTCATTGATTATTTATTTAAATAATTGCCGAAAACCATCGAAATTTTCGAAAATTTCAAGCATTTTTTACTCTGAAAGGAAAAATGCTAGTCTCTTGAAACTTTGGTGGAATATGTGTCTCGTTACCCTTAACTTACAAAAAAAATTTCGTTTCAAAATGTTTATTAGTTTTCGAGAAATTCTATTTGTTTATTAAAATGGTCCCAAATGTTTAATGAAAAATTGATTATTTTTGCAAATAACTTTACAACAAATGAACGTATCTGCACAAATCTTTCATATTTGAGTTGCTGGATTTTTCTACAAATTTATAAAAAAAAATTGTTGCTCTGGGACATGTAGGAGCCGAGATAATTTTTTAAATTGTTTAATGCGCCAAACGTTTATTTATTAATATTTATGGCCAAAATTGAAACTGGTTGTTAATAAGATCTTGAATTTTGTTAATTCATCAAGTCCTATTGAAAACGGGCCCTTTTTGAGGTCAAAATATAATTTTTAATAATTAGTGATTTTAGAGCGTCTTCAATTTGTTTGGCTCAAGGGACAGGTGAATTTTTGATCAAACGAGTTTCAAATTGGGGTAGCGAGAAAAATTCGTCATATCTCCGTTATTTTCCAGCCAATTTCGACGTTTTTTTTTTAATTTGGGGTAGCTCACGAAAATAATAACAATGGGCACATTTGCAATACCCAAATAATAAACAAATAATTGTTATAAACAATTTTTTTTTTTTAATTTTTTCTTTTTTGGGCTTATGCAACTTATAATGTGCTAATGTATTAAATATAAATTTATAAAGATTATATAATGGTAACAATGCTGTAACATCGTATATTGTTTGCTGGAGAAATAGTTTGTGCATACATCTTATTAACAACCAGTTTCAATTTTGGCCATAAATATTAATAAATAAACGTTTGGCGCATTAAACAATTTAAAAAATTATCTCGGCTCCTACATGTCCCAGAGCAGCAATTTTTTTTTATAAATTTGTAGAAAAATACCAGCAACTCAAATATGAAAGATTTGTGCAGATACGTTCATTTGTTGTAAAGTTATTTGCAAAAAACACTGCTCCGAAAAGTAGCAATGTTGTTAACGCCATTTTGACGGTCAAAATTATTGAAAATCGATACGCCCATAACAGATTCGTAAAATTGACATCTTGACGAAAAAAATGAGCTGTGGTTGAATTATTTTTGATAACGTTAATAGGTCAATTTTTCATTAAACATTTGGGACGTTTTTAATAAACAAATAGAATTTCTCGAAAACTAATAAACATTTTGAAACGAAATTTTTTTTGTAAGTTGAGGGTAATGAGACACATATTCCACCAAAGTTTCAAGAGTCTAGCATTTTTCCTTTCAGAGTGAAAAATGCTTGAAATTTTCGAAAATTTCGATGGTTTTCGGCAATTATTTAAATAAATAATCAATGAAATGAAATCAACCGGGGCTTAAATTAACCGGTTTGGAATACCTAGTAAACAGAAACATTCAAAAAAATTAATCTACTGCAGTCTTACTGTAATTTTTAAAAAACTCCAAATTTCATGATTTTTTCACATAAAAGTGACTTTTAAACAATGTTCTGTTTATTTGATTTGGGAGGTATCGCAGAGGTATATTCCTTATAACTAAATACACCTGTTTTTACCTACGGCTATCTGAAACGAATTAGTTACAGATTCCCGTTCACATCGTCTAATTCTACAATTCATTTCCAAAAACAAAGATAAAAAATAAACAACAAAATAAGATATAATTGTTATTCGTAATGAAGTAAATAAATATTTTTTATATAATCCTTTTATCACCTCTATTTCTAGTTTGATATTCGTGATATCACAGTCATAAAATTAAGAATATCAATCATGAATTTTTTGCAGTTGTTAAATTCGATTCTTATTTAGGCGAATGAGCAAAATTCAAGATGTGGAGCGATGAGCAATTTATATAAAATAATTTTGTACATACAGACTGTCACTAATTCTATATAAGACTGATACCTTCTTTAACATTTTACTGACGACATACATTGTATGACTCTTAAAATTTAGGTTTTCGTCTTTACAACTATCTCATTTTATGTACTGTTTCTATTACATTTTTATTAATTTATATTTTAATATAGGATAGTAACTTGGTGATCTCACTTCGGACTAATTCCTATAGCAGTTTTGAATTCAAATATTTTGTTTGATTCAAAATGGATCAAATATGAAATGCCGAAAAGGAATAAGGGAGCGTTTTTGTTGGAGTGAGTTTCACCCCCAACTCAGGGGATTCGAAGAAAGAAAATATTGATATCTGGAAAGGAAAGGAGGCGAAAATTTAGATTTTTTTACACAAAAAAGTGTCTGCTTTTTGGTTCCAGTAAATTCCAAATTGAAAAAAAATCCAAATCCTGTCTGCTTTTTGGTTCCAGTAAATTCCAAATTGAAGAAAAATCCAAATCCTGTCTTTTGTTAATGAATACGATCAAATTTTTTGACCGTGATGGATGCATTATCTAAAAGATTATTTTTTTTTTTTAGGTAAGGTAACTTAGGGTAAGGGGAGGAGATTTGGACCAGAAGGAGTGTCGGTCCATTGTAATTATTAACCTAAATATGACAACGATGCTTATTGAAATCGGCCAGGGTCTCGCGTTTACATTCTGTGACTCTCATGTTATGATTGGAACCTGCTTACGCCGGTCACTTTTTAAGTTACTGGCGTTATTTGTTGTGTTTAGTGGTTAAAATTTTGTTTTTTTATTTTGTAGAACGAGTTTGGGGCTGTTCAGTTTAAAAAAAGCTTTTGTGGAAAATATGGCTAGTTATTGCATTAAGTGATTTCGTGGCCTGAATTTAAGTGTCTATGTTGCATCTATTGGCAGCTACATCTTAGTCCATCTCTCCTCCACTTTGAGGATAGATGAACCAGCAACTGGTAGGAGAGATGATCTAAGGTTAATATTTCGTAAAATTTTAGAATCATGCCGAATGTTTATCAGCGTAGAAAAAATGTAAAGCTTAGAGGCCAATGGACCTCAGATGACCTAGACTAGGCCATAACTGCAGTAGCATCTCAAGAAATGGGCATGAATGAGGCCGCAAGCTATTTTAATATTCCAAAAACTACTCTAAAACGTAGACTCAAGAACAATCACCTTACTAAAGAGAACATCATGTTCAGCAAAGAGAGGAGGATTCACAGTCAATGAATGGAAATCTAAATCAACCTCATATCGTCCCACAACAATGCAAACAGTTTCATCCCAGCCAAGAGACGTAGTCCACAGCCATGGTCATCTATTGAACATCTCTACACTATGAAAAACAGCTTCAATTGAAGACATTAGTGCAACGATTTCATCCCAGCTAAGAGACATAAGTTCACAACCAGGGCCGTCTGGGTTTCAAATGAACGTCTCTACATTATCAAAAATCATTCCAGTTGAAGGCATTACACCTGGAAAAGCGTTAGATAAAATTTCCCTGGTTCCCGCCCTCAAACCAGCAGTAAAAATAACTATAGAAGGCAGATAATAGGGGTGCTAACAACTCCCTAATACATAGAAAACAGAAAAGAAGCAGCGTTAAAAAAACTGAAAAGAAAACTAACAAAAAAGAAGAAGAAAGAAATACTCCTAAGAAACAATAAAGAATGCAATGAAAATTCGCATGGAATCCTCAGGGTCATCAGAATTTTGGAGAGATATCGCTAAATGATTCATTCATGTCAGTAAATTAAGGAAACTGTTACTTTTTTATTTTTTTGACAAAGATAATAGCTTAGGAAATAGAAGTGTTTGAAGTTAACTCTTAACGTTTTTTTTATTGACACATTTAAGATGAATATAGAAAAACTGACAACACATCTCAACTGTTTTGACCTACCTGACCTTGAAGATGATTAAGATACCTTCAAAATGCCTTTTTTGGATGATTTTTAGTGTTAATTGCATATATGTCCAAAATAAGAAACGCGCCTGTTTTAGCAAGTAGCGATATTGCTCGTTTGGCGGTAAAGTCTTGTAATATTTTCAATTATAAAAAAATCAAACAACGGAAAAAATTGTTCAGTTTGTCATCAAGTGTTTCTCAAAAATATATAAAGTAACTATATAAAAGAAAAAACTTTAGATGATGTAAGATATAAAACATTTAACAAATTGGTCTTAAAACAGAAAAGCTGTTAATTTAGTTAATCTACCACCAACAACTTCTGCAGCAACTGAACATGCTTGCCGGGTTGAAGCACACCAGTGGATGGGCATCAATATTCCAGCGGCAAATTGGGGTTGGAGAAAAAAAATTTTTGGGTTACCATTATGACACCAGACAACTGCAACTGTAAGAAAGGGTGTGTGAAAGCAAGCAGTTGTAAAAAATCTAGACTGTTCTGCACAATAGCTTGTGGATTTTGTAGGAAAAACGGTTGTGAGAATTTACCACAACTTGATGTATTGAATGATGAAGAAGAAGAGGAACCACAAGATGAAAATATAGAAAATAAAGGTGAAAATGAATGACTCACAAATTGATGAAGATGAATTATATTAAATTTAGGTTAAATTTCTATATAATTAATGAAATTGAAAAATATTAATTATTGTTTTACACCTTTACTCAAAAACCCGATCTAAATTCGCAATCAGCAACCCCAAAAATATAATTTTAGTTTCATTAATAAATTCCCAGTACTTCCTTTACATTTATTTTTTAACATTAGGGGTGGTTTTCAGTGTTTTCACCCTTTTAAGGGTAAGAACAATTATTTTTCTTAGTAGAGGATGAGTTTTATGTCTCAAAATGTAACAATCTGCTAAAAAAATCCTAATTTCTCAAAATAAACAAAGAGGTAACGACTACTTCGAATTGCTTGAATGACAACATTCAATCAAAGTATACAATAACCAATATCGATAGTTTATTTAAAATTAAAGTAATTGATGAAAAAATTTGGTTGTTTATTTTTCGTCAAAAACAGTAGAATGTATCAAAATACAATGCGTGACCCAAGCCACTCTCACTTGGTATCTTTCAAATCGAATTCCGGAAAAAAGTAATCGAAAGATCAAAATCTATTACTTAGTAGTAATGTAGAACTATAGTATTTATTACGTAGTATTATTCAGTTTTTCTCGAAATTTTTATATCTTATCTACATTTAGTATTTTATTCTCATTTAGTATTCATCTATTGCAGGAATGTGGAGATTTGGTCGATAAATAAAAATATATTAATCTAAAAGGATTATTTAACTGATTAATCTTTGCGATATACTAGATGATGAATTATGTTAAACACGATAATAATCTTTTTTTCAAACACAAATATAACTCATATTGTGGAAAAAATAGAATAATACCCATAAAATTCCTTTATTGGACGTCCAATAAAGGAATTTTATGAGTATTATTCTATTTTTTCCACAATACGAACAATTACTCATACATATGGGATTAACCTACCTAACTTACAAATATAACTCTTTTTGACTACCTTTTCTGAATAAAAAATGTAATACAAATTATGGTGCGAACGTACTAAATAATGAGAATAACTGAAACTTAATTTACTACGAACAAAGGGCGTATCCAAAGTTATTAATTAACTTTGGATAATCAGTCATGGTTTTATCTGGGACTTAGTCTATTACCATAATATCCATCGTATTCTCAGGTTAGTAAGACTTGTTTCTGTTGCGCGAATATTTGAGGAGATTTCTGACTATAGAAAGGCGATAAGTGTAAGAGAAATAATTTTCAATTGCAAACTCTATCTACAAATAAGGTCCGGTCCACACTCTTGCAATGGTTAGATACTAGCAATTAGCAATAGAGATAAAAATGACAACACTCTAAAAATCAAGATATTATTATAGATGAAATATAAAGCTTTGAACCCCATATAAATAAAGTCATAAATCTGGCATATACAGGGTGCTCATTAAGTATGTACAATAAAGTTAACAGAAGATTATTTGAGTGATTTTAAGACAGAAAGTTCATATAAACATGGGTCCAAAAATGCTTCGTTTTCAAGATACAGGGTGTTAAACTTTTTTTTAAAATTTGGTTTTTCGAAAATATCTTAAATATCCGTTACCCAAATTTGTTGTAATTTGGCAATGTAATTTGTAGTGTTAAGGGGCTAATTACGCACTAACTTGATAAAATTTATTAAGTCCAGTGGTGTCCCGGGCGGCACCTTAACAAATATTTTTGAAAAAAAAATGTACGCCACTGACTATTTTGTAATTTTTATACTTTTTTTGGGTTAAGCAACTGAAAATACAACGTCTCTTGCATTTTTTTCGAATCTTGCTTAGTTTTCGAGACAGAAAATTAAATTCAATTAATTGCATATACCTGGACCACACAAGAAACATGGGGAAACGTAAGAAATAATCAAGGATTGCATTGGAAAACGATTGCAGCATTTGGCAAACAATACGACAGCTGTTGTCAATTTATTAAGCTATTAAATTGTAATTTTTGTAAAAAGCATTTTTGGTGAAATTTTTAAAAAAAGTTTAACACCCTGTATCTTGAAAACGAAGCATTTTTTGACCCATGTTTATATGAACTTTCTGTCCTAAAATCACTCAAATAATCGTCTGTTAAATTTATTGTACATACTTAATGAACACCCTGTATAATACTAATGTCATCCAGATTCATAAATTTATTAAATGCAGCAAAAAAATTTTTAAGTTCAGAGTATGGACAATAGTGCGTCGGATTTCGATACCTCTACTTCTATACTATAGATAGCTAGAAATTTAAAAGAAAATGCGAATTAACTAGAAAACAGTCTATAACCGAAAATTATTTTCTAATATACAGGACGAATCTATATTATAAGATCAATGTCTTTTTTTAAATGCAATGCTATATATCAGTACATTTTTTTAGCCTCTTTATAGACTCCTTCTACTTCTATATTATTATTACTATTTCACAACCACATGGATGTATGTAATGAATTTATTTGTTGAAATAATGCCATCTGCAGTTGCATACATATTTAAAAAATCACTACAGTCACAATCATGAGATTATAAGAAAAAAATATATGAATACTAGGTACGAGATAATGTTTTTGAATCATTTTCAATTTATAAAAATAGAAGTGAATAGAAATGAGGTAGGTAGGAGGTCAAATGGTGCCATTTAAGCGATAAATGCGGCAGATATGTCAAAAAATCATAAAAACAAACGAAAAACACCCCGACTTATTTGTTTGAATTGGAGACAATATCCTCGTTGTCTCTAGCAATATAGAGTAACTTGGCTTTCTTGACGCGCCTCTGATTGAATTGGCCACGGTTATTGAAGTACTGAAGAGGACTATCCCCGCCGGGAGTTTTAAGTGTAAAAAGCTATAACCGCGCCATGCTGCATTATAAAATAATTTATGAAGCCATTCTTAAAAGTTTAATTGATGCTTTTCATTCATTTTTGGCTGAGGACCAAGAGAAAATAGTTGGAAATGTTTAAACTGCTTTAGATAACCTAAGACAAGATGTTTCCGGCGAAAATTTTTGAGAAATTGTAGAGCCAAAAATTGAGGACTTGAAGTAATTTGTTTTTAGAATTTTTAAGTGGAAATTCAACAACCTCCGATATAAGCAGTTTCTGGATATATTGCATGGATCTTATCGAACTTCTTTTAAAAGTATATGCCAAACGAAAAGGTTCTTGGCAGCTTTACATTCTATGTTTAGAAGAGGTCATACCGTAGATGTTTGCATATATGCATATGACATGAATTACGCACGATTTGTGGTACCTTATTTGAATAACATAAGGTTGTTATGTAATGTTCTTTTTTTCTAGCGCGGTACTTTCGGTCAGATACTTACGTAATCTCTCTATTTCTACGGAAATCTCGGGCGCCAGTCCTTCAATTTTAAAGTGCGAAGAACTACACTGTATTTTTGGCTCTCCTAATTGGGAGAACAACCCTGAGTAGCAAAACAGTGGATGATACGGTATAGCCAGAGGTCTGAGCTGGAGACCTATCTAATGGATTTCGGTCATACTGCTCAAACGGGTTAATCAGAAAATAAAATTACAGAAATAATAACTCGTGAATTTTACCTCTTTAAAATAACGTGTTTATTCAGAAATAATGATGAACAAATTAATTTATTCTCAAACCTCCTCGACTATACAGTCGAGTATGTATAAAACTATTTTTAAAATAATTACAAATCAGGCAAGCTGGTAATCAAGTATGTACGCGATTCTACGGCGGAATTTTCGGATACGTGAGATTGATAAATTGCGGTGTACGACAAGCAAACGGACCTTTCCACTAAGATGGCTTAGAAACGGCGGGCAATCCGTTAGCTATAGATATTTTAATCTATACTGGATGTTTTAAAATACGGCGAACTACCGCCACAAACGTAGAGCTATGGTTTAACTGATTATTTCATTTACAACTAATTTACTAGTCACCCTGGTGCATTGTTACGTCACAGATCACCCGACGAGAAAATCTAATCAGTGGATGCACTTTTAGGAATGACTTTTTAAATGCACTGGGTTTTCCGAAAACCCTTGTACATGACAGCCTGTCGGATCACCCGACGAGAAAATCTGACCAGCTGGTGTACAATTTATGCAATAATAAAAAGAATGAACCAACGGAGGTATTATGAATTAGCTCTAGTTTACTTTGGTAGCAAAATACGGCGATACTCACGGACAATCAGGACTCTAAATATCTATACTTAACTGAAGGCAGTGCCTACTAAATGTAGCAGATTTTATTCGAAGAAATTTACTATAAAACTCGGAGCGGCGGTACGGAAATAATAACGGCTGTCGGCTGGATCTTTTTCGGAATGAACCTGAACTGCTGTCGGTTTTCTCGTAATGAGAATGAGGACGGATTGCGAATCAGCACGGAATGAGAGTAAAGTGACTGTTTTTCCCCTTTTTGTAAACTTTATGACGTAGCTGTCGTGTTAAAAGAGAGGTGGTCACCGACTTTAAACGACGGACTCAAATGCATCACCCGGCGTACCTTGTAGAGGTGCAGCGGTTTATGCAACTACGCGCAGCAACTCGAAATGCATTTAACCGGAAATGAGTTACTTGTAATTTCTATACCATGTTGCAAAAAGAAACGGATTAAAACGGACAAGGGTTAACAATTTTAGTAACGAATGATTTTTATTTCCGACTCGGTCATTATTTATAATAATTCTCGGATTTTAATTATACGGGGAATTGTCGAAAATTAATCAATTAATTACTTGATTGCTTGTTTACCAGCGGACCTTTTTAACAACTCATTTATAACTCAACTAAAACATAATTTAACTACTAAAACAGCGGCAGGGTGTATCCAAGTGACAGTAATATTTAAAGCAAAAATGAACATACCTTGTTCAGAAAAATCACTTCGTTACAGTTATACCAGAGCCACCCAGAAGTTCATAAAGCCTTGTTAGAACTAGAGTTTTTGGTACAAATGGCAAAAACGAATGGCTTCAGTAGAAATGAGGCAGATAAGACCATATAAGCTTTCTTCAATTTTACAGAAGAATATCTTGAAGCATTTCTTGACTTCGGAGAAGTATTTCGCCAATTCACACGGTGGATCTTATATATTTATACCTGTATGTTCTTTTATGTGTACTCCTATAGAATTTGTATGACTATTGACTATTAGATATACCTATAGAACTTATTACCACCATCAAACCATGTCATCTATTATTTTCTTAAATAGAGGGTCTTTATGATGGCCTGTTAAGGGGTGAAAGCTACCAATTTCGATGTCCGCATTAAAATTTTCGTAATCTACGTTTTTTTTTCGATTTTTTTATATATCTTCGAACTTTATTGCTCAAATGGCACAATTTCCCCTAATTATAGCAGGTAGCTGATAGTCTAGAGGTTTCAATTTAGAACTCTTTGAATTGAATTTTTTAAATTTTTTCAAATGGAACACTCATTTGAAGGAACCTGAAATTTTCTATTTATATTCAAGTTTGCTCTTGGATTTTGCACTTCTTGCTTAATAAATCGAAAATAATTAAAAATGGCCTTAGGGATGTACGTACAGTGTTATCATTTGGTTTGGTACACATTTTAATCAGAATCTGTGAATTTGTTGTAGTATTATATATTTTTGAAATCAGAAAAAATAGACAAATCCAAATAGGTATATAAAAATATATGGGGTGTTCCATTAAAGAAAAACACATTTTTTCGCACCCACTGTATATTTTCTGACATCGATATGATCTGATAACATATTTAAAAAGTTTGTAAAAAATGCAATAAGATGAAATTTTCTATTTTTTTCGAGATTTTTTTATTACCTCATAAAATAAGGAAATTATGTGGGGTAGCAAGTTACGTTGAACACCCTGTACATGCAGAAAATGTTCATTTTCCATTTCTATATCACGTCTTCGAAAAATATACGGGTGTCCGTTTAAAAAAATGAGATAAATCGGTTAAATAAAGATTATTTTTGGCCACCCTATATATTTTTAGGAAGTAAAAATAATTAGATGTCTAGTAACTAGTATTCACATATTTTTTTCTTATAATGTCATAATTACCGTGACTGTAATAATTCTTTCAATATGCATCTGCAGCTGGCATTATTTTAACAAAAAAATTAATTACACCCAAGTGGTTGGGAGAGAGTCAATAATGATATAGGAGTGAGAGGGTCTAGAAAAAGGCTTCAAAAATGTATAATAATATATATACATAGCATTCCATTTAGAAGAAGGTATTTGATTCTGTAATATTGTTTTAGCTCACCCTGTATATTCAAAAATAATTTCCGGTTATAGACTTTTTTATTTAGGTTATTTTAATTTATTTTTATTTCTAGTTATCATAGAACTCGAACCATCGAAGTCCGACGCACTATTGTCCTACATAGTAATTTCTATTTAAGCAAAGACTGTGCTTCCAATACTTTATTGAAATCATTTCTATTTTGTAACATATCGCGCTGACAGACACACAGAAAAAACTGCATCATGTAATTTTATCCGAATTAGACGGTCCTAATCGGTTAAAAATAATGCAAGCGAAAGACATATTTAGATTAATAGTCCAAAATTTTCTTAAGATTACAGTATAATATATCGCTCTGTATATAGAAATATAGAAATAACTATTATAGTACAGAAAAATTGATTTTGCTTTATAAACTCTTTAGTTCTTATACTTATACATCACAACAATTATTTTTATTTTTATTAAGCATTTGATAGTGTTAAAAATTCTATGCTGTTAAACCGACTGATTAACCGTGCAAATGTCATGATATATGAAAGTATCTCCCTTCCAACATCGACTTAATATTCGACTCTCTCACTTGGAAAGAATTAAAAAATAAACGGCAGCGGATCAAGATCAATGTGGAGGCAGCCTAGAGCCGTTCTGCCTCCCATGGCAACCCTCAAGTCCCTCAAAGTCAGTTAATGAAAGAGGATTTTTCACGACAAGCCTGTTAAAAATGAAACGCAGGAAATGTTGTCACTTAGAATACAACCAGCCGGAAAGCGGGGAGAGGATTCTTCAAAGCTAGCTGGGATTTTTAATCGAGAACGCTTCAAATAACTTACTTATTCCAATGCGGATTTATGTCGAAAAAGTCGTAGCTCATTTTTCATAAATAGTGCTCAAATCTGCTTAATGGAATTATATGTGCACTTTCTCCTTTATAATCAATGGAGCAATAATTATTTAAAATGGTATAATATACAGTGTGTGCATCTTCTATAACTATTTTATTTGATTAATAAATAATAAAGTAATTCAAACTAAGGATATGTGGCAAGCAAAAAAGCATATTAAGCTTAAAATTATTTGAAAACAATATTATCAGTAGTTACTTATTCTTTATACGAATTACTGAAATATTTACATTTTTGAAATTTTTACTTACTTCTCCATTCAGTTATAAAATTTTATGTGCTTTGATTGAAGCGTTGCTAAGTTATTTTCTTAAAATTTTAGTAGTAGAATACAAAAAAATATATATTATATTCTAACAGCAAGCTACTACAATAAGTTTTGGGAAGCGTGTAGATAAAATTCTAAAAATATCAATTTCAATATTTTTTTATTCGGTTATTTAGGTACACCAATAGAGCAAATTTTAAATTTGGATTTTTTAGGGAACTCTGTTTAATTTCTCATTATTTGATGCAGAATTATATATATATCCTCGTATTGAGTTCACAATAGGAAAAACTTTTTATTTTCGATTTTTCGACAAAAGTATCTTTTAATAAAAACTTCTGCCTACTTTTAAAATAGCATTTCTGCTAAGAGTGTTATTATTTTCTGTACAGGGTAACCGGAAAAGTTCAGTAATCTGGAAAAAACTTTTATTTTCGTTTTATTGACAAAAACACTTTCTCAAGAATAATGTTACTTTAATATTCATTTAAAAGCAGAATATCAAATAAAGTGATTTGATATAATAAATTAGACCTAACTGTTTTTATTTTGTAACGAAGTGAATTTTAGCACCGACGTATTATTAGTTTGTAAATAAAATGTAATTTTTAATGTATAAAACAGGCAGGTAAAATGTAACAAATATTAATTTACTTCAAATTAAGTATTTTTTAACCGCGTTTTTTCGTTTATATATTTTTAAATTATGCCGCAACGAATGCAATAAATCAGATATAGCTCCGACCACTCGTTATGCAAGATAATGCAAGGACTGCAGTACCAGCTACACCGCGCCTTAATAAGTGAGCGATGCTTGAAGTCAGTTTCGCGTTCAGTGCGCAAGTTGGGTAGGGGTACACGTCAGAAGCCGGTTACAAAACTAAGACACCCGTCGTTTAATGTTCAGTTGGCGCTTCGCCTGATCCAGACCAGACCACCAGACCGAACCGAAGTCCGCACCGAAGCACCGCCAAGAGAGAGCTCTGACGTCAGCAAAAGAGTAAGGAAATTTTTCTAAGTTAATATATATTTGACCTGTAATTTATTTTCAATCATTTTATATTCCGTATATGTTCGAATCGTGTTAATTCTAAGTCGCGTTGTACGTTTTGCTGATTTAATCCTAAGTCAGTACAACGTCACGAGGTAGTTTGTCCGGCCCAAGAGCAACTTGTGCTCTCGCGTGATACGTCTTGATAACCTGCCGGTTTACGTGGAACCGCTTACTGGCAGTAATTTACGTGGAATCGTCTATTGGCACTGTCATCAGGGCGTCGCCGAACTTTTACTCCGAAATTTTGATTTTGAATACCGCGTACACTTTGGAGTTTTGGTGGCCTGCCGATTTACGTGGAATCATCTATTGGCACTGTCATCAGGGCGTCGCCGCTGTAACTAAACTATTTTAGTAGTTTTGTGAATACGCGTTTCCCACCTTGAGTAGCCAGTCAAGTTTTATCCGTTTATTCCGTTTTGTAGTTATTTTATTTTTACCAATGAAATTTGTCTTAAAAATAATCTGCCGAACGCCATTCGAACAAATATGTTTTGCCTGTAAATTATATTATCCTGCCTGGTCAAATATAGATTGCTAACCGAGCTTTTGCTAGTAACCAGTTTGTAGAGAGCTTTTTACCTGCCGCACGCTTTCCGTTTAACCGCTTTGCTTTCTCGCTTCCACCGTATTATTTGCTTGCTTTTTCCGCTTTTAACCATAGTTTGCCGCTTTTAGTTTTGCCTAGCCTGCCTGCTTTAAGTTTAGCTGTAAATACTTGTGCTTATATTTGTGCTTTATTTACCGTAATTATATTAAATTAATTGTATTGTATTGAATCTTGAATAAAGCTTGTTCTGTTTTTAATCCGAAATTCTGAGTTTTCTTTATAGGTTAATTAGACCCCTGGCTTAACCGTGTCTTCACTGCAGTTACCTGAAGCCTCTATTATCCTGCTAATAGAGTAAAGTGGTCTTTCTACACTCTAAACAGAAAGTGGCGCCCGAGACACCGTCCTAAAAAGCACCGCCGCCCCTCAGGCGTCAAAGTAACCTCCTTCGAACTTCCGCCATTAACGAAAGAAGGTTACAATTTTGATGATCTTTGACTTTTAGTTTTAGTGTAGTTTAGTTTGGTAATTTTTTGAAAACCCTGTGTTCAGATTACACTGTTTAATTTGTATTACCACCTTACTTTAATATTAAATCAAAATAAAAGTTACATTATTCTTGAGCTAGTGTATTTATCAATAAATCGAAAATAAAAAAGTTCTTTCCAAATTATGAATTTTTTCGGTCACTTTGTACAGAACACACTTAGCAAAAATGCTATTTTCAAAATAAGCAAAAGTTTTTATTAAGAAAGACTTTTTGTCGAAAAATCGAAAATAAAATAGTTTTTTCCAGATTATGGACTTTTCCAGTCACTCTGTATATAAAATATTAACACTCTTAGCAGAAATGCTATAATCAAAGTAAGCAGGAGTTTTTATTTAGAGAGATTTTTTTGTCAAAAAATCGACAATAAAAAATTATCTCTATTGTGAACTCAATCCAGGGAAACACTGTATACATTAATAAAATACATAAAAATACGAACTCTAGAAGAAATGCAAAAATATTTAACAAATGATTATATTTCACAATTTAATAAATACAAAAATAAATTAACTGGCATAATAAAAATTCGGAATTTTTACGCTATTATCGACAACAAATCAATAAACATAAAAATGACTCGAAACGAATATATGGGATTGTGAAGGAAAATAATAGGAAAGTTAAACAAATCGTTTAATGAGGATTGATATATTTAACTAATTTGTGGATTATTTTACAGATATAGGAAAAAAAATCAAATAATATTGTATTCACTTCAAATAATTCATTTTTTTCTATCACATATGGATCCAAATGAAGTTGTCTCTAAAGAATAATACATTACTTGGAAAAAATCAGCTAAAAGTGGAAATATTTAAAGATGTTGTATATGAAATGGGGAATCCATACTTACATAACAAATAAAAAAATTGTTAGTGGAATTTCCCCACGTGCCTTAAAAATTGAAATTATATAACCAATTTATATATAAACGAGAACAACCTGGGCGCAGTTAATTATAGACCAATATCTCTAATATCTAATCTAGCTAAGCTAAGTTTTTTTTAATTTGGTTTTAGAGAGTTAACTAAAATAATGAAAAGTATAAATTATTATTTAATTGAAAATATAGTCCAAAAGCTAGTGAACATTTTGCGTGATTACTGGAAGTAGGCTAAAAATATGCCAAAAGGTTGCCATCTCGAACATTTCGACTTGGCGATGGGCAGCAGGGGGTGTAAGAACACCCCAAATTCGTAAAATAGTAGTCGAAATTTTCATTATTGCAAGTTGGTTGAAACTTCGTATTTTGCTTGAAATAGGGTGTATGAATAACCATACAAATTGTCAGACGAAAATTTCAGGCGGCAGGGGGTGTAAGAACACCCCAAAGTCGTGAAATAGTAGTCGAAATTTTCATTATTGGAATCAATGTTGTTTAATAAACCTGAAGCAATGTGTGCAAATTGGTAAAACGAAAAGTAACGTGAAAAAAAAAGAAGAATATAGAGTGCCACATGGTACCCTTTAGTAGCCGTTATTCTTCAATATTAATTTAAACGATCCATTAAAACTTTTGCGTTCTGCAGTATACTAGTGACAGTTGGTTAACGCTTAAATTAGTAGTAGAGTGACATGTTAGTAAAATAATAAAATACCTAATTTAACAGCATAATCTTAACAATCAAATTTAAAAAAAAAAACGTTTTACGTCCCATTTACGTCATATGAAAATACCAAATTTTCAAAAACGGTTAGGTAGTGGTTTCACATATACTTAAGGTGAACCAATGGGCTCATCAGCACTTTTTTTTATTAGATCATCGGAAAGATCTTGAAATTCTAAGATCCTCTACAAAAAAGCAGAATTCTGTGAGACCTATAAAATCGTAAAAAAAATCATAAACATGGACCGCATTCGCTTTGTCGATTCTTCGACGTGACGTCATCGGATATGTACGACCGATGCTATGAGCGCGATCGTTTTGCTATGTATCCAGTGACGTCATGGTACTGGCCGCGCAGCTATTTAAATCCACTTATTAAAAGTCGTATATTTCGAAAACTGCAAATCAAATTAAGCTGAAATTTTGAGTATCGTCTAATTTTAATCAATTCATTGGCCACACGAAGTGACTCCTAAATACTATTAAATAAAATTCACTGAATGAGCCCATTAAATTTACATTACTTGAAAGTCATAATTGCATGGGTACCACCAATAATCATCTATATAAACTGGAAATAATTGAGCAATATACAGGGTGTTTCAAAATTATTCGGTCAATCTCCTTGCAGTATGTAGAGGGGATCAAAATAAAACGAAAATTTTCTATAAATATTACATAGAAGTTATAACCTTCCAAAGATGAAGAGAATCAATTTTTGTATGCTGTAACACGAAATCTAAAAGGGTAGGTACATTAAAATTTAGATCTTGCTTTTTATTCTCCTGTAATAATGACTGAAAAATCAAATTTTAAAGTCAAACTTTTAATAGCTCTAACGGATTCAAAAATATTTATTAATATACCTAACGCCCCAAACGCACCACTACTGAACAGTTTTTCAAAAGTGATGTTGAACACGGTTGAGAACCTAAATAAAAAGTAACTACCTTTTTTGGATTCTGAGTTACAGCGTAAGAAAGTGTTGTTTTCTTCATCTTTGGAAGGTTATAACTTCTTCAATATGCAGTATTGACCAAATATTTATAGAAAATTTTCGTTTTATTTTGAGCTACTCTATAAATGAAAACCGAGATGAAAACTATATCAAGAAAGTCAAGTTTAAACATCAGGCAAATTGTTCTACAGTGTGACCCACTTGAAAGCGGGACACATAGACAACATAGAGTATAATAATAATAAGGATACATGTTTGTGACTTCAAATTCAATACAAATATTTTTATTAAAAAATTAGAAGTTACAAACATCTAATTTAGCCTTATTATTGTACGATCTGTTGCTCAAATAATTTTCTTAATAAAATAATTTGTTTATGAGTTGTTTTTATTCACTTATTTCATGAGTTACTGATGTTCACAATGCATTTCCCGGTAAAAGCTAATTTTTAAAAGTAATAATTTTAGGATAAAATTTGGTACAGAACCATTTTAGGGGATGCTGAATACAGTGGCGTACTTAGATTTCGCGTAAAAAAATTGCTAATATGATTTCTCGAATTTTCGCTCCAAAAAAATTGCAAAGTAGGCCTTGATTTTTGTGATAAAAATCTATCAATTTGCCACAAAATGCAGTTTTCAATGAGCAACAATCTAAAAAACAGTTGTTCAAAATTGGACCAAAAATAGCCACTTTACAGGGGTGTCCCGCTTTCAAGTGGGTCACACTGTATATTAATTTTTGTTAAGAATCCAAATAAGTTTCTCTGAAGATGGTTAATAAATACTGTAACGTTAGAAAATAAAAAATGACTTTTATTTATATGGAGAATTTTAGGAATCTATATATGAAAATAATCAAAACAAGGAAGAATTATTTAAAATGGACCTTTACTACCTAATAACGGTAAAAGGTAAATTCATAGGGTCCCCTAACTACAAAAAATTATTATCCAAAGATCACATGCGTATCTAAACTGATCCTAAACTATCACTTCTTTACACCTCCTAAAATTAAGAAAAATTAACTCGCTGAAAATGTTGATGCATTCACCTCTACTTACTTGGTTGTGAAGAAAATGAAACTATCGTTGCCCTAGCGTTATCGATAACCTGTAGAGCCTCGCCTCTCATTCCAAGGCTTACTTCGGTTATTGAAGAGTCAGATGGTTTAGAAAACATTTCTATAACGCAAGAAATCGTTAATTTTTTTAATAATTCACCTGCAAAAATTAAATTTATTTTCTGAATCATCCGCTGCCAGGCTGATTCTTTATAATAAGGGTACATATTATTATATTCTTTTATATCGCTCCTGCAATTTAACTTTCTTGTTAGTGTTATTATTATAGATAATAGAGTTATGTGTCCTGATCCTTTTAAAAATGCTTTAAATTATAAAATGTATGATAGTTTTCAATTTCTCTATCAAGAACCCTAGCAGTTCCTTTTCCAATTGAACAAGATTCTGATAACCCTTATAATGAGATTATTTTTTAATCAATCGGTGCTCCTTCATATTATATAGTGCGTTCGATCCACAATTTACCTATTCTAACTTTCCAATTCTTGGACATTTTTGAAAAATTCGAAAATTGGCTTGTGCGGCATTCAATAAAGAATCTCAGACACTATATAGAAATCTTATAGACATTAAATTAGAAAATCTAGAAATACAATATACACGGTGATGAATTTTTCGATGCCCACCATAACTACTACTACAACTGTAAGATATAGAGGATTGGCTAAATTAGACAAAAGTTGCGCTATTTTATGCTCTACAATTTCCTGCCAAGAAATGATGGATATCTTGATTCGTTCGTGATTTATCCTGAAAAAAATTGAAAATCGTGATTTAAAAAAAAAGAAAATCTTCTAAACCATTCATGCTAATTTAATGAAATTTGGCACGGACATATCTTTGACCACTACCAATTGAATGGCGTTATTAGAAATTTTGTAAGCCTTCTAGATTTGAGCAAATAGAGAACTTTTTTTTATAGCCGCCATATTGGACAACATGTGTACAATTTAATAATAGCGTCTAGATTACAATGTTGCTTGCAATTATTTTTCCAAAGCATACTTACTGGATTATATAAATTATAATTTTTTTCCACTGATAATGTTATTGTCAGCAGGTTGAGTAATTTGAAGAACAATTTCTAATCACCTGACAACATTTAATTAGTCAATACTGTTCTATGTTAATTATAACGAAGAGATGAGGAATGACTAGGTAAATACAGAACACATTACTGGTCAGCAATTTGTCCTGATTTAACGCCATAAAATATTTTATCCTATTTTTTTAAATAAGAGAAAACTTTAAATTCAAATTTTATAAAATATACTCGGGAGATACTTCATTTAAATAATGTATGTAGTATTTCTAGTTTTTTAAATTAAAAGTCTGTCAAATTCTTATTCCGGGTGACCACGAGATGAGGTTACACTCTATAATTTCTTTGTTATTAAACCGATTAATTTGAAATTTACAGGTGAGGCATAACATCTAAATGCGCAACTTTTGACACTTGGTGGCTTTATTTCTTACTTCCGATTTAGCCGGAAGTGATATTAACTTTCTTATTTTAAATATAACTCTACCTGTTTTTGTAATGTATCTTATTCGTTATAAAATTTACAATACAATGATATGTCACACAATGACATTTCATTTCAAAATGGCCGAAAAATAAAATTTTTTCAAAAATATTAAAATGTCAATTAAAAGATATTGAAAAATATTTTTTTTCCAAAGTTGGCCGTGAAATCAAAAGAGTACCTAATGAATTTGACATGTTTAATTTTTAATTTGTACAAAAATTTCGTTTTGGCAGAAAGATATTAGGAAAATAAGGTAAATATTTTTCTGCAATTTTTAAATACTCAAAACTATTTTTTTTAAATACACCTACCTGTCTTTTTTCAAATTTTGCAATTGCTTGTTTCTTCTCTTTGATTTAATTCCATTAACGAACCGAATTATTCACAAAATATAAAAATTAAATAAAAATTTCTCCTAATATTTATTTTATTTTTCTAATATCTTGCCGCCAAAACGAAATTTTGATGCAAATTAAAAATTAAACATGTCAAATTCATTACTCTTTTGATTTCACGGCCAACTTTGGAAAAAAATTAATTTTCAATATCTTTTAATTGACATTTTAATATTTTTGAAAAAATTTAATTTTTCGGCCATTTTGAAATGAAATGTCATTGTGTGACATATCATTGTATTGTAAATTTTATAACGAATAAGATACATTACAAAAACAGGTAGAGTTGTTATTAAAATAAGAAAGTTGACATCACTTCCAGCTAAATCGGAAGCAAAAAATAAGGCTACCAAGTATCAAAAGTTGCGCATTTATGCCTCACCTATAAATTTAAAATTAATCGGTTTAATAACAAATAAGTTACAGAGTGTAACCTCATCCCGTGGTCACCCGGTATATAGCATCTGAGAATCTTTATTCAATGCCCCATAACTCAATTTTCAAATATCTTTAAATAAAACAGTTAAAGTAGGTGCATTGTGGGTTGAAGACCCTGCATATTGAAAGAGGAAGTATAAGTTGACCAGCTAGGTCGCCGTATCTAACACCGTTGGAGTTGCTCCCACAAGGCTACTTAAAATGCAAAATTTACACAAATAGTTCTGTAAATTTGGTGTTAATCATGTAAATACTAGCGATTTTTTAAATATTTTTCGAACTACATATTATGTTGAAATTGTAATAAATACGAAACATAATTTTGGATGCTACTGACGTAAAAAACGTGTTTTTCCAAATGACACTGCCAAAGATAAGGTATGCCATTTATCTTTTACATACAGTTTTGGAGAGCACTTTTTAAGCAAGAAAATACAGAAATGTACTTAAAAACCGAAACTATTCATTCATCGAATTTAAGCACTACTTTTTGGACAAAGTGTACACGATATATAGCTACATTTTCGTAACTTAACATATATAAAAATATTTGAAATAGAATTTTTACCCATACTTATATCACTACATCTTTTAATTTTTTAAGTACTTATTATTTTATTTATTTACGTGATGCTAAACTAAATTAAAGTAAACACATCAGCCACTAAAGAATTCTAATCATGGAAAAATGAAGTACAAATTGAAATATGAGAATTTTAGAAATAAAGGACAATAGACTAAGGTATCAGGCCAATATATTTCCCTCTTCCCAGATGTAATATTCAGGATCCGAGGTTTCCAGGGCAGACTTGATATCTGGGCGTCCCGCGGGAAACACAAATATGCAATATTGCCAACATAAATTGATTCTAGATACGATCCCCGGTCTCCTCATTTAACACGTTTTCAAAATATGGGGTGCCAACTTATTATTTACTACCTCGAATTCAATACACTGCGATATTACTTCGCCGCGCCCCAGCGTGAATATTATATCTATTCAACGTGTTTTCCTGATTTTCCCGTAAAATTGATGGTTACATTTGTACGTAAATAAAGATTTTGCACGAAAAATCACCAGTGTACATTTTTTAATATTGTTAATATTTATATAACACTATTAAGAATATAGGAAAATAATAATTATTATTATTTGTTTTTTTTAATTATATTTTTAGTAGCATTAAAATTAGTTAACTATTCAAATCGTAAATTAATTAAATTAATACAAAATTAATCATAAATAATGTAGTATTGATTTCAGTGATTACATTATGGCTTCTTAAGTGTTTTTGAATAGGGAGAAATCAAAGTCACATTAAAAATTAAAAATTTTTTAACGTGTAGGTATTTATACAATTGTGTGTTATACTAGTTAGTACATATACCATATACACGGTAAACAGGATAATGAATCGTACTTATAAGATATAACTGCAAATGTTTTCTCCTTGCCGCCTCTTCGTTAATCCAACGTGCAAATATTTCCTCGTGTATTTAGCAACCTGCAACCCTTCTCATTAATTAGTGTAACTCCACCCCGGGGACCACTGAACCACCCTTTCTTAAGGACCTAGCTAAATATTAAGACACCCCGCGAAATACCACCCGCATTCGTTTCCTCACCTTCATCCCCTAATTTAATACCAAGGCATTATCACTGACAATCCAGATCATAATTATGCAAATGCCACTTGCTCTTTACTGGTGCAGTTCGAAGGCTGATATTTTATTTTTTATGCTAGGGAAGACTCTCAATGTAATCTTAGATATCGGTGAGTGTTCAATAGAATGTGAGGACGTATTAATTTATTTTTCATCTCAATTTCTAGCACCTCTTTGTTGAAAATAAATTAATAATTAGAGTAGTACCAATCCACTGCAAATGACAGCTTTTAGTTGAGGGAGAACAGAGGCGATTCAAAGCTTTTTATAGCTAGGTGACCACAGTGAAGAGCAAGAGGAGCGCTTCCAACAAGATAATATATCGGAGATGGTAAAGTGATATCAAGGAAAGTGGGATGTGCACGATGGCAGACTACTGTTGGTCCGTAAAGAGGACGCAACCGAAGACCATCACTACTCACAGTGGCTGTGTGGTTAATGACCTAATGCCAAAAAAAAAAAAAAAATCACTACTCACTATGATAACTTCAACATTCCTCACGATTTATTAGCATTTATACACTTTATTTTTATACAGAGGTAGTTTCTACCCCATCATGGGGGTGTTTCCATTTAGTATTTAGGAAGTTGACCATTAAATACAGAACTTGTACGTTATTCATGGTTTCCCCATTTGTATCCATTTACTGTATCCTGATGTGATGGTTTTACCCCATTTTTGGGGTTATTTTGGCTGTAGCGCAAAAATTGGGAGTGTAGGGCTTTTCTTATCATCAAATTCGGATTCAGCGTTGAAAGATAAATAAGAATATCATGGGCGGGTTCAGGGATTAAAACTTTTTTTGTGGGTCTGTGTTATCAATGTAGTAAAAGTTTACTAGATTAAATTTACAAAAATATTTTTTTGACTAAACTTATGAAGATGTGATTTACCACAGAAACAGAATAACAGCAGGCTCTGAAATTATAACTGAAGTTGAGAAGAAAAAGAAAAAGATGAGGAACATCAAATCATCAGATTTAAATTTTATGTCCCGTGGACTCAAATCTTTTCACAAGTATAAACTTTGTTTGAAAACAAATTCAGAATAAACTATTTACTTACTTATTAACCCTTATTTCATTAAATTTTTCTCACCAACCGAATACACGTAACTGATGTTGGTTATAATAATAATAATAATAATAATAATAATAATATTAATAATAATGTGTCTTTATTATTGTTTTAACCAGATTAGTACAGTTAACAAAAATGGGAATGGCGAGGTTCAACAGGGTTGCTCTACCACCTAACCATTCAATTTAAAATACAAAATAAATAAATAAAAATAAAAATGAACGACTATACCAACAATAGAGACAATAGAGACTAGTTAGATAAATGCACATATCTGTTTGCAAAAAGATGAGTCTTAACTTGTTTTTTAAAAGTACTACTGTTCGGAGAAGATTTAATAGAGCAGGGTAGCTTATTATAAATTTTCACAGCATTATAGCTGAAAGATCTCTGAAAATGGGCAGAACAGTGTATAGGTACCGTGTACAGATCACGATGTCTTGTAGTATGTCCATGTCTATTACACCCTTTCAATAGTTTATTATGTAAGTACTTCGGTGTTTCTAATTTATTGATTTTGTAAACAAGAGACGCCATGTGAACCACAAAACGTTCCTCCAGATTCAACCACTCAGATTCTGCAAATTTACTGGAAATATGGTCAAATTTTTTCAAATTGAAGCTGAATCTCAGGCAAGCGTTCTGCAGTTTCTTTATCTTTATTTAATATAGCGGGCCAGTAAACCAAATCGCCATAAGCTACATAACTAAGTATCAGTGAATCACATAACCTCAATTTAACCTCTGTACTAAGAATGTCTTTATGAAAATATAGTATTTTTAATTTACCAAAAGATGTTTGTATTATATTAGAGACATGCTTTTGAAATCGAAGGTTAACGTCAAGATAAATACCTAGGTTTTTACAATAATCACTGGGGGATAAGGTCTTACCATTGAGAGTTATAGAAAACACTGGGTCATTTAAAATTAATTCTCTTTGCTTACCATAGACTAGTAGTTCAGTTTTGGCTTCATTTAAAATTAGCCCATGAGCATTAGAAACAGAAGAAATAGTTTCCAGGTCAGAATTAATATTGTTAACAGTTCGCTCAATATCTGGCAAAGAAAAATGACAAAATATTTGATAATCATCTGCATATTGATGCGAATCAGAATGTTGAAGATATCTAGAGAAGTCTGCAGTGTAAACGGAAAACAATAAAGGCCTTAAAATACTACCTTGTGGTACGCCTTTACTAACACTCAATATTTCTGAAGTAGTTCCATTCAAGTTGACCTGTTGACACCTATTAGATAGATAGTCAGCAAAGAACTTTAATGGTGTCTCACCCAAGCCAAAATACTTCAGTTTAAGACTTAGTGTAGTAAAGTCAAGAGTGTCAAACGCTTTACTGTAATCTAGGAGGATCAAACAGGTGTTTTTATCATTCTCTCTAGCTCTGAACAATTCATCCGTGACGTGTAATAAGGCTGTTGAAGTACTATGGTTAGCTCGGAAACCCGATTGAGTAGAAGGTAATATATTATGAGTATTGAAGAAAGTAGAAAGCTGCACATGAACTATTTTTTCTAGAATTTTTGAAATAGTTGGCAATATACTGATAGGTCTAAAATCAGAAATTTGAGAAGGACTAGATTTCTTAGGTACAGGAAAAACGTAGGCATACTTCCATGAACATGGAAAGGTTCCAGATAATAAGCATTTATTTATTAAGAATGTTAAATGGCTACTTAAATGAGGGAGAAGCAGATGTAACATTTTGAGGTTGATTTCGTCAGCACCCTTAGCATTAGATTTGATAGTGTTAAAAGTATCTAAAACAACATCAACAGAAACTTCTGAGAAATTGAAATCCTCGGCTAAACCCGGAAAACACTTGTTAGCATATTTATCAAAAATGAAATTATCGTTTATGGTAGCCTGAGGAACACTATTAATAAAAAAATCATTGAAATCGTCCGGACTAGCTAAATTACCAACAGGATTAACAGCATTACAGTTAATGTTTAGATACTTTAATGTACGCCAAAATGTTTTAGGGTCAGTTTTAAATTTGGAATGAAGGTAGGCTTTCTTTTCGGATTTCACAGCCATATTTACAAAATTTCTAATTTATCTTACTAGTTAAAATTTTTATAATTAAAACTAGTTAAAATTTTTATAATTCTGAAATCAAAATTTTTCTTCGAATTTTGATAAGAATTCACATAAGTTACAAATTATTACTGTATTCGTTTAATGTTATGTTTATATCATCAACAAAGAAAGATTGATTAAAATATTGTTCATGAACAATTATTGTTAAAATTTAATTTACTCGATTCGGCGCGGCTTGACGGACGTTCTGCACTTAAACGATCTAGATTCAAAACTAAGCCATTATATTGAATTTTTGATTAAATGAAATTTTTATTATTGATTCTCAGGCAGACAATTTGAATGATCAGTGATTAATTCTGATTAGTACAGTTACTTGGTAATCTCATTTCGAACTAATTTTATAGCTGTTTTTTATTCAACTATTTTTGGATAGTTAATTCAAAATGGGTCAAATTTCAAATATTAAAAGGAATAAGTGTGCTTTTTCGTTGGTGGTGAGTTTCATCCCAACAGTCAGAGGTTTCGTCGGTTTCGAAAAAAGTGACTATTGGAACGTGTTGATCCTCTAATTCTATCCAAAAAAAAAAACCTATAACGTTATTTTTGTTTTAATACCCGCCGAGTTGCAGGGGTTGAAAACATTGATAATTAAGCAAGAAACAGTGATTTTTCAAAGGATTTAAGCAAATTACTCAAAGAGGATCACATTTTCGATAAAGTTTGTCATAATAAAAAAGTTAGCTAATGAAATAACAAAAATAATCCATAAAATAAAAATTTGTTTAGGCTCATCGTTGCCGAGATACAGTTCATGTTAGGTGCAATTGAACGTACCTCTGAAAATGTCACGTGTTTCAAACAGTCATGACTGTGGTTTAAAAAACCTTTTGATATGTACCTTGAATCAAATTGAAGTTTATTATGGCAGCTTAAAATTGTCTTTTGGCAAATTTTGATATCTGCTAAATCAAAAACGATGCAAGGAAAATTTTTACAAAAAAAGTACCCCCTTTTTCGCTTCCAAATTGAAAAAAAAATTCCAAATTATGTTTTTTATGAGTCATTACTACTATTATGTATACTCTATTTTTTTGACAGTGAAGGATGCATTATCTAAAACATTTTACACTTAAGTAATGTATTTTGAAAATTTTTGAAATAATGAATTTTTTTGACTTTAAGGTTAAATAACTTAGTATAAAAATATTAGCTGAATGTTACCACAGAACAAAAAATGATGGCAATAAACTAAGGAAAATGATACTTTTTTATTTTTTTGATAAGATAATAGTTTAGGAGATAGAAGTGTTTGAAGTTAACTATCCACTTTTTTTTAAATTGACACATTTGGGAAAACTCACATTCATGATCAGCGACTCCAAAAACATAAATAATATAAGTTTCAATAATTTATTCTCAGTACTTCATTAATTATTGATTTTTTTTATTCTAGGGGTGGTTTTCATTCTCTTAGGGGTAAGAGCAATCATTATCTTATTTAGATATAACTTTTATGTCCTAAAATATAAGAATTTGCAAAGAAAAAGTTCTACTTGCTCAAAACAAACAAAATATGTTTTCCTATTGTACCTACCCCTATTATATCGGCCATATTAGGGGTGCAATCGTGAATTCAAAAATTCTTACTTGAAAGTCGTAATCAGGGACTTCAAACACATGCATGAATTTTTTAAATAACTAACTCGTAATACTCATGTCAGAATTAAACTTTGAATTTCAGTGGTGGTTTTCACCCTCTTAGAGGTGAAAGCATAAGTATTCCTTTTTAATATTTGAGGTTGATACCCTAAAGTTTAAGAATACGCAAAATACAAAATTACAAGCAGCTGTAGGGTTAGTTCGAGGTTTGGGTGCTTTTTTGCACCAAGTGACTGTAGTAGATTATTTTTGAGGGTTCACGATGAGCAAAGAAGAAATCATAGTTAAAGAAGAAAGAGGTCAGATTTTCAAATATAAATAAGACAAACGGTTAAAAATTTTAAAAACATCAAGTACAATAACTCGGTCATTATGGGAGTTGGAAAAAATACATACATAATATATAAGTTGTAGGGACTATTTATAGCTACAGAATAAAATTATTTTTGTTTATACAGGGTTGCGCATAATGCCACATACCAAATTTTATATTTTGGAATATTTTTACATTTTTAAATCAGTATCAAATTATCTTTCTAACGATAACGCTTTTTGATTTTGCTGCGACGTTGCCGAGTTATTTGGAAAAATGCGAAAATTTTGGTCGGGACAATTCATTGTGTGAGTATAAATAATTAATAAAACATATTTTGCAGTTGTATAGCAAAGGGATGTGCTTAAACGACACAATTGCCAAAATTATTGATTAATATTGTTTAAGGTGTTTTTTATACAAGTACCAATTGTACATTTCAAAGAGTATTTTCTTAATATTTGCAAATGGAACACCCTATTTATTATTATATTTTTGAATTGGTGCGTTAATTTTTTATATTTTTTAATACTGTCCTATATTTACGTAAAATCGATATTTTCAGAGATATTTCTATTTTTTCAGTAGAAACAGTTAAATTATTGTACTTTTTATTTCTACCTAATCTACAGGGTGATTCTAAAATGTATGGCCAAATTGATACAGCGTCAACAGGAGACCAAAATAGGTTAATTCAACCCAATTTACCTATATACAAAAATGCAAGTTACAGCCCTTTAAATTTCAAATAAAAAAAACTTTAATTTTATTATTGATTATTCCCAAATGGCTGTAGATATCTTTTTCTAGTTCAGTATACATTCATTACCAATAAACGCCAATGTTTTGAGATTAACAGCAATAAAATACATTAAAGGGATATGATATGGTTTATGTTTTGGGTGCCAATGATGAGAATTGTTCGCTGGCAACCCGAATTTATATGCAGCGATATCCTCTAAAATATCACTTCATAGGTTGAATGAAGCGAATTGATAATACTGGAAATACGAAATATGAGAAAAAGAAACGAGCAAAAAATGTACTGATGATGAAGAAAACTAAATAGCCATACTTTTGAGCGTAACTGAAGATTCTCATCGGAGTATAAGAGAATTGGCGACAGAAAACGAAATAAACCGATCTTGAATTCATAGAATCTTACGAAAAAACAAACTTCTACCCCGTTTAGCTAATTCAAAAAATGATTATTGGGAGTATGAAAGTCGAATGCAGTTTTGTCAATGGGTAGAGAACAAAAAACAGGACAACAAGGAAATTTATTTGACTTTGTCTTATTGATAAATGAAGCAATTAACTTTTCATAAAAATGAAAATGTTAATTGTCATAATTTTCATTATTACAATCTCTCACGAACACATATAGACAAATAAAATGTCCGTTGAATGTTTGAGGAGGAATTGTTGGGGATTATGTAATAGGACCACATTTTTTTGAAGGACATGTCACTGGTCAAGTTTATTTGCAATTTCTGCAAGGCAACTTGGAAGGATTACTGGACGATGTGCCTAGGGATATTCAAGAGAGAATGTGGTATCTACACAATGCGGCACCTGTATTATAGAACACTGCAGCTATTCACGAATATTTAAACGTCACTTTTCCAAATAGCTGTATAGGACGAGGAGAATCCTATTGATGGCCTGCCAGAAGGTCTGATTTGATCAAAATGAACTTCTTCTAATGGGGCTATGTTAAGGAGCACATATACAAAAACTTCTACAACTACAAAAGAAGTCATGCATGAAAAACTTAATAAGAAAGTTTTTCTGAATATTTCTTAGACAATTTAAGAAATGTCAGTACATCATTTGAAAATCATCTACAGACATGCATAGACAAACTAGGAGGTCACTTTGAACAGTTACATACTGTAAACAATATTATTTAGCTAATTAAGTCAGGTTCAAAATAGTTTTGGCTTTTTCAAAAATAACAATCTTGTATTTTTATGTCAACTTTCTAGTAATAATACACATTTTTTTCCAACTCCCATAATGTAACCGAATTATAGTACTTGACAAACTGTTAGACTACCCTGTATAGTTTGATTTCCGGGTAGTGCGCCATCTTGAAACTAACAATAATTAGATTTATGATTATAGTAAAGTTTAAATTTTGTATATTATTTCAAATCAAAATCAATATGTCCAAAAAATTATAAGTAGGTAATTGAGAATTATTTTAACTAATTAATTGACCCTCAATAATTGTCACCAGGTGCAGGGCGAGGCATTTAGTCAAAACTTTCTCTAAGGATGTTGTGTATCATCAAAAATAAAGTGTGTTACATTGCTATTATCATCGTACAATGACGGTCTTTTTGTTGTTGATATATACATAATAATGAATTTACAAAGGCATATGATATTAACTTGACATAAATATACCCTGATAAAGGGTACGGAATCATAGAGGCGTAAACAACGACGACAGAATTGGAGAAAAGGATATACAGAACGCAAGTCAGGGTAGCTACTGTAGGGCATCACATAAGGTAGAGAACGTTTTTATTGTAATGTACAGAATCTCTTTGCTTTACCGAAATATTTCAAGAAAAGCATTTTGCTCAAAATAAACTTAAAGCAATTGGTGCTACACATGATTGTATTTCCTTCTGGGCACATTTTAAAGTTTGTACTGCAAAAATTAAGATTCATTATGTCTTCAAAAATTTATTACGATTTCTAGGTACATTTACCATACTTTATTAAAATATCTGGAGGCGTTTTCTATTATAATGACATGATAGGCAAACCCACCAACTGATTAAAATGTAATTTGTGAGCTCAGTAAAGCATAAAATGTGTAAATTTTCAAATTAGGGAAATTTATTTATCAGCTCTTTTGATTATCTCTTCAAAGTCAAGAAGCTCTTATTGATAAATAATTCAGTAGGTATTTCAAATAGCTACTAAAAAAGCATAGAATATTCTGGTTAAGAACGTTTTAGTAAATGTATGTAAAAAATTGAGATTTTTTTTATAATATATCGAACTAACGAGACAAACGTTAAATACGAATTATTTGTCTATTTATTTTTATTGCTAATATCGGAAATGCGTGAGATAATTTAAGCATACCCGCCTCTGCCTCCGTGGATAAAGGACGAAAGGACTGTTTGAGAGGGGCGAGAAGAGGTGCAGTGGCTCAAGCGACAATAAATCAAGACTTGGATTTAATTAAATCTTGCATTGAAGTTAAGCGGGTGGCCGCTCGCCGCGCTGCGGTGCACAATAAAGATAGAGGGGATGTTAGACTGGGATGGGTTGTACTGTCTTTTTACACGACCCGTTTTGTATCACACACTTATCTATCATAAAATGGATCGAAATCGGTTGCAATTTCCGTGACAATTTTATTTTATTTTTTTTATTAATTGTAAATTAATTAAGAACTTTTTGATATGTTATATTGTAATAAACCGAATAAATTATACAGGTCTCTTGATAAATATCTGATGGATTTAAAAATTAATAACCCAAAGTCCTGGTTAGTTCATTTTCCAAAGAATAAAATAATTAGAATTTCATATACCAAATTATTTTTATGTGTCAACAAAAATGAACAGCCTAACCCTGAAAATCATCATAATATTCTGGTAATATTGACTAAACAGCATTTATTGTATATAACTTTGGAAATAATGTATTTTTGCGGACGTTTTTAAACGAAACATTAAAAATAATAATTGTCAATTTTTTTATTCTCCAAATAAAATAAAGAATAGTTAAAATAATAATAATAATAATAATAATAATAATAATAATAATAATAATGCATTTATTCATCCAATAGATCAAATACATGATATAGGATAAGTCAAGGACCTAGAAATATAAATATAATTTCCTTACAATGTAAATATAATAAATATATATCTACCTAATAATATACATATGAATAATAATTATAATAACATATAAAATACAAAGAACATTAAACATTTTTTATATATATATATATATATATACACACAGATATACACATATATACATATACCTACATATACATACATGTACACACACACATGCACACATATATATTTAATTTAATTAATTACACAACATTTTTATTTTTAAATATATTGAGATAGTAGAAACTCTTCTACGGAGTAAAAGGCATGAGTAAGTAAACGAGTTTTTACGGTGGACAAGAATTGGTTCAGGCTATTTATGTTTTTTATACTGTTATCTAATTTATTATAGAAAATTGTACCCATGTAGAATGGATTTGACTCGTATAATTGTAGCCTGTGAATGTCATGTTGCAAATTATAGCCATGCCGTGTTGGATAGTTGTGGTATGCGTTTTGATAAGTAAATTCTGCAATATTTTGCTTTACAAATTTTAGAATTTCAAAAATGTATAACATGGTAGTGTTAAAATTTTTTGACTAATAAATGTGGATCTACATGAATCTCTATAGCCCAACCCAAACATACACCGTATGGCTCTTTTTTGCATTAAAAAAACTCTATTTGATGTTGTCGAGTTTCCCCAAAAAAGTATTCCATATCTTATATGGGATTCCATATTTGAGAAATAATAGGTTTTTGCAGTATTGATACTAGTGATTTGGCGTAGCCTTTTCAAGGCAAAACATTTACTTGCACATTTGTTGCATACTGAGGACACATGCATTTTCCAATCAAGCGATAAGTCAATGTGAATGCCTAATAATTTAAAAGATGACAGTTGCTGGATCGATTTTCCGTTATGCTGTAATAACAAGCTAGAATTGTATTTCGATGCTACAGGATGGAATTGCATAAAAAATGTCTTATCTTGAATAAATACAAGCTTTTTGGCATTAAAATATTGTGAGATAGTTCTAAAAGAACTTTTAAGCTGTTCTAATGCGGCTTCTGAATTAACCTCATTACAAATAATTGTTATGTCATCAGCAAAGGCGCCGTAGTATGAAAAAATAAAATTGTCTAAATCGTTGATGTATAATATAAATAATAGCGGACCCAATACGCTACCTTGCGGCACTCCTATTTCAACCAAAAGTTCGTCTGATCTTTCACCAAAACACTCCACAAATTGTTTTCTTCCACTTAAATAAGATTTAAGTAATTCACTGCATGTACCGCGTATTCCATACATCTCAATGGTTTCAAGAAGAATTTTGTGGTCTACACAGTCGAAGGCCTTAGAAAGATCGACGAACATGGCAAGAACCTTATTGTTTTGGTCTAGATTTTTATAAACATAATTTAGAATCGCAAGAAGCGCAGTAATGGTAGACCTGTGTTCTCGGAAGCCATGTTGGTGTCGTGACAATATTTGTTTGGATTCTAAGAAAGCTATTAAACGCGTGGATAATAATTTTTCGAATATTTTTGAGAATACTGATAGGATTGCTATTGGTCGATAATTACTGAGAAGTTTGAGGTCACCTTTTTTATGCAGTGGTAAAATTTTAGATATTTTTAAGATACTCGGAAACTTACCATTTTGAAATCATTCATTTATTATATGACATAAGGGTTCTGCGAGTTGACGAGCACACTGTTTGATTATTTTTATTGAGATACCGTCATGTCCTACTGAGTTAGATGGTTTTAATTGATTTATGGTACTGATTATTTCAGTGGTTGTTGCGGGCCTTAAATATATTGATTCATTTATAGGAGTCAAGGAGTTATGTAGTACATTGGAATTATCTATGGACGACTGGAGTTCTTTTGGTAGATTAACAAAATAAGAGTTAAACTCGTTAGAAATAACAGTATTGTCAGATATCATATTTTTATTTATTTCAATTTCAAAATTGTGTTTAACCTTAGGGGTTTTAAGGGAATTATTGATTACTTTCCATACAGTCTTTGATCTGTTTTCCGATTGTACAATTAGTTCATCAAAATACATTTGTTTAGCTCGCCTTATTACTTTTTTGTAAACCCTTTTATATGCTTTATAGTGCTGAACAATATTTACCATACCACTTTTTTGTAATAAAAACAATTCTTTTAATCTGCATGACGAAACTTTAATTCCGCTAGTTATCCAATTGTTATCATTCTGAGATGTTTTTTTGGTAACAAATTTAAAACAAGAATTATAGTGTTGTGTCATAGTTTGATTGAATGACAGATACTTGTTGTCCACTGTTTCACTACTATAAACATTATGCCAAGATTCAGAGTTTAAAAATTCAGTGAATTTTGAGATATTTTTCTTTGAGAAAGATCTAAATTTAAGGAACTGTGCTTTTTGGGGAAACTGAACATCAAAAACAACTTTTTGACCACAGTGATCTGATATACCAGTATTTAAAATAATTTTATGCGCTATTTTATCATTAATATTTGTCATTATGTAGTCTATTGCTGACACAGTATTGTTTTGCATACGAGTGGGCTCATTAAAAACTGGAAAAATGTAATATGAGTTTACCAAGTCTATAAGATCGGTGGTTCTTTTATCTTTGCATAAATAATTAATATTGAAATCGCCACATATGATTATATGAGGTAGGTTACATTTGTCTGTTAGTAAATTTAAGCATTCTTCAAGTTTAGACAGAAAGATATTTAAATCTGAATTCGGTGACCTATATAAACAAATTATGCAGTAATTTTCATTATTAATTTTTAAATCAATTGCAGAGCATTCAAAAACTTTGTCTATGCTTAAATTTACTAATTCATTGTTTTCTATACAATCAATTGTGTTTTTTGTTAATATCATTGTTCCTCCATGCAAGAAGGACTGTCGACAGAAAAAGCTAGATATATTGTAACCAGAGAAATTTATATAATTAATTTCTGAATCTTGAGTCCAGGTCTCAGAAACGCAAAGAATGTCGATATTTTCTTGAGATAACAGTAATTCAACTTCTTCTATTTTGTTTTTAACACACTGCAGATTATGATGCACAACACTAAGCACATGCGGGTATTTTGATTGCTATTCAGACTCTTGATGCAAACATGACTGGTTCTTTAACAAATCCAGTTTATGCAGATAACTGGGACAATTTCTGTCTTTTGCCGAATGGTTAATATCAAAGACTGTCTTTAAGTTTTTATTGAAACCTATACAATTTGCACACTTTTTATTTGTCGAAACACACAATCTAGATTCATGACTTTCTGCACATATGTTGCATACTGGAAATTTACTTTTGCAATATAATATTAAATCATTAAAATCGTCGACTGGCAAGAAATAAATAAACGCACGGTATTACCACTGTCGGTAAACCGTGTGCATTGACTAAGTTGTTCCTACTACGCGCTTGAAAATTGCCGATTTAGTTCGCTTTAGAATTTAGTTCGCTTCTACCAACCCGTCCGACCAGCCCAGGATTAGTAAATAAATTATACTTAGAATAGTTTCCGTTATTGTACCAGTATATAGGATGAATCTTTAAGTGGGGGTGACACCTTTCAACTATAGGAACACGAAACTACATTTTTTTTAAACGTGCTATGAAAAATTAATATTGATTAAATCCTTTTTGTTCTTGGGTACTCCGCCTGTGGAATGCTCCAATGAGAGTAATGACGAATAACTGAGGCGCGTGTCTCGTATGATTCCTGAACTGTGTGTCGTTGCCAAAGTTCACGATTCAAACAAAACACGGGGAATTTAATAGTAAAGCAAATTTCCACACCACCCAGGGGGTGCTGTTTCTTGGAGCGTTATTTTTTTAAGTGGGTGTTTGTCGGTAGCCATATTTTTCCACAGAAACAAAAAAAAAACAAAATAATAAGTATCCACAACAAGAAATTAAATTAAATCAAACGTATTTGTAGATTAAATTTGAAGCGGCGATTCGTACCAGATTATGGTCACTGTTGTGGTTAAACACTACGGTGATTCGTGGCAGGTCGGGATCGATGTTGGGGGTACCGGCTAGAAGCTAGTTAACGTACACTTGCTGAGAACTATTTCAGTAGTAAAGTAGTAGTAAAGTTTTGTGACTCTGAAAAGCAAAACAGCTGACAAATGATATAGAGAAAAGATAATAATCGATTTCTGTTTTTAAAATCTTTCTCATTTTGTGTTATAATAATTATTAACTAAAGGCAGAATCATGCAGCCCACTTTTTCATTTTCAATTGCATTATCATTTTCATTATGAAAGTTAAAACTGCGTATTTCAATAAACCTGTTCATGCAATTAAATTAATTTTTCATTTTCAGTACCCTTATCTCTCTCTTGATTGGGTATCTCTGGAATGTTAATGAAAAGTCAAGATGTAAATGTAAGTGAAAATAAAAAAATAGACTGCATAAATCCACCTTAAGTGAAGCAGAAATGCCTTTTGTTTGATTATATACATCGGATTAGTTTTATATCATCTAAGCTTTAAATAAAACGGCAACACTGTCGACCAGTCAGATGTAAGTGCAGCGAGAGCTTGCGCAGCAGCGCCAGAATTACATTTGAACCGCGATTTAAAAAAAACTCATAACTCGGCCATTTTTCAACTTACAAAAAAATCGGATTCATATTCCTGACTATAGCAGCGGCCAGACGTGATGGAGACAAAACGCGCAGGTTAAGCTACGCCCCAGTTTAAAACAGATTCAGGCAGCGGCGTGCGATTTCTTTCACTACCGACAACCTTTCTCGGTCGAAAGCGTAGTGGGAGATTAAGAAGAATTGCCCAACTGTGTACCTCCTCCTCACGCCACCACGTCTGACGACTGCTATTATATGACCCCCACTTAAAGATTCACCCTGTATAGGCGGTTGAATTTTTACAAGTACAAAAATTTACTATGCCGATTTAATTTTCCCACTCTATACCGTTTAGATATCCTACGACTTTAGAGAGTGAAATAGACCGTAGCATTCAGTGTACTTCTAGCTGTCCGTTCGACCAGTTCAGCATTTGTAAATAAAGCTGCCACCGTTCACCGGTTTGAGGCTAGAGTAAGTAATACCCTGTATTATTACTTGCCGTCTTGCTGCTTTAGTATTACCTAATAACACACTTTACCTGCCTGCTGTAAGTTTCCTGTATCCTGTGTATGTTTTCGTTTAACCGTAGTAATAAGAATATTACTTTGTTATTGACTTATCCTCAATAAAACCTGTTTATAATTATTCGGGTCGGGATTAACACGAGTTTTCTTTACAGATTAATATAGACCCCTGGCATTACCGTTTCTTCACTGCAGCTATCTAAGCCTCTGTTGTCGAGCTAATAGAGAAAAGTGGTGTTTCTATACTTTAAAACAGAAACTGGCGCCCGAGATATGCCGTCCTAATAGTACCGCCGCAGCTCAGATGTCGCTAGAACGCTAGAAAGCTAGAACCCGAGTGGATCGAGGGAACGTTACAGTCTTCGCGGACTTTTCATCAGAAACGTAAAAGATTTGTTAGTTAAAAGTAAAAGTGCAGGAACTGTCTCAGCACTTCGCTTCATCTAAGTAGTGTTTGAATTTAAAATAGTGGGGTTTAAAAGGGCTTATAGGAATGTTGAATTTTAAGGATATGATGTTAAGAGTACGTAAAATTAGAAAGTTCTACTAGTATTCTAAATAAATTTGAGCTGCCGGTACTATTTCATGACAAAAAAAATATTGGATTAGAACAAACCCAAACGAGTTTAAAAGACAATAAGTTGTACTTTGCGGTGGAATTGGTGCAAATAATTAACGACGAACTTTATCCAACAAATAATAATAAAACAGTGTTTTATATACCTACCATAAAATAAAACCACGAACAACTCCTTGTTGCATCTGAATGAGCGAATGAATGACTTGATTCCCCGTGGGGGAGCGCCACAAAGAGTAACTTTCTACATCCAATTTTTGTGGTAAATCAGTCTTTTTTTATTCTATGTTCTATACATATCTTTCGCCATCTCTTTCTATCTTGAACTATGTTATCCCATTATCTACTCCTACCCTGGACAAATTCTCTTTCACCTCATTAATCCATGTTGATGCCTGTCTTCTTTTTCTTGCTGGTGTCCATATATGTAGGTACCAACTATTTTACTATTTGTGCTTGATTTTTCTGACCATGTCTTCCTCCTTCAAAAATTCCAGTATTTCTCGATTTGATCTTACTCTACTTCAGTTTTTCCCGTTCAAGTTGGCCCCAACATCCATTGCAATATTCTTCTCTCAGCTACTCTCAGTTTCTCGTCCTTCTTTATCAAAGAGATTGCGTCTAATTTTTGTCCTTATCGTCAAGCTCTTATTCTTTAGAATCATTTATTAACATTATAATATACTCTGTTTGCAGTCATAATTTTCTCGCTTATTTATTGTATTCTTTCTCCCTTACTCGTTACTGTAACTTCCAAATATTAAAATGTTTCCACTTCTTCAAATTCCAAGCCCCCTATCTTCACCATTGCCTTCTTTACTTATTTTCCTATTCTGATGAATTTAGTTTTGTCCCTGTTTATCTTTAGCCCTATCGTTCACCTTCCCTTATTATTTCTTCTAGCATTTGCACCATTATGTCTCTCCTTTTAGTAATTGTGGCTAAATCGTCTGTGTCGGCAATTACTTGCCTTCCTCTTATTCTTGCTGTTCCTTGACTTATTTGGCGTGCTAAGTACTGTAATGCCAAATTGAAGAGCACCCTGCTTAACTCCTTTATTTGTAACAGAATATTTTGTTTCCCCTTTATATATTCTTGCCGTAGCCCTTGTTAATATCAATGTAGCACAAACAATTCTTCTTACCTGCGTTACATCATCCTCTTAGGTAAAGGTAAAAATATCGTCAATATGAGATATAAATTACTCTTGCAATTTAATTAAGAGAAATGTTTTGGATAGTAAAACTTAAGTATTATTATCATCCACAATTACATAAATCCTATGAGTTGGATATCACATCGTGCAATGTTATTGAATATTATACCGCTTCTAAAGATAAAAAATGTATAAATTTGCAGTCCGCCTCAACCGGAAATTATATACCAGAATTACCATCTATAAACGAACAAAATTCAAATTTAAAAACATCTCTTGAATATTCAGAATGTAATTTTTATTCAATCGTTGCCTGTGAAACGGCCCATTCTAATGCCTGAACCAATACAAGAAACATAGCTCTTCTGATAAGAAACACAAAATATGACTTCAATTTTAAAATCTGCTCTCACTGGTATCATTTGCGTCATCAGTGGCGTAAAAATATGGGTATATATTCCACCGCCGGAAACGTAAAATATGAAGTGTCGAATTTTATTATACAAAGAACAAAGTCTGGAATGTCGATTACCCTGCAAATTATCAACTTCTTAAAATTGTAATGTTAATGATGTACAGCGCTAAATGAATAATAATAAAACAATTATTATGTGAATGTTCTATACTTTATATTTATAATGTGGCTCTCTACTTGCTGGAAAAGTGAGGAAAAATAAAGGTCTCTTTTGTCGGTGCTTATTACATTTTTAGTTTCATAGTAGATCCGTTACACCATAATTCTGAAAAGATTTTTTTGATATACAAGTGTAGACTTCTTGTTAAGCAAGGTATAGGAATAACTATAACAATATCTTCTAACAGCTTCTCAGGCTTGCTTAGGACTTGGGTAACGTCTAGCAAAATGGTGAAACGATTTAAGTTCAATATAATTTTTTTCGCAGTAATAATTCTTTCACTATGTGGCCTTAAACTTTCTTCAATAAACATAATTTAGACTTAATCATCAAGAATTTACTACAAAACTATTTTATCGCGTTTGCAAAACCGTTCACTTTAGAGTTGAACAACTGAAAAATTCTATGATCTTCAATTGTTGTCGATCATAATACCAGTATATTCGTCTGAGTAACTTCTATTGAAAAATTTCATGTTGAAGGTATAGGAAATGTTTCACAAGATTCAATTAAAAAACATCATTAAAGATCCAAATTCAAAATAAAAAATCGAGTCATACAAAAAATGATTCAGCTGAGCG
Source organism: Rhagium mordax (assembly GCA_963680705.1). Lineage (NCBI taxonomy): Eukaryota > Metazoa > Arthropoda > Insecta > Coleoptera > Cerambycidae > Rhagium > Rhagium mordax. The sequence continues at coordinate 13,666,201 of OY796662.1, forward strand.
ATATTTATGGAAACTGTTCAGCAGATTACGTAGTTCACTACACAATCAGGTATTCTCCTTATTAGTGGAGATAAGGAGTGGGAAAAGGTAGCAACATTTTGCTAAAATTGGAAAACCAATTTCTCCCTCAGTTCTCGAGGGTACTGAACCTGAATATGACACTCAAAGAAGTTTTTACCCTTACGCACCTTCTCAAATACTCAAAAACTACCCCCATTTTCGGTCTTCTCGTATAGACGTTTGCTGGTGCGGATTTTAATGGGAATTTGAACGGAATGCGATCAAGAGTGGAGAATAATATCAGGAAGAGTACCGTGACCACCCGTGGAGGTTGGTTGAAGAAAGGGTAACGTGCGAAAGGGGTGGTTTATATCCGTTTAAGAGTGGAGGAACGGCCAAACGTCTCTAATAGTATTTTTTCATTGTCAGCATGCTCGAAAACGGGGGTATGCATTGAAACCAGATGGATAATAAAAACTCTTCCACCTACCTAGCAGAGTAGAACCAACCCCCAGGGGTGGGCTTGGTACTCTACCTGGTATTGTCCTCCACCTTTGATAATATCCCGTTCAAATTCCCATTAAAACCAGCACCGGCAAACGTCTGTACGAGGGAAACGAAAAAAGGGGTGGTTTCTGGCTTTTATTTATTTATTTATTTATTTATCTCTATATTGAACATGGTTTTGACCACTACATACATCATAACAGATGGCATAAATGTCAGAGAAATTTATTTGTGAATGCTGGTTGAGTAGTAGAATAATTATCTGCAGTTTCATCAGGACGTTAATAAAAATATTGCTTTTAGAAAAACAATATTGGGTTAATCATTTTATAGCCAAATTTTGTTGTTTAAAGTAGGTCCCTCCTTTTTTTCTATAAGAACTTATTTCGTTTAAACATATTTGATGTTGTAAAACGTAAAGAACTAATTTTAAAATGACCACAGTTCCTGGCGAACTCGGGGAAACCTATAATTCTTACCTTTGGTTGTGGTGGGAAAAATTCCTATTATTACTAGCGACTACGCCAATGATTGCGTATTTTTGTGTATTCTTTTAAAGTGGTCTTCTTCCTGCTATAAATAATATTTCCTAAGCAGAGCACATGTTTGAGACTCAAAAATGTACGAACCATTAAGTAATAGTCCTGTGATATCGTAAATAAAAGCGATATGCAGGGAGCCAACTTTACTGTATCGAATATACTGAACTCGAGGCTCGGAGGTATTTGGCTGAACTGTTGGATATTTTGCATTGAAGGGGAGAAATTTATGCTGCATTTAAATCTGACTTTTCGTCGTTCTGAAAGAGATTTTTTTGATTTATGCAAAATCGTAAGGGGTTTCATGGGAAATTAGAATGAGCAATAGAAAGTTAATGAACTAAGTATAATATACACTTTGATCGCAAGTTGAATTTTTATATTTAATGAAACAGAGACGCTAGAATAGATGTGTGGTATATATTTATTGTATATTGCATATATTTCAAGATCATAAAATATTACTGAAAAAAACATTTTTAACTTTTCTGGCATTCCACTCATTCCATAAATATGGGTGGAATAAAATTTAAATATTCCACAAATATATTTAAATTTCACAATACATAGTTTTAATAATTAACTCACGTACTCACGTCTGAAATACCGCAAGGAAGTATTCTTAGCTCTGCGTTGGTTTAATTATTTGCTAATGATTTGTAGAAATCCACGTTGTGAGAGACCTATAGAATTAAAAATTTTACATCTGAGTAACACTGCACTCTATACCAGATTAATAAGGCTAACCATAGCATAGACAGCCTTAATTTGATGGTCTAAAACTATACAAATAACTGCAGCTAACAAGTTAAGCCGAGTACAAAGACGAGTTTGTCTAGAAATTACCAGTGATAAAAAACACTACAATATAGTCATGGTGCCTCTACTTTTCCTAGTATAGTGGTTTAGGAAGAAGCAGAGAAGGAAGCATACAGACTGCAGACATTTTTTGATTCGAGTATTTACCGATGAAAATAGTGAATATAGGGAGGATCTCATAATGAACATGAAATCGATAAGTAAATTCTGCAAGCGTTCCTGCATCATAATTCTAGATAAAATTATATATTCCGAACATTCCACGTAAAAGTTTAACTTGATACATATACGAATCTAGGATGCAAACTGGAGCTGGGAGAGGGATATAATATGTATAATATGTAAAGAAATCAAGGGAGAAGATAAGTATGTCTCTTCGACAATACCCCAATATTTTTCAAACATAAATCTTCCATACACTTGAAAGTGTTCACTAAGAGAAGAGTGTATGTCGTATGTGAATCATCAGATCTTCATAGTGTCAGATAGACACATAATATTAAAGCCTATAATAAGATGGCATACAAACAAGTGTGGGAATGGATGAAGAGCTCAACACTCTGGAAGAGAAAAATAGAGTCAAATTACTCTGGGTGCCCAGGACGTTCTGGGCTAGACCAACAGCGGACGCTCTGTCATACACCAGTGAATTCTGTTCCAAATGTATTTCTTATTTTTAAAACAAGAAGATAGTGCCTCCTGATACCCCAAAAAGAAGACTTTGCAGCTAATGCTGATAATATTTCGGACACGTGTTTGTAAGCTAGCTGTTGTGCCTTATTAGCGCAGCGTAGGTAGACCTATACGAGATATATCAGGAATAAAGCTACAATGATCTGCTCATCAGCCCAGAGCCCGCATTTCGTATTTCCAAAATATCAGAGAGAAGGAGCAGAAGGTAAAGAATAAACATAAAAATTACTGTAAGAGTATCCCAGCATCACAAACATGAGGTTTGCATTTGATACTACACTTTTATCTTGACATATTTTGGCAATTTTCTTATTTCTATTTATTTTTTAGAATTTGGCGTGATTCCCAGAATTAAGTTCAATGAATATTAACTATCCGCCACAAATAAACTACAAACAATAATCAGGTTTTAGTTAGGAATAATAACAGGGCTCGATAGAACACTTTTTTATTTAGGTTACAAGTTATGTTGAAAGAAACCGAAAACGGACACAACCAGTTACGGATCTACATCACTGGGTTAGAGGAACTGAGATGTTGAAATATGGGTGAACTAAATTCAGACAAAGATACCACAATAAACCCAGGAGATGTTGTACACCCACTATTTGTAGAAATAGATATGTAGATATGAGCCCTACAATGGAAGAAACCACTGCAATTTGAATCAATGAACTTGATCCTCTTCTTTATTAAATGTAGGATACAGAGCTTTTCTAGTTATTTTCGTACTTTGCTGTCTTTCATTTTGCCATTAGTTTTATGACATGAATATCGTTTTCCTCACCCACATCCTAATTTATTGGGGTCTGCAGTGTCCACTCCGCCATCATTTTCTTCATTCTTTTTATTTTCATACTTTTCTATATAACTCAGAGACATATCAAAGTAGGTCATTCTCAAAAAGAAATGTAAATCAATTTATTGACTATATAAAAACTGAACAGTGGGATAATGTATTTAAAAATAATTTAGATGTCGACTCAAAATTTGAATACTTTATTAGTACTTTGTAACGATAATTTGGTAAATTACGGTTACAACTGGTTTCTACCGGAGACAATTAAATGTAGCTATGTTATGCGCGCGTCGACGGCACTGAAACGTTCTCGATCCTACAGCATTCCTCCTCCACCAGCTTTTTCCTATCTTCCGTACTGGTAAGTCGTAATTTTATGAATATCTAATTATTTTTCTCGGATGTAGAATTTTTCTGTATCTATCGTTATAAAGTATTATTTGCAATACGTAGCCTAGTAAATATTTAGCATGTTGGTTATTTATTACAGTCAAATGTGGTAAATATCGATTTAAATCGAATTTATCAATTGGGTGTGTTTGACGCCGGCATTTTAGCCAAATTTAGTGCTCTCCACGCGTGATTGATTTCATGCAAATATCTACACGTGGTGTCGTCTTGCAAGTTAACTTATGTTATTACCGTTCCTTATTATCTTTTGCAATTAAAATTTGCAATTATCGTTATTATCTTTATCGAGTTATTCATAAAATATATGCACTTACACAGATCTCTTTCGTTTGCGGAAGGTGGTAAAAAACTCTTCGAAATTAATAGTTTTCGCTTAACGGAAAATATTGGTTTTTATCTTATCTCACAATTTGATTATTGTAATTTTTCGTAATTTAATTTAATATTTAAATTATTCCCTGCTATATCTTAATACGATTTGAATTAATTAAAATTCATAGTTATTATCTAATTATCGTAAATTAATTGAATAATTAAAGCATTCCTTACCATTTCTTACTCCAATTGGGAGAATTAAATAAAACTTATTGTTTCTTATCGTTCTACAGTAAATAGTAGAAATTAACTTTAATTAGTAATCTAATTAAATCAGTTATAAAAATCAGAATACCTAACTTTTTACTTTCTTACTTATTGTATTATTTTGTGATTCACACATTTTCTATTTGTGAAAAGATTGCGTTTTAGCAATATTAAAACTTAATTTTCTGAGTGTCTTATTGTGATTTGTCTATTTAATTACTGTTATTAAATTTAAATAATATAACAAATTTCTTTCTAACATAATTTCTTATTCAGAGGAATTATTTTTATTGCTTTAATCTTGTCTAGTTATATCTAGAGTAATTTCTAAAATTTCATAGTTCGAAATTATAATAATTAGTTTATTATAATTTATATCTTGAGTTATTTTTAAAATAAAATAATAAATTCATATCTTTGTAATTATAATAATTGATTTATTATAATTCATATCTTTGCTAAATTGTTTAGACAACTTTTCTAGAAGAAACTTGCCTTCAGTAAGTTTTTTTCTAATTTTATCAGCCGTAAGCTAACTTGCATATTTCCAACTTTACTTTGTACATTTTTGACACTGGTATATTTATGTTTTATTGAACGAGACCAAGAAGAGGATTCGACAGATTCCACTTTACCAGACCACATCAGACTGAAATCCAGATTATCCTATTATCTTATCCAGGATTGGTTACATCTTTCCCAGGTGCAGGTGAAGTCTAGCTAGACCCAGAAGATCAGTATACACCAGCATAGGCCATCTTGGCAAGGGAATAGATCATCGTGGAAATCCTTGGAAATTAAGGTCTGTAAGTCTGTGGTAGAACATATTTCCATCATCAGGTCTTCGGTTCCAGCGTAACAAATAATTGCCAGTAATTGTTCTTGTAAATGTAAGCCTTGCAGTTGATAAAATATTTTCTTTCATTCATTTTTTTATTGTGATAGCCCTTCAGGCACTTATTTCCATTGTTTTGCCCTTCAGGTAAATATATATTTTTTATCATTGTTAAGAGTAATTTGTTATTGTTAATATTTATTTTATTTGTTAATATACTATTTATTTGAGCTGAATCGTTTTATTTCTCTTATTGTGAAAATCTGATATACAAATTGTTACTAATTTTTTTAGTAGCTGGCGCCCAAAAATTATCTTAATTTATCTTAATTTTACTTGATAAATAATTCCTTAACTTTTAATCTCTTATAACTTGCAGTTTTAAATCTTACTAAGCTAGAAACTTAAAGTACACTCTTCAAGTTCTTTTGTTAACAAATCAGGGTTTTAACCAAATTTAATAATAAGTTTGTTAATTTATTAAACACCATATTCTGACTCACGACCCACCGGAAAAATCTGAGCAGCCGACAGGTAAAATAAACTTTGAAACCCAGAAGCCCATAAGGCAAATTAGATTTATTCAGTCTGGGGTTACAACTTTAGATTACTATTACAACATAAGCTTTAAACTAGTCACAAAGAGTAAGAGAGATTATTACTCAAATAAAAATTGGATTACTAGTGTTATAAAAGTGTCGCCTGGAAAACTTAAAGAACTAAATTTTCAGAAAAAACAGGGTTTTATTGATATAAATTTCTACAAAAAAAAAAATTAATTTATCGGCGCGTTATAAGAGAGGCAAAAAAATGTATTACAACAATAAGATATTAAACTCTGAAAATAAATCTAAAATGGTATGGAATATTATTCATTCAACGATAAAAAATCAATCCATAAGTAGCCCGAGTAGTATAAATGTAAATAACAAAATAATAACTGACAAGACACAAATTGCCAACATGTTTAATCAACAGTTTGTAAATATACCTAAATCACTAAGTAATAACAGAAAAACAGCAAATCCACCCACAGTAACACGCGTAGAGCAAAGTATTTTTCTCGAACCTGTAGTTGAATCTGAAATTGTTACTGTGATAAACAATTTAAAAAATTCAACATCATCAGGAGCAGATAATTATTCAACATCCCTAATGAAAAAATGTGCCACATATTTAGCTAAGCCATTATGCCATATTATTAATTTATGTTTCACGGAAGTTTTCCCAATATCTTGAAAATGTCAAAAATAATTTGTTTGTATAAAAAAGGTGATCCAAAATCAATATCAAATTATCGCCCAATTTCTCTTCTTTCGGTGGTTTCGAAAATGATTGAAAAAGTTTTAGCCAAAAGAATTACAAATTTTTTAGATGACAACAATATTTTGTCAAACAGTCAACATGGTTTTAGAGGAAAAAAATCAACAGTGTCTGCTCTCTGTAGTATTTTAGATTTTATCTATAAACAGTTAGATAAGAATAACAAAGTTATGGCAGTGTTCGTTGATTTAACAAAGGCTTTCGACTGTGTTTACCATCAAATACTATTACAAAAAATAGAAGTGTTTGGGCTACGTGGAAATTGTCATAAATTGTTAAAAAATTATTTATGTAATAGAAGTCAATTTGTTCATTATCTCGGGGAAAACTCGACAGAATTACCAGTAGAAATTGGAGTTCCTCAAGGTAGCGTCCTGGGGCCTCTTCTTTTTTTATTATACTGTAATGATGTAAATCACGTTTTAAATGTTTTTCATTGTGAATTTGCTGATGATATGTCTTTATTAGTTAGCGATAAAATTATTGATAATGTTATAGACAATCTTTCTGTAAATCTAAGCTCACTATTAGAGTATTTTTCTTCATCAAACCTAACTATGAACCAGAGCAAAACTTTTTCCTTACAATTTCATCCTCAAGCCTCAATTATATAAGTAGTCCATTAATCAAAATAAACGGCAAGTCTATACAACAGGTTAAAAATTTCAAACTCCTCGGCATATATTTAGACTTATCCCTAAATTGGAAAGATCACGTGACATATATCTGCAAGAAAGCTGCTAAACAATGTTTTGCCTTAAAAAGACTTCACTATATCACAAGTAAACACGTCTCCAAAGCATATTATTATTCAAGTTTTGAGTCAATAATACGTTATGGTATCATTTGCTGGAGAAACGCAACTGAAGCAAAAAGAGTTTTTATTCTACAAAAAAAGGGCTATTAGATGTATGTTTGGGTTAAAATTTAGGGAAACTTGTAAGCCCATATTTGTGAATGAAAACATTTTTATATTTCCATGTTTATTCATTTTTGAGACTAAAATTTGTGAAGAATAACATTGACAGTTTTAATTTTCAAAATACCTATCATGAATACAATACAAGACATGGTCATAACCTACAATATGATATGCATAGAATGGAACTGTACAAATCAAATCCATATTATATTGGTGCTATATTATATAATAAGTTACCAGATAGAATTAAACAGTGTGGTTATAAAAAAATTTTAAAAACTGTCAGAGGCATATTGTTAACAAATGCGTTTTATTCTATTGATTAATTTATGACTCACAACTTAACATAAATTTCTCATGCTGATGTATTTTAAATGTAATCTAGTTAAGATATCTAGTTTCTCTCTCTGTTTCACTGACTTGTCCTATATCCTTTTGTGATCTGTTGGATGAATAAATGTATTATTTTTTTTTTTTTCCGTTTCAGGAAGAAATTGCTGGACAGTCTCCCTGTGGCCTCCGACACCACACAGAGAGAGCGCCAGCGAATAATCTACAGCAACTCCCCACATCCCGCAGGGTTAGTCACTGTAGATTCCAGACTCATGTGCCCTAAGTAGACGAAGGGATCCCAGGATGACCGCTTTCTGCATTTGACCAGCCAACCATACTGCCGATGAACTTGGAGGGTCTGAGGCCTCTAAGAATACAAAACACGGAGCTGCAGATGTCGGGAGAGGTTAAGTATCTTGGAGTTATCCTAGACTCCAAGCTAACCTGGAACCAACATCTGGACAGGATTATACAAAAATCGGTAGCAATATTAGCAATATGCAGACGATTATATGGCAAGACATGGGGGCTAAGACCTGACATGATGCATTGGCTCTACACCAGGGTAGTCAGACCTACCATTACATATGCTGCGTTAGTTTGGTGGACAAAAACAACACAAACAACGGCGAATAGCAAGCTAAGCCGGGTACAGAGACTGGCTTGCCTGGGGATTACGGGTGCCATGAAAAGCATTCCTACAGCAGCTATGGAGACCCTATTAAACCTTCCTCCACTTAGTATAATGATTCAGGGGGAAGCCAGGATGGGGGCATATAGGCTGCAGAACTCAATTGACCCGAGTTTACGCGGAACAGGATCGGGTCACATGAAGATAGTGAACACTGTAGAAGATCCTGTATTAAACATGAGGTCAGACTACATGACACCAACAATCACATTCCACAAGCCTTTCAACATTATTATTGGACAAAGAGAGGAATGGTTAGTAAGAACTCCTGACATATTGCGGAAAGGACTCTGTTGGTATACAGATGGTTCTAGGACAGAAACAGGAACTGGAGCAGGGATACATGGAGAAAGACCAAAGGAGGGTATGAGTCACTCTCTGGGACGCTACTCCACTGTATTCCAAACAGAAATTTTTGCTATACTTGAGTGTATACGCGAAAATATAAGAAGAGGGTATGCTGGACTACAGATTACCATCGCGTCGGACAGTCAGGCGGCATTAAAGGCAATAGCCTCCAATAAGGTGTCGTCCAAACTGGTATGGGAATGCCATGAGGAACTCAGAATCCTGGGAGAAAAGAACAGAGTAAAATTACTCTGGGTACCAGGACACTCTGGGATATCAGGCAAATAAAAAGCTGACGAACTTGCTAGACAAGGATCAACTAACACCTTTCTTGGCCCAGAAACTGTGCTGGGTATTTCCAAAAGCACAGCAAGGGGAGCTATTAGTAGTTGGGTCAAGGACAAACATAACAATCACTGGAAGAATATCCCAGGAAATCGACATGGGAAAAAATTAATTAAAAGCCCATGCCCTAAAAGAACCGAAGAACTGCTCACAAAGAACAGGATTCAGTTAAGAATAATTATAGGACTTCTAACAGGACACTTCTCTGTTAAGAAGCACTTACATATAATGGGGAAATATGATGGCGACCTAAACTGTAGACTATGCAGAAAGGAGCCCGAAACAGTGGACCATATCATTTACAAGTGCGAGGCACTAGCTCGCAGGAGATATAATATTTACGGGCAGACTCAAACAGAACCGGAAACTATCCAAACTCGTTCAGTTACGGATCTGTATCACTTGATTAGTGGTACAGAGTTACTGAAGTGGGTGGAGTAGATTAACGAAGGGAGAGCACAATAAGCCCAGGAGGCTGCAGTGCCCTCGGTGTTTAAACAGACGAGCCCTAGGTGGGGAAAAAAAAAAAAAAAATACTGGCGATGTTTGGCAGGCAGGCATGGTCTTCAATGCGGAGAGCAGCGTGGGCTTCATACCTCCGAGTACACCGATTATCAGGACGACCATTTTGACAGAGTAGCCTGGGTATAGCACTTGGAGCTCGTACCAGAGATCTCTGTATTTAGTCCGTTTCTCCTCCTCCTTCAAGGCGATGTTTGTCTCAGCAGGTGCTGTATTATTATTTTTTTTTTTTTCCGGTTTCCCGAACCTACTGCTGGACAGTCTCCCTGTGGCCTCCGACACCACACAGAGAGAGCGCCAGCGAATAATCTACTGCAACTCCCCACATCCCGCAGGGTTAGTCACTGTAGATTCCAGACTCGTGTGCCCTAAGTAGACGGAGGGATCCCAGGATGACCGCTTTCTGCATTTGACCAGCCAACCATTCTGCCGATGTTTGGCAGGCAGGCATGGTCTTTAATGCGGAGAGCAGCGCGGGCTTCATACCTCCGAGTACACCGATTATCAGGACGACCATCTTGACAGAGTAGCCTGGGTATTATTATTATTATTATTATTATTATTATTATAGTTTGCTGTTCTCATTCATTTTCTTTTTGTCATAATCTTTATGGCGTCAATCCATCGTTTTCATCGTTTTTACCACCCACCTCCCAATTTATTGTGGTCTGCAGTATAATATTATCCCCTATTGTACTTTTTTTTGTCTCATTATATTATACACGGCCACTTAAGACTCGTCATAATAGTTGTTATTTTGGTATATTTAGGATTTCACAGTTACTTAACTAAGGTAGTATATGGTTTTTTCGGTTACCGCCATGATTTCCATGTAATTACTATATACGCTTTTCATTTTATATTCATCGATATATTTTTATCTCTCTAAAAAGAAACGAAATATTCCGAATGCTGTCCTCGCTATGTTTAACTTCAGAAGTCAGTTTTCCTTCCATAATGTGTATTTGTAATCGAGATAGATATACGTTTCTAAGATAATAATAATAATTTCGCTGAGGTTCATCCTCAACATTATCTTCTTGAAGTTTTCATTCAAATCTCTTTACATGATGTTCAGATCTTTGATGTTGGTACTATTGACACTATGATTCCAGTAAATCTTAAGTAGTTAAGGTACATAACGTCAATATTCAGACCTTTCATTTCCCAATTAAATTATTTGAAAACATTCTCCAACAATTTGGGCGAGATAGTATCTCGGTTGCAGAAGATTATATTTTCTCATCAATAGCTCCTAAGAGGTGTCAGTAGCTCTGTAGTAATCTAAAAATGTGTTAACAGGATTGTGTAACCTTGTCCCAATTGTTTATAATACCAAATCCTTTTGATGTTTAGATTGTTCCATCGAGTTTAGCTGTACTGTTAGTACTCATTTCATCTTGCATTGCAAGAATTTACTCAGTAGAATTTATGCGGGTTCATAGCTTCATCATAAGAAAGTGGAGTATCAATTTGAACCATTTTTTTTGTGGATTGTATCTTCATTCTTGCCTTGTCTTCTAAGTTTTCTAAGATTTCTCCCTCTATTTTCCGAGTAAAAAGAAACAAACCGACTTGTTTTTGTATGATACGTGTTTCCTTGAATATATTGCAAACCAAGGGCATTATTTTCTTCCACTTCATACATGTTTCAATTTGATGAAAATTATCTTGATTACTCTGCTAATAAAATTCCGAATAATGTTAACGTTATTGTGATTAAAATATCCAATATAGCACTTTCCTTATTTAAACGTTCCAATTTAAAACGAAACAACGTCGTCTGAAACAATTTTTGCAACACCCACAGCTAAAGTAAACTTTAATATCAAAGACAATATATTTCTTTGGTAACTTTTACAGGCTTCGCCGTACTTTGCATACGTTATCGTAAAACTACCACAGTGTCTAACCACCGCTTGCCAGAATTAAAAGCCGACCAAAAAATTCATGCGCTGCAAGGTTAACAGTTCCTCTGAAAACCAAGCGAATATTTTCATGGTCCAACTCTCGAAACATGGGGTAGTTTTTAATTAAGGCGACAGAATGGGAGCGTTAAGAATTCCTAACATACCAGACCATTTTAATTGTGTTACAATTGAGATTAGGTCTCTTTCTAACTCGGAGCGTAGGATGCGGCTAGTGAGGGATGGAAGACGGGACATAAAGAAGAGGTAACGAGAAGGCCGATAAAATTTAAAGAAATGCAAATATGCTTTTAATTAATAATATTAAATTATAAATTCTAATTATAAACTTGGGAGCAGCTAAAGAATATGTGAGGTGGACTGCAGAATTTTTGCGGAAAAATAAAAAAATATACTTAGAAGAAACTTTCAGTTAAGTAAATGGATGGTCTAATCTATAGTAAGGATTTGTATGAAAGACGAATGATTTTTTTAAAGATTTATGAACGAAAATTGAAATACGGCGATGTGCTAGCTCTAAATAACGGGATACACAATACAATAATAGGAATTATACTTGACTATTATTTTATTTAAAATAATTCTTGCTAATACAAATATTCGATAAATTATTTACTAGTTGCACCCGTTAAAGTTTTATTAAATTTTTAATATTCGACTAGGTATCATCTGTCAATATTACTTTTATAATGTTCAATAATATTAATACATACAATGACATATTATCTTCTATGAAAATATTTAGGTCAAAATATTAATAATATTAACAAATTATTACGAATAAAAAATATTTCGAGAGCAAAAAAGGGTATAAGTGACAACTACACCCCAAACTCGACGTTATTTTTAAATTGGTCGCTATTTTCATTTTATCCATATCAAAAAATAACAGTAATAGTATTGGTTATCCAATAACATCACCTGCAAGACTGGATAATTAGTAAAGAAGTTACAGACAAAATAACTACTTTCGGCTTTTCTTTGTCAACAGGTTTTCTTAAATTTAAACGTTTGTATCTTCCAAATTCAGCAAACTTGAGGATGAATTATTCGCAAAGAATATTAGAATTATTTTCAGTGAAAAATATTTCGAGACCAAAGGGTATAAGTACCAATTACATTTATCTAACTGGATTTTGTTCCTGCTATTTAGAATTTTACTTATATAAAAAAGTACCTAGATTAGAAGTATTTATAAATTGCACTGCCCTATGGTTTTGGCCATTCAGTGACAAAATTGGATGATTAAAAAAGTTAAAAACACTGTATAATTAAATAAGTATTCTTTCACTACGTTTGCAGCAAGAATAATAAAATTTTTATAGAAAATCAGTGAATTTGCACATATTAGATATTGCTGAAGATTTACTGTTACTACGCTTACAATGAGCATTTTCATTTTATCAACTTAAAAAAGAGATCTCTTGGTTTGTGGTAAGTTCATAACATTTGCACTCAAACTGATTTGTAGCACCAAATCATGGAACTTGCAAGCATATCTACTCCGTTTTCGGTTGAGGGATATTGATGGGAAATTGAGTGTGTGGAAGGGTTGGAATATGGCAATCATGTGATATATACATGCATGAGTAAAAGGAGGGTGATTGTGAGAAAATACATAAGGAATGCGTGGGCAACATTTAAATTGGTCTGGGGACGAATGGGAGAAACAATGAGGATGTAGTGAGGAAGTTGAATGAATAGGCAGAGAGCGTGATGGGTACGGAAGTAATGAATAAGGTATGAGTGCAAGAGTAGCGACGAAAATATAGAGGAAAATTGTCAAAATGCCTCTGCTAGAGAAAATTGCTATTCTCTTTTGTTTTTGTTATTTGTAATTATTAGTATAGTCAAAGTAATTGTAAATGCATTGAGTTTTTTTGATTTGAGACCTGCACCAGCCCCACCTATAGTTTAGTGTCGAATAATATGGTATAATAAATAAACATATGTCTGTAGGGATTACCTCACAAATAGAATTTCAAAGATGAAATTATAAAACTTTAAAAATGATCCGTTAAGGTACCCAACCACAAGGAACATTTTAGGGTTTTTAAGTGATGAAATAAACATCTTTTTTCTGATAAGTTTATTTATTTAATAACGTAATTCATTATTATTATTAAAATTTACACAATTGTAAATTTTAATAATAATAATAAATTACGTTATTAAATAAATAAACTTGTCAGATAAAAAGATGTTATTCTAAAATTTTTCTTAACCGTTCATCAGGCAACTGAAACATTTTTCGAGGGTTATCTCCGGAAAATCCTTGGATTTTAGGCAAAGAGAGATGAGGCCATAATCTTTATTGTGGAGTTCAAACCACATCTAGGACATCATCAGTTTCCTCTTCATATAAATCTAAAGCAATTCTTATCCAGTACAATTTAAAATGCGGTAATAATAACTACATTTGTAGAAGGGTCTTCGAGTTGAATATTTTTGGCGTTTTGACCATTTTCTGTCTTCTTTTTCAAAACACTCTTCTACAAATCATCAGCTCCATAAAAGTCTTAGAACCAAGATAACAATTACAAATACAAATAGTAATGTTTTAGGTATACGAAAATTTTGAAATCATTAAGTAAAAAATCTGTTGCTAAATATGCTGCTGTTCTGAATTTGACTGTGCCAAGTACACGAAGAATATTAAAAAAGATGCATTTTCACCCGTACAAGATCACAATAGTTCAGGAAATACATGATCAGGATAAGACTAATAGACATACATTTTGTCGCCTTATTCATAACAATCATCAAGGATTTGAAGTATTTTTATGAGTGACGAGGCTCACTTTTACAAGAATGGTGGTCATTTGCGACACACCATATTCAGAGCATAATAAACTTCCATCGTTCTAGTTTTAAGAATACATGTTCTTTTGTTTTGGTGTTAAGTCAATAAATTTTTATAAGCTATTTAAAATGAGTTGTTCATTTTATCTCATCCTGTACAAATAGTAATAATAGTAATACTATAATTATTATTAAAGCATTATTAACAACTTATTACAATTATTGACAGACTATATTTTGACAGACGATACCAATAATGTAGAATGAGAAATAAATAGGTAAATAAATAAATGATTATAAATATATATATCTAAATATATAGGTAATGGTAGCAGTCCACTTATATTGGATTAAAAATTTCTTTGGTTTTTCCTATTTCATAAATAATAATATTCTTATTCGAAAACAGTTATCTTAAGTTTATATGATTTTTAATTAATACATGAACTTTCATTATTTATTTAAAATTTTTGACAAAAATTACCCCTAACTCTTTTACATTACCAACAAAATTCATTCTTTATGATATTCCGGGTGACCACGGATCATGGTAAACCCCCGCCATTTCCACAATTTTTGAGCTATCCAAATGAAACTTTGCAGCAGTAATTTACGTCCAAAACGACTCAATTTGGCTGATCCGATTTTTTTTTCGACGTCCGGTTTCGACGGAAGTGACCTCAACTTTGGAATTTTAAATGGAACACCCTGTATATTATTGCATTTTTGGAATACTGAGAAAATTCTGAGTACGATAGAACTATTTTGGGGACTCTTTAAGCCCACTTGATTTTTTTAGAGCCAATTTCATTTTTTAATCTAGAGTGCCATGATTGGTCTAATTTGGTTCAAATGTACTGGTATAACTCCCAAAAAATTAGATCGACAAAAAATATATAAAAATGGCGTCTTGGCATTCATTTAAATTTGACCAAATCACTTTTTGTCAATTTTGACCATTTTCCCAAAAGATTTAATGGTAAACCGATACCATAAAATAATACATTTTGTATGGAATCCATTGATGTGTCCATCCTTGATAAATCTGCAATGTGCAAGTAATAAAAATAGGAAAAAAATCATCGAACACAACACGTCATTTTATACTATTAATCACACTAGCCATGGAAGAAACAATTAAAAGACGTAACTTTGACAGGTGAATGTCTTTTTGGACGTACATTACATGCAAAATTTCATTTAGATAGCTCAGAAATTGTGGAAATGGCGGGGGTTTACCATGATCCGTGGTCACCCTGTATATATGGATATTGTTTTTTGAGTGCTTGTAGACTGATTTTCCACATAGCGTTCATTTTCAACGTATTTATTTGTAAGTGCAGTATATTTAGATCTTCATTACCACAGTTAGAAACGTACTGAAAATTTATTGAACTAAAGGTGTACCAGGTGACCACGAAATGACGCTCGCCCCTATATCTTCTTAGTTTTACTACATATGAATTTCAAATTTGGGCACGTCAAATAACTGCTAAATACAGGGTGAATACCAATTACTCATTTTAATTTTAAGAGGGTGTTTCTGTTGATATTTATAACACAAATTACCAATAAAAAAATATAAAAAAGAAAGTTGAAAAACTGACCTACCCTACGTAAAATTCTGGTAAACTTTTGAGTATCGCTTTGTCGCTCTACTGACCCACTTATGGGGTGAACAATCCAAGTTACAGACTCCAAGTTCTAACGTAAAAAACGTGACAAAAAAACGTCTAATAAAGTTAAGCCGCCGTTCGGCGGTCTTTCATATTCGACCACCTGCAAATAACATAGGGAAAAAAATCATAAATGCAATACAGGCCGACACTGTTTCAATGTCATAAATTTGCGGTCGGAGACAGCAAAAACTAGTGAATTTATTATTGCAAAAACAAGGTGAATGCCAGAGGCAAAGACCTATCCTGATTTATTTTCTGTTGAGATAGGTAAGTTACAAAGTTCTGAAAATGTTGACGTACTTTAATTTATTTTCTTTCTCGAAAACTACAGGGTATATATTTTTTATTTTTGGTATATGGCCTTACCATTAAGGGACCTACCATCCCTTAAAATTAAAATGAGTTATTGGTATTCACCCTGTATGCATTAATTCTACCTATTTAACATTTCCTGCCACTTCTTATGTATTTTTATGTATTATAATATGAACAAATAGTAAACTGTTTGTTACCAAGTTATCGATAATAAAATGCTTTATCGAAATAACGTAGTGAGCCACCATCCACCATGGTGCTATTTAAAAAAATTTAGTTATTGTGGAAAAAAGATGTCCTAAATGTTTAAGATCTTATAACACAAATGTCATATGACATAATATAATAATTGTATTTTTTGAATAATTATTAAAGCAAAACAAAACAATTTTTTGGGGTGACGACTGTCTAGATGAAGGATTAGATTTGTTCTTAAAAATGTCGGTCATTAATATTTTTATCTCAATTTGATATAACTGTATCCTAAACGACCTACTGAATCTAAAAAGGTAAAAATATACAGGGGGTCCCATTTAAAATACCAAAGTTAGTGTCATTTCCGGTGAAACCGGAAGCAACAGAAAATGATAAATCGGCCGAAATAATGCATATTTAGCCGTTATTTGACGTGTCCAAATTTGAAATTCATATCTTGTAAAACCAAGAAGATATAGGGGCGAGCGTCATTACGTGGTCACCCGGTATATTAGCTGACTACCATGAGCATACTCGTGAACTGTCATAAATTTTAAATCAGCAATAAAATCTGCTATATACAAAAGAAACAACAAGGGCACCAGTACAGAGACTTCTGAAACTATTAATTTCGTTTGTGATATCCTTAGTTGTGTGTACATATTATGATCCCCTTCTAAATAATAAATAAATAAATAATAAATAACACCACATGTAATTACGACCCCCTTTATCACAGAATGCTCTAGAAGACCCTTGTGCTGGAGGGGGCTACACATTTTAAAGACAAGGGACACACATCCAATATCCGTGTATAATGGAAAAATCCCTCTCACAGTATTTTCCATTGCCACGACCTGGAATCGAACCCGAGACTTTTGGGTGAGAGGCAGGTACGCTACCATATCGACCATTAGCATTGATTAAGGAATGAATAAGATACGCGACTCCAATGTAAAGTGCGAGGTTAATTTTGGCAGCGAGATTCCCGGTAAGTTGCGAGCATTCCTGTGATTCACGTAGTATGCTTTTGATAAACCTGTGCCGTGTTTGGTTTTATATAATTTATAATCTAGTGAAAACAAAAATTGAATGTTCAGATTGATTTTAATTTAAAATTATGTGACGGTTAAAAGTCAAACAAACGTTGAGAAATAGCTGGCAGAGAGAACATACTACGTTAATAATTTTAAACTAAAATTAATCTGGACATTAAATTTTTATTACCACTAGATTATTAATGATATAAAACCAGACACGACACAGGTTTGTCAAAAGTATACTACGTAAATCACAGGAATGCCCGCAACTTACCGAGATCTCGCCGCCAAAATTAGCCTCGCACTTTACCATTGAACTCGCGTATCTTATTTATTCGTTAATCAATGCCATTAGTAACAAGAATTTTACAGAAGTTTCATCTAAATAGATCGTAATATTGTAATTTGACACGGGGCAAAGCATGATTCAAATCTCTTTTAAATATTTTGGAAGAATTTAAAACTATAATATAAATTAAGAATACTGTCAGAAATATTAATAATCTAGGCGATTTAAATGATCATATTTCAAATTTTGTATTTGGGTCTTATTTGTCATTATTAATTTTAGACTTTATTATTTATTATTATTTATTAGCAATCAGAAATATACAATCTATAAGCTAATTTGTTGGTTTGTGCATTAAATAAATAAATAAATACACCACATGTAATTACGACCCCCTTTATCCCAGAAGGCTGAGCCTTGTGCGGGAGGGGGCTACACATTTAAAGACAAGGGACACACATCCAATATCCGTGTATAATGGAAAAATCCCTCTCACAGTATTTTCCCCTCTCACAGTATTTTCCATTGCTACGACCGGGATTCGAACCCGGGACTTTTGGGTGAGAGGCAGGTACTCTACCATCTCGACCATCAGTCATATTTGAGTTAATGCACTACTAAAGTGACTTGACGTGGTGTCCATCCAACTATGTCACCTTCGGTATCCTTAAAGGTCTGATGGCCACAGTCGTTTTAGTCGACTGTTGTCTAATGGGTGCAGGAGTGTCTCAAGTAGTGGATTGGGGTGTTTTTCTAGCTTCTCGTGGTGTGTGCCGGATCTGACATGAATAATTTGATAAATATAAATTATTTTAAGTTAATTATATTTATAATACCTGGTGCCTTGTCTAAACTTGGATATACATTTAATTTCCTGATTAAAATCTTTTAATTTTCTATTATTTTAAGTAATACCTTCAATAAATTATTAATTTCAAAAACTAAGTTTCTCACTCATGTTTGTAATTATTACGGGGATTAAATTTTATCGGCTCACTTATATTTAATCTATGACCAAATTTATTTATAATAATTGCTATTGTACTTAATGATGACTGATAATTTTCGCAGTGGAGTTTCTAGTACTCCTATATGTAAATTCATTGGAATTACATAGCATTTACGTTTTGAGTAATTGTCCTTTTTACTTCAACAGTTGATGAAAATTTGCGACATTGTCAATTAATTACAAATATCCTCACAAATTCGAAACATTTTTCTACACATCCCCTGAGCAAATAGCAATGTTTCCATAAAACTACGTTTTCTACAAGAACTTCGAAGAGCCGTTCTTGCCCAAAAATCAGCCAAAAAATATTTTTACTTGTGATTGGCATAGCCTATAATTTTCTGATATTATGAGTAACGAAACTTAAGGAAAAATCTACTTAATTAAATAAAAAGTTTTTAAAAAGATTTTAATATTCTGAATTTTGTTTCTCGTATAAATGTCCTTTCATATAAATCACTATTAAATAATTATACTTATGCAGCTATTCTGTAACTTTTTCTTATAGCGCTATAAACATACACCTCTATAAAATGGCAACTTTACTTTTTATTATTACTTATTAAGACAGCCTATCTTACTTTCTATAATATTCAGTAGTTTATTTAAATGCAAACTACAAATAAAAATAGTATTATTAAGTCTATGATTTTATATTAGATGCAATAAGTCAAGGTCAAAGGCTTACATCCCTTACAGCGCTGTAAAATGGGTTACAGAATAGCACCATTAGGTACATATTTTTTTATAGTAAACATAAACTGTTAAAGTTTAGCTGAACTTCATGGTATAATTTATAAGTAATAAATAATAACAACATTTTTATTCAAATTTGAATTTATTAGATTTATTCAAAGATTACATTTGAAATGTTGAAAAATTCCCATAAGCCTTACTGTTAAAATTTATTGATACCAAAAAATATAGAAATATATAATCAACAAAGAAAAACTACCTCTAAATAATAGACGTGCAAATTTCTTTTGTCTTAAACGAACTGTAAGTCAAAACATAATAACAATAATAATATAAATCAATAGACATAACTCGGCCGCCGCTTAAGGGCATAACGGGAGCTGCAGGATCGCAGCAGGTTAAATTTGGGGGTTGCAAGAACGAGGTGTTCATTAGAGGCTAATTAAGATGCTGGTTATTACTCCACTGAGGCAGCTTTTGACGTCTATTAAACAAACTTACTCGACACTTTTAGCTTGATTGTTTCGTAGCAATATTCCACTGTTAATTGGGAGAAATTAACGTAAAAATTATTAGCTAATATTAGCTGCAGTTGGGGAAATATTTAACAGTTTAGTCTACTAGCTGTTGCGGAAAATATAGAAATATATCAAATATATTAAAAAAGAAAATTTGAAATAATAATGATAAAATTTTCTTGAACTGATTAGAATCTTCTGAAGTATTTTCGACTGGCAATGACAGACACACAAACAGACCAGTTTTTTGAAAAGTCTTAAGTAGTTTTAAAATTTTAAATTTTTTTCAAATGAATTTTTTGGTTTCTGGCATCGGCTTCATATGGGACTTTTTGTAAACGAATTTTTGAGAAAAAATTTTGTAGAGTAATTTTACCAACAAATAGAAATGATGTTAAAAAAACTATTAGGTACTTAACTGAAACTTAGCGATCATTTCTTATTTCTAATAAAATTTAAATGGAACATCTATTCGATTGTCAATTGCAACTGAGGAAATCGCTCTTTTTCCATAGTAAACAACAAATAAACAGTATCAAAATTTAAAAAGATTATACTTATTATCTTAGAAGAAACTTAAATTTTGTAAAAACATAGCTATATATATCTTGGAATATAAATGCTGATTAGGAGAGGCATATTATTGAATATTTAGTTTTCCATGTTACCCGATTGTTGTACAAACTGCTACTCTCGAACGCTTTATTAGAATATCTTAAAACCTAAGAATATTTAATCAATATTAAATTTTGCTCTTGTACAAAATATTGAATTATAATATCAGCAGGGGCGGCTGGTGAATTTGATGTACGATATTTCAATTTAGAGATATGGGACATATACCAAATTATCATTATCATTTGGGATCAAATAAGACTGTTGTCGGGAAAAAAATATAGAAAAATTACTTGCGTAAAAAATTTCCGAAACCCCATTGCCGTCCCTGGAAAATCCTGAAATTCCATGTGAATGATTTTTTTTTTAAATATCAGAAGAATCTGCAATACCATCCAAGACAAAATTTTTTGCTTTTGAAAAAATATAAATTTTTTGAAAAGTTACCAGCCTTTGAAATTTTTTGAAACTAAGATTCAAGCCATTAAAAATTACAAATGCTGGTAGCTTTTCCAAAAATTAATATTTTTTCAAAAGCAAAAAGTCTGAGATGTATCGAACATTATTCTGATATTTAAAAAAAAAAATCAATCATATATAATTTCAGGAATTTCTAGGGAAATTTTTTTCGCAAATTATTTTTTTTCCTCGACATTCTCATTTTGATCCCAAATGAAGCCTCTTATAATTTGGTATACTTAGGTCCCATGCCTCTAAATTGAAATATCAAACATCGAAAATTCACCAGCCACCACTGAATATCAGCTAGTCATTTTTAAAATAAACTAAAACTAATTTCTTGCGACCCGTAGCTACAAACTATTTTATTTCAGTACCAAATCATTATTTTACTTTAAAATATTTTTTTAAAACTAAAATATTCCGACATGAACATAATTTAAATTATATATTTTATTTGCTTTCTATATTAGCAACATAATTACCAATATACACAGGCCTAAATGTCTTGGGGTGTTAATTTTTACCCTCATTATAGTCATTCGTGCAATGTCCGATATTGCTGATGGAGTCAACATTCAACGTTTAACGCGCGTGACAAATTCAAGATTTGGCCAATCAAAAACGTCCGCAAATGGTCACGTGACTTAGAAAGCGTCTACCTTATTGTGTCATTCGTGGACAATTTCCTATAATTGATACAGTGCAACTATACAGGACGTTTAACTTTCTATCGTTTATTACGTATTTCTAGGTTCATTATTTTAATTATTACACGGGTACATTTTGATGTCAAGTTTTCTTCATCGAGTCATAATTTTTTATCTTTATCTCGATTACTTCCCTGGAAATCTTGGGTTCATAGTCAGGAGCAAAGGAAAACGATTCCACCAAGATATCAGATCAATAGGGGCTAATTCTTTAAAACATTTAACAAAAAATTGTGGCGTCATATTCTATTTCAACGACTAATATAAGAATGGCATGATCTAATTCCCTTTTAGTAAGAAACTTAATTAAAAAAGTAGAATTTTGAGGGCTGTTTATCAATTTTGTGAGGTTAAAGATAAATTTTATTGTGATCCGATAGAACAAATCTGACGTCAGATTTGAATTCAGCGCATCAATATATGTACGGGGTGATCCACTTAACTGTCCCTCCCCACGTTTCTCTGTTATTTCTGTAGTTACAAAAAAAAATTTCTAACAAAAGTTGTGAGACTTTTTCCTCGGCTTTTTCTAAAATTTTTAAATATGACATAAAAAAAAAACAATTGAAAAATAAATTCTGAAGTTATATAGAGTGTGACCCATTTGTTTGCAGGCCACCCCTGCAAAGGCTATTTTTAGTCCGATTTTGATCCTTTTTTTTTAGATTGTTGCTCATGGAAAACTGCATTTTGTGGCAAATTGATAGATGTCTATCACAAAAATCAAGGCCTACTTTGCGTAATGGGACTATATTATATTCTATTCTAATATACAGGGTGTTCATTAAGTATGTACAATAAATTTAACAGACGATTATTTGAATGATTTAGAGACAGAAAGTTCATATAAACATGAGTCCAAAAATGCTTCGTTTTCAAGATACAGGGTGTTAAACCTTTTTAAAAAATTTCACCAAAAATACTTTTTACAAAAATTACAATTTAATAGCTTAATAAATTGACAACAGCTGTCATATTGTTTGCCAAATGCTGCAATCGTTTTCCAATGCAACCCTTGATTATTTCCTACGTTTCCCCATGTTTCTTGTGTGGTCCAGGGATATGCAATTAATTGAATTTAATTTTCTGTCTCGAAAACTAAGCAAGATCCGACAAAAATGCAAGAGACATAAACGTTGTATTTTCAGTTGCTTAACCCAAAAAAAAAAATATAAAAATTACAAAATAGTCAGTGGCGTGCATTTTTTTGTCAAAAATATTCGTTAAGGTGCCGCTCGGGACACCACTGGACTTAATAAATTTTATCAAGTTAGTGCGTAATTAGCCCCTTAACACTACAAATAACATTTCCAAATTACAACAAATTTGGGTAACGGATATTTAAGATATTTACGAAAAACCAAATTTTTTTAAAAAGTTTAACACCCTGTATCTTGAAAACGAAGCATTTTCGGACCCATGTTTATATGAACTTTCTGTCTTAAAATCACTCAAATAATCTTCTGTTAAATTTATTGTACATACTTAATGAACATCCTGTATAATAACCTTATCTCTATATATAATGACTCTATCATATGTCTTCTCATACTATACAATCGTTTCTGTCCAAGTTGTTTATTTCAACATCTTATTATATTTACACAGAAAGTAATCAGAGTAAAATTGGAACTCACATTGCTAGTAAGGCACAATACGACAAAGTTTAATTAAATTTGAAAACATATTAAGGCATATAAGTTCTCTATATACCACTGTGATCAACAAACATACCACACTGACATGACGTAAAGAATGAAAATTTTCAGTAAATACATAATATTCCAAGTAATTTCTCATATCAAAATGAACTAAAATTGTTGGTATTATTTTCTTTCAGGATAGCAAGTGGTTATTTATTTTGTATTGTATTTTTAGAAATAATAATTAGTCCATTGTCTGAGATAGGTCATTTATGAATGAAATTTAATCGAAAAATCTCAAGAAATTCTGCAGTTATCCAGTACACAGACCGACAAATCCGACACATCCGAAACTCCGTTAAAATCTAAATTTCTTCATAAAAACAATGCGCTATTACATAAGGAAACAAAAATACTAATGAAATTATATAAATGTAAAGAAATACAATAAACATTATGTGTTCTATTTAGAGTAGAAATTAATTTTGGTCACATTATTATAATTTAGTAGTTCCCTCTGTATATTTTATTTAAAACGTATAGGCTTAGAATTTGACCGCCTATCCATTTCTAAATACCCCTACACATCCTACAGATAAAACAGAAATAGTTTGAAAGTGGAGTTTTAAAATTCAGCGAACGAAGTGCTTTTTACCTCCGGACAAGGGAAGTGAATTTACAATTTGGCCTTTTCGGCCGTCTGAAGCTCCTCTTACATCATCGCCAGCTGGCCATCCCCAGTGGATTTGTAAGTTGATTCCGGCTGGCGACGCCAGGGACGTCAGGCGTCGGCTGCGCCCACCCCCCAGAAACCTCTGATGTTCCAGAAAAAGACACCACGGTCAGCCGGTGATACGGAGTCATAAATTTAAAGAGAATTTCTGCTGCGGAATACATATTATATAATATGTCTTTATATCAATATATGATTTAAACTAACAAAATATTCAGTTTTTAAGCATTATTCACTACTAATGACGAAAATTCTGAAACGTCGTTATCTCATTATTTTTAATAATATACAGGATTGGGCAAATAGTGCGTCCGACTACAATTTCTCGAATTTTATGGTAGCTATAACAATGTAAACAAATTTATAACCAGAAATTATTTTCATAATACTATTTATACTAAGTTTAGTTCTATCTGCCAAAGTATTATAGTTTGATAATTTAGTTTTTATTATTAACAATGTTTTGTCAACCGGAACGTTAGTAAAGAGACTTAGGCCAGTAGAATTAGACGGGAATCTGTAACTAATTCGTTTCAGATAGCCGTAGGTAAAAACAGGTGTATTTAGTTATAAGGAATATACCTCTGCGATTCCTCCCAAATCAAATATACAGAACATTGTTTATAAGTCACTTGTATGTGAAAAAATCATGAAATTTGGAGTTTTTTAAAAATTGCAGTAAGACTGCAGTAGATTAATTTTTTTGAATGCTTCTGTTTACTAGGTAATTCTAAACCGGTTAATTTAAGCCCCGGTTGATTTCATTTCATTGATTATTTATTTAAATAATTGCCGAAAACCATCGAAATTTTCGAAAATTTCAAGCATTTTTTACTCTGAAAGGAAAAATGCTAGAATGTTGAAACTTTGGTGGAATATGTCTCTCATTACCCTCAACTTACAAAAAAAATTTCGTTTCAAAATGTTTATTAGTTTTCGAGAAATTCTATTTGTTTATTAAAAACGTCCCAAATGTTTAATGAAAAATTGACTTATTAACGTTATCAAAATAATTCAACCACAGCTCATTTTTTTCGTCAAGACGTCAATTTTACGAATCTGTTATGGGCGTATCGATTTTCAATAATTTTGACCGTCAAAATGGCGTTAACAATATTGCTACTTTTCGGAGCAGCGTTTTTTGCAAATAACTTTACAACAAATTAACGTATCTGCACAAATCTTTCATATTTGAGTTGCTGGTATTTTTCTACAAATTTATAAATAAAAATTGTTGCTCTGGGACACGTAGGAGCCGAGATAATTTTTTAAATTGTTTAATGCGCCAAACGTTTATTTATTAATATTTATGGCCAAAATTGAAACTGGTTGTTAATAAGATATTGAATTTTGTGAATTCATCAAGTCCTATTGAAAACGGGCCCTTTTTGAGGTCAAAATATAATTTTTAATAATTAGTGATTTTAGAGCGTCTTCAATTTGTTTGGCTCAAGGGACAGGGGAATTATTTATCAAACGATTTTCAAATTGGGGTAGCGAGAAAAATTCGTCATATCTCCGTTATTTTCCGGCCAATTTCGACGTTTTTTTTTTTTTAATTTGGGGTAGCTCACGAAAATAATAACAATGGGCACATTTGCAATATCCAAATAATAAACAGATAATTGTTATAAACAATTTATTATTATTTTTTTTTAAATTTTTCTTTTTTGGGCTTATGCAACTTATAATGTATTAAATATAAATTTATAAAGATTATATAATGGTAACAATGTATGCACAAACTATTTCTCCATCAAACAATATACTATGTTACAGCATTGTTACCATTATATAATCTTTATAAATTTATGTTTAATACATTAGCACATTATAAGCAATTCACGATGTAGTTCTAAGTTCGACCCTCTACCTTGGATTTCTTACCAAAACAGTCTCTCGGAAATTCGTTTGGAAATAGTATTTGAAGGTTTCGTGTTTTTGCAATTTTTTCAATTTTGTCAATGACTTGCAATTTGACAAATCATAGGGGTGGATTTAGGATCGGGGTTGCTCTGGCAGGTTGCCGATACCTGATTTGTACGTATTACGGACTGTTAGAGGTTTGAGTGCCATTACTTTAACATGAGGTAGATTAAGCAAAATTATCAAAAAATTATTACATGGGAATTTATCGCTGCGTTAGAAAAGTCTCGCCCAACAATCTCCAAGACAACTTAACATCGAGAAGCACGTCGAACAGCTTATTTCTTTTTGTCTCGTCGAAATATGTATAGCCGAAAACCATATGTAACTTAAAATTTTGTCGTTTTTCGCAATTTACATAGATAGCGGTGATTTGAAGCAAAATAAAATATATTATGTTCAACTCCTCTCTCAATGCCTGATCCAATGATATGTCACACGATTACAGTACAGGCAAAATATACCGAAATTAATCAAATAAGCAAGAAAATTGCGAAATCTTTGTAACTCTATACTTATTATTTATGTAATTTAAAGGTGGATTTTTATTGCATCCACATTTGTACGACGTATGTTAACTATGTGAAAAGCAAATTTAGGCAAAATTCAGTAATCGTAGCCCTCCCTCAAGAAAAGTTTTTGTTAAATGATATAAACGAAATTCGATTAATTTCAATGTTGCCAAAAATTCTTTAAAACAAAGGATTGTTTGTAAAACAAGCTGTAGATGATGTGGATTCACCTATTGTTAAAATAGCAATTGAAATTTGTACTTAGTTGATGCAGACGTTGATCTCCTTGTTTTATTAATCCCTTTAACTCCAGAAGAAAAAGATATACTTTTCATAAGGCCAGGAACAGGAAAAATTATATGGAAAATTCTTTCTTCGTCAGAAATTCGAAATGACAAGAACGTATAAAAATAGTTATTTACATTACTAGATGAGCAAGGTTACTTTAAGGTGTGAGGTGATTTTTGAATGGTCGAGGCGAAGCCGAGATCTTTCAAAAAACACCGAATACTTAAAAGGGTTTTCGCATCGTGAAATGTATTATATTTTTTCTACTATACCGAAAAAAATTATGGGTTTTACTAATTTAAAACTAATTATTTCATGAAATTAATTGACGTTTTTAATAAATTTTATAGTTTAGGAGGCTGTCTATGAAAATTGTTTCCATGGCAACGAAATATTACACATTTTAATTTCTGGTGGTTTCAAACTAAAATAAACAAATACATATGTTTTGTGGCGATATAAATGGGAATATTGCTTGTGCCTTGTTTTACCCCAAGAAATCCACAGCAAGGGATATGCAAACTTATGAAGCGTTTTTAAAATGGAGTAGGTAGGTACTACGTGCCGACAAAAATGTTGGCGTACTTCCTAGAAAGACCTTTCTTTATTAATACAAAATTGTTTAGTTGTGTTAATTTGTTCAAATAGAACGAATTAATTTCGTTTAAAATTTGTTTTTCTACTTTTCTGTCCTGGCCGCATAAGTTTTACTTTCGTAGAATGCAACGCCTTAGCAACCAGGTAACTCGAATGTTTACTTTCGTTATCGCGCGTGTTGCTAGGGTCACAAAGTTCATTTATATAGACGGTAGTAGAAAAATACAATTTTACTGACTCATGCCTTCAGTGGTTATGATACCACGCCTAGAATATTTCAGAAAGAAAAATTAAAAGTCATCAAACTTCTTCAGAAAGAAATACAGTTAGTTAATGTAGTAAGAACTTTCAATGGCAAGTATTGAACCCCCTCACAAGTAAAATAGGCTGGTGAAACTCTTTTCCTACTTGTATACGGTGCAAGGAAAATCACAAATGTCTCACTCAACTCATACAGATTTAATCAATTAAAAAATCGCTGCACAAACAAAAATCAAAGTTGGAATTATTATCACCAACTTCAGAGGCAGTCGATTAATATTCATTACGAGTATTCTACAAAATTCAGAAATGGCTTGGCAATGAAAAAATCCACAACAGTGGGGATAGAAGAAAATTAACGGCTCCTTACAAACTGTGACAACACTTTTTGTGCCAACAGCAGAATCAATATTGCAGCTTGTCTCCTGCAACCGCAACAGAAAAGCAGGTTGAAGATGCTCACAAATTTACGGAAATTGTCAGGGAGTGCGATGTCTAAATTCATACATGGATAAAATTATCGAGGATCTAAACGACGCAGAAGATTTAGATGCTATCGATTCCGATCTTCTTTAGATACAAATTGTGTTTCATTCAATATATATAAAATTTTAAACAACTCGATATTCCTCACTTGTACAATGACTATGTACTTTTTCATTTTGCAGAATATACTCATTGATAAACAAGCAGAAAGTGAAGGAAACAAACGTAAAATTGGTAAAAAAATTTAATAAAAAAGACAAAAATTAATATTTTTCTATAAATGAAAATATTTTTATTTTTTGAAAATTTCTCATTGTTCAATTGCCAATTTTTATTATGCATGTGAAAAACCTAGTTCATCCCACGATTTTTCAAGTAGGCAGCTCCGACACACCCCTTACGGTTCGGGACTCTTAAGTTTCTTGAAACATAGGTATATATTTTTAAACGTATATGTCAAGTTTCAACGAATTCACTATGTTCTTGTTCAGTTTGGACACTTTTCCTGTACTATTAGCTGCATTCAATAGTTTGCGATTAATCGATATCGGTATTTGTAATTGTTAGGAATCACTTTTCATCTTCCCGAAATTATATTAAATTATTTCAGTTTTAACATTAAAAATGTTTGTTAGTGAAAAAAATTTGTATAATACCTACCATTTTAGTTTTCATTATGAGAATGTTTTTGTTAATAAAATAACTTTTTATTTTAATTTCTAAATAAAACTACTGATAATAAGATTTTACTTTTTGAAAATGTTTTGCGTTAATGAAATAACTATTTACTACTTTGCGACAAATTTTCATTTCTATCACATCCGAAATATCACAAGATTTGCGTTCTACTTCGTCATTTCCAATGTCTCCTCCGGTTGCATCTTTGCGAAGGACTGTGAATTTTTTACTTGGATTGGCATCTCGTTTAACGTAAAAATTTGAGGCAAATAACTTCGATAACTTTTGATAAACTGAACTTTCATAACCGGAATTTGACGTTTAATCTTCATCTTCATTAAATTGACTAGTTTTCGTTCGGTCCCGGTTGATCAGTGAATACGCGACTTAACGCTCCATACATTATCGATTTGATATTTTCTTTAATACATTTTAGATAATAATTTTAATAGACATTAAGCCACTATATAAATATCGTCTCAACTAATAAATATTTGCATATTTTGGATAATACAGATATAATACAATATTTGCTTTACGCTATTATTAACCCGGCTAAGGCCTTTTATACGTCAATATAATACAAGAGGATTAGACTAATATCTCTGCTCCACATTGCGAATCAGTTTAAGTCAAATAGTCCTAAGGGCAGGACAAAAGCGATTTGATGAAAGGGATGTAAGGAAAAGGAAGTAGTTACCCAAAGTAGGTCCAACACTGCCCTTTACGGTCAACTTTGGACTATTCAACCCTCGTTCCGATCAAATACCTTGAGGGTCAGCTTTAAATTATAAGACGGTAAGATGACAGGGTATCAACTTCACGTTACGTTTAAATTTGAAGTGAGAGAACTCGGATGCACAATTTGCAAGTCTCGCGAAACTGAAATTGGAACCGTCATTATGCTGGTAAAATGAAATGCAATTTTCTCTCGATATATTGCTTAAGTTAAATGCAATAATAACAATAATAATAATGATATTAGTGAAGATTATTATCGATTATCCATTAAGTTACATTTGTTTTAATTTAGTTTTAGACCAGATATTTCTTTTAGGTAAATAATAGGAAATTGCATTTATTTTAATGAGCATAACTATCATAATTTTACTAACCGTGGAATGTTTATATTTACATAACTATAATGTCGATAAAGTGAACACATTCAATGTTAAAGTTCAATCGGTTACTTGGTTGGTTTCTTGGAAATAATTTCTTTGATCCAAAAACTATTTTGACTGGAATGATACTTTGCAAACGATACAAAATTGAAAATAGTGAACAACAAACTATAATATTTAAGATGTTAATGTAACACTATATCACATTATTGATAATCTAATCAAGAATATGCAAAATTATGAAGAATTTGTTGTGTAATTTATGTACAACTAATATTTGATATAGTTAATTTTTAAAGATATATTTAGTAGAATAAGTATGACTTGGTTTGATCAAATTAGTGTTAGTGGATTTTATACGCGAAAAGTAAATTATTAATTTTCTGTATCAGCATTAAGCAATCGTCGTTCTGTCTATATGAATATCGCATAATAAATATTCAACAGTGTTTGCAGTGTACACCGCCTCTAAAATTATCCATCAAGTTGTAAGTTGCATGGTAATCCCTTAACACACATCAGAGTTGGCCATACTGCGTCTTAATCTTGAGCGTTGCCATGAATATATAAACCCTAAAATGCTCGTATAAAGACCGACGCCGCACCTTAGAATGGGCAATTTTCCGACGAAAACTTCCGAGGGGATTCATCGTCTAATAAGCTTGTTTGTAAAAGAAGCTGCCATTCACTGTTGCTTGCTAATTTTCAACCATTTGCTTATTAAAACGAGTCGGACGTTAATTTGGTTTTATCTACTTTTTAGTTTTAGCATCATATTTCTTACTTGAAATAATTTTATACATGTTTTTGAATAAAATTAATTATAGTGCCATGATATTTGTATAATTGGTCGAGATGTACGCTATGATGACTGAATATACAGGGTGAATTTGAAATACACTGAATAATTTTAATCTGTAATTTCTTATAGCATAATTAATGAATTCGCAGTGTATTAATTTCAAAATTCCATAGTTAATGTTTCAACAAGAAAACCCTAAACTCGTCCCACTGAGGATACACTGACCGATGACCTTGACATTGTCTTGGTTACGAACAAATACCTCTACGCAGTATTCACAGTGTTTACCAAGTAAAACCAAAACTGAAATCTAAAACACTAGGAAAAATTCACACTTCACATCATGGATGCACAGGCTGAACTACGCCAGTCGCCAACAACACGGTAGCTAAGAAGAGTGGAGGTACAGGCATTTATGTCGCTACACACGTCAGCTGTTCTGCTCAGGAGCGTCGTGAATATTTAATAAATATTCAAAAACGTTTTTCTTGACTGTATTTCATTTATTTTGCAAATGACTATTTTTAATAATTTTTACGGACCATAGAGCTTAACGGATTAAAATTATGCAGTGTATTTCAAATTCACCCTGTATACTAGTCATCAATTTTTTTTTTCTACGGTGAGAGTCACAAAAACCATTAAAATCCGGATAGTGTTAAATAATAAGTTAAATGGCTAGCTGATTGCAAAATTTAAGCAAACGGTATCATTTTGCAATCACAAAAGAAAGCAACCAAAAATACTCAACGGAGCTGCCCAAATTGAAGTTCTTGGTCAACTTGCAATAGATTTGTTTTTCGTGAAAAATTTTTTTTAAGCCTTTAAGGGCCGGTTTGGGGAATTAAATTTGGCAAAAATGTCTGTCAAACAATGTTAGGGTTTTTTGGTGCCTTGTGAACCAATGTGGGCAGACGTTTTCAATTTTAACTATTTTTTGTGAAAATTTGAAGTTTTTGGTCCATTTTTTGCCAATTTGATAGCAAATTACACAAAAACCGTCCGAAGAAATATCTGCCACTATAGTACATTCAAAACGTCAAAAAAAGACATTTTGCGCCAAATATGGTCCGGTAAATAAAAATCTTTTTTTTCAATTTCCGGTTCCCGCGCGCCGACCGGTAGCTTCGTCTGCTAGCGTAATTGGTGTATGTAAAGTAAGTACATATTATGAAAAATGTTCCCCCTCCCTATCCGCCCACCATACCAAAAATTTACAGAGAGAAAAAACTTACTTTCATCATCGAATTTGCACGCCTTTTCCCTGACTAACGCCGGTTGACAAAATTCGAAAGTTTTGATTAACAAAATGTCAACGGACTGAAATATTTAAAAGTTCAAAGACTTTTTGTACTTTGACTGCTAATAACTTTGACATTTTCAACTTTTGAAACCCAAATATTTCAGGAAATATATAAATTGATGCTCTCTTCCGAAATGTGTAAAAATATATAAGAGACAACGCACTTGTTAACTTACCCTGTATACATATGTCAAAATACACTCTTCGTAGAAAAATTGAAAACTTCGGAAAAAAATGCATAGAATAATGTTTTGAAATTTTTCAAAATGTTAAAAATAACCAAAATAAAGGGGGTGGACTTTTTTGTGCCCCACCCTTTATGTACATTAGATGAAAAAAAAAATGAAAAAAAAAAAAGTAGAGCCATATTTGCTTTTAGACAAAGCAATGAAGGAACGGATAAGAAAACCTTGAGTAGAATGGTTGCGTTCTAGTTTCATTTTAGATCCGAAGGAAAACAAAGATTGAAGAAGTTCCGCCAGAGTCACAATCGACTGAAAAATTGGAAATCCCTGAAGGCTTTACTAATACAGTAAGTGAAGAAAATTTCAAAGAATTCCAGTGGAAAATGGTTGTATTCTAATCTCACTACTTATCAAAATATACGAATATTAATGGACGTTCTCAATTTTAATTATGGATCGAACATTCAAAACTGTTCCAAGGTATCATAGTTGATGATATTTAACTAGAACATCAGCATTATAACCAATGTTTTCAATTCTTTGTCAGGAGTTACATACCTACACGGAAGGATCGGTCCA
The DNA here is from genome assembly GCA_963680705.1 of Rhagium mordax. NCBI lineage: Eukaryota > Metazoa > Arthropoda > Insecta > Coleoptera > Cerambycidae > Rhagium > Rhagium mordax. Next base: position 13,699,239 of record OY796662.1, read on the forward strand.
AACAAGGCGATCCGTTTCATCCTGTAATGACTCATAGATCAGAAGATTACTATCGACATCTTTTCCAAGAATTGATCATCAAAGCAGTCGCAATTCAGATTTATCCCCGAAGTAATTATAATTGATTATGAACAAGCATCTATGAAAGCAGCAAGAGCAGAATTTAATGACGTTCGATCTCAAAGTTGTCATGTTCTTCTGAGTCAAACTATTTTAAGAAAAAGATTTGAAACAGATGAAGATTTCAGTATCACATTGAGGTAATTGTCTGTTCTTGCATTTCTCCCCGAAGATACAATAATAATTAAAGGTTCCTTCGAAACGGTAAGTCCAAGATTGGTTATAATGATGGCACTCTAGTTTGAAGTCTTTAGTTAAAGCCACAACTACAAGGAGCAGAAGAAATAATTGCTGAATGGAAGAGTCCTCCTCTCCTCTCAGGGGTCCACCTCGTTAATCGTCTCCACTTTTCCTACCAAATGTTCAGTCTGTTTACCAGAATAACAATCTTGGTTATCCAATATCATCGAATAGCGTAGAAGCCTAGAACCAAAGATGAAACCATTTCGTAGGAGAAAATCACGTCTGAGTCTTTCGAATAATCAAAAATTAAATTTAATGCTTCCTTCATTGCAGTCCAAGAACTGCTGATGTCATCAAGGAACAAAAATTGCAAATAATCATCAATTCTCGTCCAGATCGCACATTTGATGAATATGTCAGAGTTTTAGCTCAGATTTCCATTTGTAATGTTTCAATTTAGGTACTTATTTTATTATTTTCGATTTTGATTTCAAGGTCCTATATTTTATAATTCATTTATTTTTGCTAATAAATACTTTCAAATTTATTCTTTTATTTTTCTTGATTGAATATGGTTAGAGTGATGGCGACAATCCAATTTAAAATATTTTCCTTAAAAGTGAATTACCATAAAAAAAGCATTAGTTGTGTAACTTTAGTGGGATCACTCTAACCATATAGATATTTTTCAAGAAAATTTATGGTAAAAGTTTCGGGTAAAAACGGTTTTTGGGCAAGTGAGTTTGAGCAAGTGAGTTTGGGCAAACGTCTTTCGGGCAATCGGCTTTCTGACAAATGGGTTCGGGCAATTCACTTTCGTGCAAGTAGTTTTCGGGCAAGTGTCTTTAGAGAAAACCCCTTTTGTTACTATTATCATCAATTGGCTAACGGTAATTAAACGGTAATATTGAATATTACTATCTGCTCATCGCATTATTCAGAAAAAATATTATAAATTATTCGTTGAACTAATTGATAACATTTAGGTAACATTTACGCAGGTTGTATGGACCAGCAACAATTAATAATGCTTGTTTCATCATTAATCAATAACAATTAAAATGCTATTTAATTTCTCAACCTAAAAAATTACTGGCAGCATCGATTCTTCAATTAAGTTTAATTCAATTTAACACATCTCCTTCCAGTGCTGTTTTTATGTCAGTGGGTTATATTAAGTGTGTATCATGCCACTCGAAATCGTTTGCTCTCGGTTTCGCAATACGACTTTTAAGTCCAGTCACTAAGGCTGTCGTTGCAGAAAAGGATATTTAAATTTTGTTGAACAATTTTCTTAGTTCAACATAATTGAAAACGTATTCGTAGTTTGAATATAATTTTCTTCTTTATATGTAGTTTATAGGGGAATATCCTTACTGAACAAAACTTATAAAACCTTGTTTAACGAATAACGAAGCTATATATAGTAAAATATTTACAACCAATAAATGAGAAGGAATTCAGTTCCCTCTAAAAATCCACTATAACTTAAATACCAATATATACTCAAATTACTCCCTTGGAGTAAATCCGCCATATAAAATCCAAATTTAAAGCAGTAAAACAAAATTAAAATCAAAAGAGAAAAGCCCAAAACACAACAATTCAACTATAAAACACATGTATATGTAAATCCGGAATCATATATTGTAAAATCGGGTCTTCTTGTAATCATGGTCTTTACAGTCGTTGTACAAAAGGGCGCTTTCGCAAAGGGCCCCATCACAACATAATGGGCCAGTTATTTAGTTACCCCTGCGAGGTAAAGGAAAATAAAGTAAGCTGGAAGAATGGGGATTGTAATTTAGAGGGATGTAGGAATTAAGGGTAGTTTATAGGTAAACCAGCTGAGTCTTTAGCGGATCCTTCCTCTCTCGAGTTTCCGCAGTGGGCGGAGGTTGGGTCGGAGAAACGGGAAATCTTCGTTATAATTATTTTTAAATAAATTTTACGAAAAAACGTTAGTCAAAAATGGATTTTCATGAGAAAATATGATACTAGAGTAAGAAATATATTAGGTTGTTTCTAAATAACAACTTGGGATCTTCGGAATTACGGATTTTCGGTCTTACTGAGATCCGTTTGTAGTATGTTTTTCTGCCCATGTTATCGTTAACTTGATATATCTTTGAGATGCTTCCGTAAAAGTTTGTAGTTGGCTGAATCGGAGTTATAGAACAAGAGGTTGTGATGGTAGAAAAAATAGAAGAAGCACTTTCAAGAAAAATGTGCATGGGTACCTTACCTATTTATGTCAACGACAAAAAAATGTGGAATTACATATACAGTTATTAAAGATACAAATATTATTTACAACAAATAAATAATTAGATTTTAATTTCTTAACCAATTTGTGAAGCGGACTGAGAAAAACAGCAGCCAATTACGAACAAAATTTGTTAAAATTTGTTTAACTAACTGACTAGAGAAATATTTATTTATTTGTACTAATATATTGAATTATTATTTAAATTAAAGATTGAAAAAAAGAGGTTAATAATATCTTGAAACCATTTTCTACATCAATAAATAATTAACTGTGGCATTGGTATAGCGATAAGAAAATTTGGGGGAATAAGAGAGGCACACCCTTAACTGCAATGTTGAAAATGATCTAATTACTAAAATTCTTCAATACATTGACCAACTCTGGATGAATCAAATATTACCTCAAAACTAATGTATAAATCATAAATTTATATCTGCATTCTCCCTTTATGGCACAGGGTAATTTTCAAACTATGAAATCAAAAAACTGTCAACCCACTACTGTATTGACAAATAAATGAATCACTTGTATCAAAAAAAAATTCTTAAACAATTGGAAGATAGCAAACATGAACCTTTACCAAAAAAAAAAAGATACTCCAGAAGTATAAAATGGCTTTATGCTGATTAGTTTAATAAATATATTTATCCAAAGTATTGGAAAGAATTATTCATTACCAACTCATATTCGTAGAAATAACATCCTAACATCAAATCAGGTTGGTTTTCGCGAAGGACATATTTTATTTTGGTGGAAGTAGATAAAACAGTTTTGAAATTATATAGTCTTTAGTTTGACATATTGTGAAACTTTGGTCACGTGTCACGTGATTAATAAAAGTTGTTCATTGCCGAGCACTGCAAATTAACAGCAAAAATGTCTTTGCATTCAATTGTGTGCCAAAGAATTTTGCAATTTTTACATTTGCCCATAACTTTTTTGTTTATTAACCGATTTTAATCAGCTAGGTGTCGTTGGTTAGAGAATAGAATGGACTATCGAGGAAAAGTTTCATAATGGCCGATTCATTAAAATGAAAGATGGCGGCCTCGTTTAAAAATAGTCCTTTGTTTGGGCCAATTTTTTTGAAGAAAAAATTTCGAAATGACATATCCAATAGAAAAAAGCAATAAAATGAACCTTTCTCTACATATTAATACATCGATGAGAAAAAACGGTCCATTGGGAGAGGAGCTATACGTAATCACACAAAGCGTCCTTTTGTCATTCTTAAGCTGTATTATTTAAATTGCATTGGCCAATTACTTTTTTATTTATTAACCGATTTTAATGATCTTGGAGTCTTTGCTTACGGAAAAGAATGGACTATCGACGAAAATTCAAATTGGCCGATTTTTTAATATAATAATAATAATAGTACTTTATTTCTCCAAGAGATCACAAAGTGATATGGGACAAGTCAAATACAAATGTAGAATTGCACTTCAAATGAAGAAAGAACAAAAATAACAAAAAAAAATGAATGCATTAAATATTCCTCAACGGAATAAATTGCATTACTTAGAAGAAATTTTTTTAACATTGACAAAAATTTGTTAGTACTAGTTATATTTTTTATATCAATACTTATGTTATAGAGTGTACATCCCATGTAGTATGGATTATTTTGTATACAATTCTAGTCAATGTATGTTGAACTGCAAATTATCACCGTGTAGGATAATCATGATTTGCATTGAGAGAAGTAGTAAATGATGGACTCAAAATTAGAAAAATAAAATATTTTTACAGTATTAATGTTGGTTATGTGGCATACAAATATAAGAGACATGAAATTTCCAATCTAAAGACATCTATATTGATACCTAATAGCTTAAATATAGATACTTGTTCAATTGACTTTTGGTTTAGTTTTAAGAGTAAACTGGAAGTATAATGTGCTCTAATAGGGTGAAAATGTAAAGAAACTGTTTTTTCTTGGTTCATTACTAATTTTTTATCATTAAAATAGGTAGGAACTTACATTAACTAAGGGCAGATTTTAACTTATTAATTAATATATCCGGATTTTTGTCGATTGCAATAATAGAGATATCATCAGCAAACGCACAAAACAAATTCATTATGGAATTATCCAAGTCATTTACATAAAGGAGAAAAAGTAGTGGCCCCAAAACACTACCTTGGGGCACGCCAATATCTATTATTTGCGTTTCTGACTTCGAATCAAGAAAATCGACATATTGCTTTCTACTAGATAAGTAGGTATGACTTTAACAGAAAAATGCAAGATGGCGGTCGGGTTTGAAAATAGCCCTTTCTTTGCACCAATTATTTTTTAATAAAAAATGTCGAAATGGCACATCCAATATAAAAAAGCAATAAAATGGACCATTCTCTACATTTTAAGACCTCGATGAGAAAAATCGGTCCATCAAGAGCGAAACTATACGTAATCATACAAAGCATCTTTTTGTCATTCTTAAACTGTATTACCTAGGGTCAGTTGTATAAAAGCGGTTCAGCGAAAGTTCAGCTGATTTGGTTCAAAATCCTAGGATACCGATTGTTGCCAGAATGGTATCCTTGGATTTTGAACCAAGTTCAGCTGAACCACTTTTATACAACTGGCCCCTAGTAATCTATGACCTGGTTAAATTGCACTTTTTTCTTTGGCCAATAATTAGTTTGTTTGTTAACCGATTTTAATGAGTTTAGTGTCGTTTCTTACAGAAAAAAATGGATTATCGATGAAAGATTTCAAAATGGTCGATTTTTTAAATGCAATCTGGCGGCCTCGTTTGAAAATAGCCCTTTATATGAGCTATTTCTTTTTAGGAAAAAATGTCGAAATGACGCATCGAATTCCAAAAAGGAATAAAATGGATATTCCTCTACATTTTAAGACTTCCTCTACATTTTAAGACCTTGGTGAGAAAAATCGGTCTATCGGGAGCAGAACTACACGTAATTATTCAAAGCGATATTTTTGTCATTCTAAAGCTGTAATACTTAAATTGCACTTTTTTCTTTGGCCAATAACTTTTTTGTTTATTTCCGGAATTTAATGAGCTTAGTGTCGTTGGTTACAGAAAATAATGAGGTATCGAAATAAAATCCAAAATGGCGGCTGCGTTTGAAAATAACCCTTTCTTTGGTGGATCCTGAAGATACCTAATATCCTCAATTTTCATAAAATAATTTTTTAACTATTTATCTACAAGTGGTTATAGAGAAATAATAAATAATAAATATTTTTTTTAAAGTTTTATGATTTTTACCCCTTGGATATGTCCAAATTGTCTATCTCTTGACGTTGACACTCTCGATGGACCAATTTTTTTCATAGACGTCTCAAAATGTAGAGAAAATTTCATTTTATTGCTTTTTTCTATTGGATATGTCATTTCGATATTTTTTCTTCAAAAAGAATTGGCCCAAACAAAGGGCTATTTGCAAACGAGACCGCCATCTTGCATTTTAAAGAATCGGCCATTTTGAAACTTTTCGTCGACAGTCCATTCTTTTTTCTAAGCAAGGACACCTAGCTGATTAAAACCGATTAATGAACAAAACAGTTGTGGTCAAATGTGAAAGTGCAAAATATTTTGGCCCACCCGGTAATATACCATGAACTGAACAGAACTGAAAAACATCTGATAAATCAGTTATATAAAGAATAAATAATATAGGATCCAAAATCGACCCATGAGGAACTTCCCCTTTTAACATCAAATGCATCAGATAAAACATTAATTTTATCTCTCGGTGACCTGCCAGATAAGTAACTTTTATACCAATTAATTCAGCTAGAATCAATACCAAAATAACTAAGTATCAGTTCATGGTTTAGACTATCGAAGGCTCTTATATCCCTATTATATAGCCCAATAATATACGGCTGCAGTTACATTGTGATGAATTTACACCAACTTTACAGAAATCTCTAATATGCTCCCTCGAAGCAGAGTCCTAAATAGGTGGTGTTTCAGCAGTCGTCCCAGACATGAAATCAGTGGTACGAAAACAAAAGAGAAAATAAGAGAATTGTGGAATGTTCTAAAGAGCACCTAGGTTATTCAAGAAGATAAATCTGTAGGTATATAAAGGCCAAGATGGCTCATTACAGGCAGTTGAATATGAAAAGTGAACTGTACAGAACAGAAAAGGAAAAATGACTAGTAGGGAATAATAGTGGTTAAAAGTAGTAATTACCATTATAGCTTAAAGCTTAAGTGACTAATTATTGTAAGTAATTAATGAGTTAATGAATCAGTGGTTTAGTATTGTTGCAATTATTGGTAACACTATATTGGTCTTATTTGATACCCACAAGCACAACTAAGTTGGCCAGTATAACTCGTCTTAGCGATGGAAGATTATTTTGTTTAATTATGCAGTCCTAATATTAAACTTTTGTATACAGAGAAAACTATCTACAAAAATTTTTATTAAGGGCAATAGTCATATCTGGATATTTTATGCCTTCAATCTATTTGCCTCGCATTCTATTGCAAACATACAAGCTGGCTGAACATTTAATGCTGGTATAAAATAGAACAAATAAATTCCGTTAGGTAGACGTAAAATTGTAATATAATTTCTCGCAATAAATTTATTTTTCCCCGTCTATGGCTTCCACCGTGTTGCTACCTTATTCCAAGGAGGCCCTTCGACAACACTTCCGATGCTAATTTTTTCAAATAGCAAGGGCTGCAAGGGACCTTATATTTACTTGGCGAGTTCTTCATTAAAGTTATTATGAAGTTGAAAGGGCGGTGCGGTTATAATTAATAACGGCAGCAGAAGGGATAAATTAGAAAAATGTTACTTGAAATTTTTCTGGCTACGGGTTCTGTAACGAAGGAATTTTATCTTTTTACATTTAAGTGCCTAATTTGAATTATTTTTAATATGTGCAATTACTATAAAAATATTGTGTGTTTTATCTTTCAGAACAATTGAAACAAACTTATCAGAGAAATAAAAATTTGTTTTAAAAAATGTCTACTGAGATAAATGAGGACATTTCAAATTATTTAGATAAAATTTTATGCAAAAATAAGAGCGGTGGAGCAGAGAAAATTTCTAAAGTCTATAAATTTATAAAAACCGATAACATCACAAAATTTATATTATATTCTTAATGACTCAGGTAATTTCAGAAATATTTAAGAATAACATTAATGTTATTTCTTGAATTCAAAATTCACACATTTTAAGTTGTCAGAGTTAAGAATTGATTAGGTGATGGCTTGATTTAACTTTTTCAAATATATACCTACTATAGTTTTCTTATGTATTAGGCGTACTGTATGTATATACGTATGAGGTGCTTCTCGAGAAGAAGGAAGCTAAGTGTAAATTAGTAACTTTTAACTAAAGTATATCCCGAAACTACAAATCCTGCTAGCAGACAGTCGTTGAGCGGAGGAGAAGATATATTAGAACTCCTTCGACCATGTATCATCCTCTCTTGAGGTCTGAGAATGATATATATGTCAGGGAACAATTTACCAATTGGACTAGTAAGACGCATAGCCCGATCGGTACAACTGTTGGAGCATTAATTAAGACAGCGATTGAGTTATTGTTTCACTTAAAACTGATAACCTGATATTACAAAAGTATGATATATAGGTATACAATATTATTCTGTAATTTATTGGTTTTATATAAAATGGCTTTCATCACATTTGTAAGTAATTTATATTTAGCTACTTCATATGTTGCCTGAACGTATGAGTTTATTATTTTATGGTTTTTTATATTATGCAAAGAAAATTTAGTGAGAGGCACACTATTTTATATTTATTATTTATAACTTTTGAACTGCTTAACGTATTTGCCTGAAATTACAGAGGCTTCTATTCTGATGAAAAACATTCTTGATGAATCAAATTTTAATTATTACACCTTTTTGCCATATACGGGGTGATTTATAAACAGCCTTCCAATTCACCAAAGAAACCTTCTGAAATGTAGGAAATCAAAATTTGGTATAGTCTGGAAACCTGGGCTTTTTCCTTTATTAATTCAGTCATTTTAGACAAAGAAAAAGTGCAATCTGCGAAAAAATTGAGATAAATTTTGGTATATAGGTACCTTCATTTATTCGAACAGATCAAAAGTCTCCATCTATTCTATGTACGCTTAAAATTTTACAGTAGATTGTAACGATAATTTGGTAAATTACGGTTACAACTGGTTTCTACCGGAGACAATTAAATGTAGCTATGTTATGCGCGCGTCGACGGCACTGAAACGTTCTCGATCCTACAGCATTCCTCCTCCACCAGCTTTTTCCTATCTTCCGTACTGGTAAGTCGTAATTTTATGAATATCTAATTATTTTTCTCGGATGTAGAATTTTTCTGTACCTTATCGTTATAAAGTATTATTTGCAATACGTAGCCTAGTAAATATTTAGCATGTTGGTTATTTATTACAGTCAAATGTGGTAAATATCGATTTAAATCGAATTTATCAATTGGGTGTGTTTGACGCCGGCATTTTAGCCAAATTTAGTGCTCTCCACGCGTGATTGATTTCATGCAAATATCTACACGTGGTGTCGTCTTGCAAGTTAACTTATGTTATTACCGTTCCTTATTATCTTTTGCAATTAAAATTTGCAATTATCGTTATTATCTTTATCGAGTTATTCATAAAATATATGCACTTACACAGATCTCTTTCGTTTGCGGAAGGTGGTAAAAAACTCTTCGAAATTAATAGTTTTCGCTTAACGGAAAATATTGGTTTTTATCTTATCTCACAATTTGATTATTGTAATTTTTCGTAATTTAATTTAATATTTAAATTATTCCCTGCTATATCTTAATACGATTTGAATTAATTAAAATTCATAGTTATTATCTAATTGTCGTAATTTAATTGAATAATTAAAGCATTTCTTACCATTTCTTACTCCAATTGGGAGAATTAAATAAACTTATTGTTTCTTATCGTTCTACATTAAATAGTAGAAATTAACTTTAATTAATAATCTAATTAAATTAGTTATAAAAATCAGAATACCTAACTTTTTACTTTCTTACTTATTGTATTATTTTGTGATTCACACATTTTCTATTTGTGAAAATATTGCGTTTTAGCAATATTAAAACTTAATTTTCTGAGTGTCTTATTGTGATTTGTCTATTTAATTACTGTTATTAAATTTAAATAATATAACAAATTTCTTTCTAACATAATTTCTTATTCAGAGGAATTATTTTTATTGCTTTAATCTTGTCTAGTTATATCTAGAGTAATTTCTAAAATTTCATAATTTCGAAATTATAATAATTAGTTTATTATAATTTATATCTAAAATTTCATAATTTCGAAATTATAATAATTAGTTTATTATAATTTATATCTTAAGTTATTTTTAAAATAAAATAATAAATTCATATCTTTGTAATTATAATAATTGATTTATTATAATTCATATCTTTGCTAAATTGTTTAGTCAACTTTTCTAGAAGAAACTTGCCTTCAGTAAGTTTTTTTCTAATTTTATCAGCCGTAAGCTAACTTGCATATTTCCAACTTTACTTTGTACATTTTTGACACTGGTATATTTATGTTTTATTGAACGAGACCAAGAAGAGGATTCGACAGATTCAACTTTACCAGACCACATCAGACTGAAATCCAGATTATCCTATTATCTTATCCAGGATTGGTTACATCTTTCCCAGGTGCAGGTGAAGTCTAGCTAGACCCAGAAGATCAGTATACACCAGCATAGGCCATCTTGGCAAGGGAATAGATCATCGTGGAAATCCTTGGAAATTAAGGTCTGTAAGTCTGTGGTAGAACATATTTCCATCATCAGGTCTTCGGTTCCAGCGTAACAAATAATTGCCAGTAATTGTTCTTGTAAATGTAAGCCTTGCAGTTGATAAAATATTTTCTTTCATTCATTTTTTATTGTGATAGCCCTTCAGGCACTTATTTCCATCGTTTTGCCCTTCAGGTAAATACATATTTTTCATCATTGTTAAGAGTAATTTGTATTGTTAATATTTATTCTATTTGTTAATATACTATTTATTTGAGCTGAATCGTTTTATTTCTCTTGTTGTGAAAATCTGATATACAAATTGTTACTAATTTTTTTAGTAGCTGGCGCCCAAAAATTATCTTAATTTATCTTAATTTTACTTGATAAATAATTCCTTAACTTTTAATCTCTTATAACTTGCAGTTTTAAATCTTACTAAGCTAGAAACTTAAAGTGCACTCTTCAAGTTCTTTTGTTAACAAATCAGGGTTTTAACCAAATTTAATAATAAGTTTGTTAATTTATTAAACACCATATTCTGACTCACGACCCACCGGAAAAATCTGAGCAGCCGACAGGTAAAATAAACTTTGAAACCCAGAAGCCCATAAGGCAAATTAGATTTATTCAGTCTGGGGTTACAAGATGAATGGGCAAAGAAATCCGTTTTTAGCAAATATTTCAGCTTCCATTAGTCTGACAACTAAAATACTTATCAAATCTGTAGATTAGGAACTTTTTAAACTTTTTAAGCAATTTGTCTTTGTCTTTTGTATTTGTTACAGTTACCTACTTACCATTAGAAGCTATATTTTGTATTAAAAAATCTATTGGATTCATTTCATTCATATCATCTCTATATCAATTCTCTGTTCTGGTGTATTGATAAAATATCCATGATGTGGCATTCAGACAAGATTGACCATGGGAATGGCCACAAGCTGGATAGCAAATCAATTCACTTTTGCTGCAGCCACAGTTAAGCCCACAATCTTCTGTGCAGTTGCAGCAAATCATATTATCGTTATGGGTTTCAAAATATTATTTCTCATTATCCATCCCCAGTTATTTAGAATAGAGTAGAATGGAAAATAATTCTTTATCCACCACATATAATGAAAATTATAGGTTTCGTCTGGTTTTATAACAGTTGGAACAATGGTAATAATATAATATTATAAAAATATATACTTATAATTATTATAAAATATATAAATAAAAAATTACAAAATAAATAAATAAAATATAAATAAATTAAGTTAAGTACAAATACAAAGACTACATAAATGTATACAACAATATACCCAAGAATAGAACAAGAAATAAACAGCGGTTCCTTAAAAAAAATAAAAAATTATCACAGATCTCTAATTATAGGTAGAATATTGTAAAAATCTTGCATGGAATAAAAGCAATTATTGATAAGAAACAGTTTTATTTCTCTTCGAAACTTAGGGTCAGTTGTATAAAAGTGGTTCAGCTGAACTTGGTTTAAAATTCAAGGATACCGATTGTTGCAATAATGATTGTAACCTTGGATTTTGAATCAAGTTCAGCTGAACTTCCGTTGATTCACTTTTATACAACTGACTTTTAGTGTAACTAAAAATATTTTTTATAATACTGGGGAGATGATTGTAGACATAGCTTCCCCTACAATAGGGAGACATTTTATATTTGCTTAATTTGTAATTATCGATATAGATTTCATTTCAGTTTCTGGTGTATATTCTGATTCAGTTTGAATTTATCTTTATTATTGTACATAAAACAGACCAATTTGAATATACATGGTGGAGATTTTAACTGGAATAAATTCGCTACCGGGGTGCTAAATAATTTTTCAAAAAATTCCCGAGACACGTCAACATTTGAATGTATTTACCTACCTTTTTCAAGCAATATGTGAAATATAGCCCTTCAAGGAGGGCGGAAACAACCCCCGAGTTTTTTTTTCAAACGCAACGCTATGGCGTGTAACCCCTCATTGGAAAGGTGACAGAAAGACGAATCCAGCATACTGATCACATTTTATTTTTCAAAAGGTTAAGGGTTGCATAACGTTAGAAGCAATGAATAATGTCGAAATTTGGCCAGAAAAAATATAAAATGCATGCAAAAAAATTTTCAAAGGAAAAATAACATTCCTACATTTTATACATAGGTATTTTAGATTAATCTGATAAAAATTGCTTTCAAATCGGATAAGTTTTAAACGAGATATTCGAAAACTATGATTTATATGGGTATATAAGACTCTTAAATAGGATACGATCTAACTTAGTGCGTTACCTCTGATTCCAACAGCATTTAATTTTAATTCTAAAGTTTTTCTGTCCACACTATCAAAAGCTGATGTAAAGTCAAAAAACAGAGGGGAAACTTTTTCTAATTATTTAAGTCTTTATTAAAAAATTCGGTAATTATTTTCTACGAAGGCGTGGAAGGGCCACGGAAAATTTTATTTCTTTATTCCGACATTAATCTCAGAATTACAACTTTAATCTCAGAATTTCGTCTTTATTCTCGGACTTACGACTTTAATCTCGGAATTACCACTTTAAAGTCGAAATTTCATTGTAAATACGTTTGTGTAATGAAGATAATTAAAGAGGCGCACCTTAATAATATTGTTGATAGCGAGCAAAAGATGGCGCTTCCACAGCATCGGTTCAGGGCTGCAAATGCGGTTAAAATTGTCACATTCGGATGTACAATAGTGCAGTATGAAACGTCATCTATTGCTCGCTGACAGCAATATTAAGATAGTGCGCCCCTTTATAATTCTTTCACTCAACGGTTAAGATTAAAGTCGAAATTCCGAGATTAAAATCGTAAATCCGAGATTAAAGGCGGAATTCTAAAATTAAAGCCGGAATTCCGATATTAAAATCGGAATAAAGAAATAAAATTTTCCATTGCCCTCCGTAGAAATATGATTGCATGGATAATAAAGTATTTCTAAAACAAACAAACTTATTTTGATGCAAGCATCCTCAAATATTACTTTTGTCGATGTTTAAAGTTGCATCTTCTTAGTTGGATTTTTTCTACAAACCGAATAATGTATTCAAACAAATCACTTTTTTTTTTCGTCCGCATAGTCCTGGACTTTTAATTCCATTCTGCCCATCTCACTAAATGGTGCATCGATCACACTTGCACATGAGCTATTGATTAGGATGACAAATTTCAAATTTCGCAATTTAACAATTTTCTCTTTTTTCCTCTTATAGCCTTTTTAATAAAAATAAAATACAATATATCCTTCAAAAAGTAAACAATATATAACAAGGTATTTACTTCACAACTTTTTGGTAGTTACATTAACAATGTTTTAGTAGAAATAAAAGAGAATCTATAAGTACTAAATGATATTTTGAGACATTTCTTATAATTTTTTTTATTGACTTTTGAATCAAACGAATTCGCGTTAGGGGTGTTTACTAAGGGGTGTAAACACGTAACAATATTTCCAAACAACTTTTTGGAATAAGTTTTTCTAAAATGTCTAATATGATTTTTTTTTTCATTCTATCCTGAATCGTTGACACATTTATGTGCCGGTGTTTCTAGGTTGGCTAGTTATTTTGCAATCATTGACTGTACTGTTATTTTATGCCAGCTCATAACACTGACTAATTTGCCACATTTACATTTCTGTATCTTACACCCACTCACCAAATCCACATTCCGCCACTGCTTTCCATTAATAAAATAACGCAAAGTCTGACAATGTTGTTAACGGAATGTTAATTATGATGCCAATGACACATTGTAGTGAATTCCAGCACTTACTAGCGTGATATGATCCGGTAGTCCCCGAAAATACGCCACAAACCCCCAAAACACCCCTAAATATTAGAGACGAGTTCATATTTGTTGCATACCTTTATGCATTTGCTGGCAAATATGCATCACTCGCATTGTTTCTAATTAATCCTCCTCGTTCGCCTATATTCCCTAACCGAGAGCGTAAAATTCAGTTTTAGTCGAGACGGAAGTTTGCAAAATTATTAACTGTGAAAATTTGTTCAAATATGGGAAGTAAGAATATTACTATTTCATGTCAACTTATATTTATTTGCATGCATTTTAAGTTGTTAGCTTCATACGTACACGTTTATTTTCCATCAGTGGAATCCTCTATCACGTACAAAATATAAACGTCGTGGCAGAAAATTTCATCTGATTTTAGAAAATGATATTAGAAACTCTGAAGTGATAAAAAATTATGGCCCTTCCTTTCATCATCCTTAACTTCAAGCAATTGTTCATCTTTGTCTTTTAAATTTGTCTCATTTACCTGCCCAAAACTAGAATCCGTACTATTTTTTAAAAATCCATTGGATTCATCGATATCGTCTTTTATATTATTATCCCCTGTTCTGGTGCACCGATCTCCATTTGTTATGACATTGAGACAAAATTAACCATGGTAATTGCCACAAACTGGAAAACAACCCACTTTTTCTGCAGCCACATTTAAGCTCGCAACTTTTTGTACAGTTGCAGAAAGTCATATTCAAGAGTATTTCAGGAGCAGGTGGTAGTAACATCAGTTCTTTTGGATATAAATCATTGAATTATCTATCATTTTTGGACTTGATAATAAACACGACATAGTTGCTGTTGTGTGGCATTACAAAGAAATATAATCCAATTAGATGTTTTCAAAATACTGTACCACATGCATATTTTTTCTGTCTATTATTCTCGACAGTCAGGTATTTTGAGAACATATTATATAATTAGATGTAAAAGGAATATGATGGGATAATGAAATGTTTCTAAAAATCAGCGTTTTCCAAAATCTCTCTGGCACCTAGGAAAATAATCCTTTTGTTTCCTGTTTATTTTTTATCAGTGGAATCCTTCAACGCGTCTAACTGCGCATCATAATAGACTTCGTGGTAGAAAATTTCGTTCGATTTTAGAGCAAAAAACTTGAGGTCTTTGTTAACGATTTCAAATTTACTTTCATTGTTTGATGGTTGGTCTTTCAGCAAATTATCTTATTGGTTTGCACCTTAAAAATTCACAAATAAAATTTTTACAGGGTAATGTATAAAAAAGTTGCTACGACTTCAACATTACTCTGATTGACGAGCCTAAATTTGTAACGAAGTGACTTTTTCGTTATAGTCTAGACAAATTTTCAGTAAACTGAAATTTTAGAAGCATTTCATATTACTTTTGGGCAAATGGTCTTTTTCCACTATTTCGACCCCGCTGAAACCGAAAATGCCGGTTGCCAAAGCGAAATCTCAACCGGAAGTGAGATATCCAAGATGGCGGCCAAAATAGCGCTAAAACCCGAAATCGGCGCTATGAAGCCCCCATACGACTTAGGAACACGTCCAAAATGTCTAATTATATGTTATTGAGCATGAGAAATTCAAAAATATTGTGTAAAATTACTTTTGTGAAGTTTTTAACAAGATGCCCTACGTCAGAGCCTCGCCGGGGCGCATTTATTCACTGCGCTGTGACATTGCGCTTATCCCTACCACTCCGCTATTTTATAGAAGATTAATATTCCGAATCCAGGCGAGCTGAGGGGAGTCTAGAGCTGCCATCGAAGCCAAGCAGACGTACCCACCGTAAAGTAAGTTAACCAGAGCCCGAATTTCGACAAACTCCCGCCGTGACGCATTTATTCACTGCGCTGTTTATTTGCGTTCATCCCCACTACTCCAATATTTTACAGAGCATTGATATTCCGAATTCGACACAAACATCTTCAGTACCCGTCCGCTGCTGTTCCTGACCAGACGTACCTAAGTAAGTAAGGTATACAGGTAAAGATTGTAAGTGAAGACTTGGCTATTGTAAAGTATTAATGCCTGTTCTTTTTTAGTCTGTCGCAGTTCACCATCCGTTCCAGTAATCTCCCTGTTTCTTTCCAGCTGATTGTAAGCCAGCCACTGGTCTATGCTGCATACGAGGGTACTTCCTCCTATTCGGTGTACACGTATGTAGTGTAACTTACTGTACTAATAATAATTTCTTATCAGTCCGTTGTTCGTATCCGGAGAGAAGCTTCCAGTAATCATAGTTCTTTTCAGCTTTGAGTGAGTCAGCTACTTGTCTATGCTGTATACGAGGGCATTTCCTCCTATCCAGTGTATACGTATCTAGCGCAACTTACTGTATTAATCATAATTTATTTCCAGTATCCGAGACCCAGGCCTGAGAGGAGTATTCTGTTAATTCCATAACTCTACCGTTAGTTAATGTTGCGCAATAAGCCAAGTCTGTAACCTGTAAATAACCTGTTTTAATATTTGTATGCTTTTGGTGTTTGTTTCTGCTAATCCTGGTATCTGTACATCGCCTAGCTACTAGCCTGTAACCGTTTAGTTAACCGCCTGCTCGCCGTGCTTGATATTCGCACCGCTGTAGTTTGTGCTTTGCTGTAGTTGTATATAATATAAATAGCTTTTAAGCCCTGCTAAGATGTAGTTATGTAACTAGATTAGAGCTTGTAGAATAGTAACCGTATTTGCTAATCTTGTTCCTGTTCACATATGTCCTGAATAAATCTAATTGTGATATTAACTGTGCCTTTTATTCCGCAACGAAGTCTAATTTTCCGAACGACCCACTAGAATATCCGTTTCTTCACTGTATCTGCCTGAGTAGTGGTGTTTCTGCACTATAAACAAAAACTGGCGCCCGAGTAAAGCACCGCCGCCGCCTCGAGTGCCATAGTGACACTTCATTTTCTTGCCCAAAACCGAAGTAAGTAGACGTCACAAACTATTAAAAATTAGTTTAGGCTACTGATCATATCTACTACTTCTGTGAGGCAAGAACAGCAATAAATTATTGTGGCTTTTCAGATCTTTCCAAATTTTGGTCTTAAACAACTCTAAAATAAAATTAGCTGGCTTTTTGAACAAGTAGGCAGAATGAAACCACGTATTTACAAGTTAAAAGTTAGCTCTCCACACACACACACACACACACACACACACACACAAAAATTATTCTTGGTTTGTTCTAATTTGATGAAAATAACGGATACGATTATCGAGTTTCTTTTTTTCACAAAAATGTACACGACGTAATTTATTGTTGGACACTCCCAAAAGAAAGAAAAACAATATTTTTTTTACGTTTTAGCTACTATCAGGCAATTACTGATCGAAAGTTTCACATTTACAGTTACTGCTTCATTGATTGTGCATTTTCTGAGAATTCACGGAATTTCTTTTTTTTTTGTTCATTACATAGTCAGTTTTAGTAAAATTTAACTCAAACAACTTGATCATTTACGAAAAAACTGAATTTTTTTGGGTTTACATCTAAAATAACCAGATAAGTAATCTCACTTAAAATTAATACCCAGGGGTTTTAAATGGCGCTCTTTACGATAATGATATCCAAATTTGAATAAAAAAAATCGCTAATAGTTTTTTGAAGAATCGACTTTTCAAAGCCCCTTAAAATCGCATGCTACTGACATGTATCACCTATTACAAAGTTCACAGAATCACCTTATCGATTTTTTCTTACCACCAAAGTTTGAAGTTAATCAAGCATCAATTAACGGGTATACAAGGTGTTGCGATCTTAAGTGGGTCACACTGTATACATAAGTTGAAGTATTTTTTCTGAATTTTAATAATCTGCATATTAAAGCAAACAAATGACAATCTCAAAATGGTAAAATTCTATAAACTTCGGGTTTTTTAATTGAGCAATCTACATATTATAGTTTTAAAGTGAACATTTTCTTCAAAAAATGTCTATCATTAAGAAAATTACCTTCAGATCAGAAACAGTATTCCAACCTTCTGGTGTGAAAAAATTTGAATTTGGATGGCTTCAATTTGTATCGATGAAGACCCTTCCAAATTTTGTTGCGAGTCAAATTCAAGTTTAAAGCCATATCTCGTATGCTATTACGTGGATTATCATTAAGGTTGGGACTTTGTAGAGTGAGAGAGAAATATACGTATTTATTTTGGTTTATTATGATTAATGAAAAAAACAAATATGGTGTGATATTTATAAGAGTTTTAGGTTTTCAGTATTGTCCTAAAGATTTTAATAATACCAATTTCTAAATATAAATTTTTATTATAATGAAGTGGTGTGCTCTCAAAGTGAAAATAGTGTGGGATCTAGAAATAAAAGTGTCTGTCTTCGCTTTGAGAGCACACCACTTTATTATAATAAAAATTTATATTTAGAAATTGGTATTATTAAAATCTTTAGGACAATACTAAAAACCTAAAACTATTATAAATATCACACCATATTTGTTTTTTTCATTAATCATAATAAACCAAAATAAATACGTACAAAAGTGATGTTTAGCAGGGTTCAATAATAAAAATAAATGAATAAATGAATAGTGCCATATACCCTGAAAAAGAAACATGATGCAGCTACGGACACGTGTTTCGGAGTTATTGCTCCTCGTGCTGCTACTTTCTTACCGTTATTAGTTATTGTTTCTGATCCTATTCATACGGATTCATTATTCAAGCTACGCACGCTGACGAGGAGCAATAACTCCGAAACACGTGTCCGTAGCTGCATCATGTTTCTTTTTCAGGGTATATGGCACTATTCATTTATTCATTTATAAATACGTATATTTCTCTCTCACTCTACAAAATCCCAACCTTAAAAGTATCTTACTTGTCCTGTGTTTTACTGATTATTTCTTTTTTTTTTTTTTTGGTTATAAATACAATGCCTCTTTGGTTAAAAGGTTTATTTTGGCAATATATGAATAACTAATTTAATATTGTTGATGCCCGTCATTAAATTCTCGAGATCCTGCTCTAGTAGTCTACTATTTTCACCAGTAAGTCTAATTATTTCTACTTTTTCATTGAGACGCAACCATTGTTCAGCCATTGTGCATGAGAAAAATTGAATACAGGTACACGTATTGCGTTTATAATAACAATTTAAAAAGTACATTTCTAACCTATTGCATAAATATCGGAAATAATCAAAATTCTCATATTTTGACGAACTTTGATATCTATGGGTTTTTTCGACTCTGAACAACTTTTCTTAATAATGGTGTGAATTGAAAATATATCGAAAATCATGAATAGATGCGCCTGAAGTTTCATAGCTAAGAAACTTGAAATTGATATGTCGAATAATGATAATCCAAAAGTGTGTCCATTGAGACGAGACATACTATAAATTGAAAGATTAATAACTGTATATTGCTTCATTATAGTTTTTTTTTGGCATATGTGCTATTTTTCTATTTCTAAAACCAATTGTAAATTGATCACGTTTTAAACATCGCAGATGTTTTTTTAATATTTTCATTAAAATATAATTCTTATAATTTATCAACATCATATGGTGCTAATTTATAACACAATAGATTAAATATTGAATACGTACCGGTATATAATAATAATAATAATAAACGTCTTTATTATTTATAAGGTTAAAATACAATCCTTACAAATAAATAAATGGGCGAAGTTTAGCCATCAATGGCTACTCTTACACTTAACCCAAACTTAAAAACTAATGCTACGAATTGTAATTATACATAATTAAAATTATAATACACTACACGTAAACTATACCAAAGTTAAAATATACTAAATGCAAACTATATTCAAAATTGTTTAATTTCGTTATTGCTTTATTTTAATTTTGTTTGTTTAATAATTGATGTCTGATTTTTTTCTTAAATAAATTTAATTTACATGATTTAATTTCATTATCAACTGCATTATAGAAATGAATTATAAACGAATGATCTCTGAAAAAGTGCAGTAGAATGCTGAGGCATGGTTAACGTTTTAGGACTTCTATTATTTCGATGGTGTATTTGATCCCGAAATACTAATTTATTTCAAAGATATGCAGGCGTGGATGTAGAGAGTAAGCGGTGCACAAAGGTTAAAATATGATACTGAAATGTATTTTCCATATTTAGCCATTCGAGTTCTTTAAAATATCTGCTGATATGATCAAACTTTCGAATATTATTAACAAACCGACAACAAGTATTTTGAACTATTTGAATACGTCTTTTTGTATAAGTGTCTATACAAGCATAATATAATATGTCACGATAGTAAAAAATTGGCAATAGTATGGTTTCGCATAATTTTTTCCTCACTTTGTAATTGAGAATACTTCTATTACTATACAATAATTATCAATTTATATACTCCCGTTGTAAGAGCTTTTTAGCGTGTTCTTTAAACCTTAAATTAATATCTAAGACAACACCTAAATATTTTGCTTGCTCAGAGAATAATATTTGTGTTTGATCTAGAGTTATATTAACATTATTTTTTACTGATTGGTATTCATTTTTTGGGCAAAATAAAAGCATTTCTGTTTTTTGAGAATTAAGCCTTAATATGTGATTACTACAATATTGTCTAACTTTTTGCAAATCCTGATTTATACAAAGATCTGCTGCTGCATAATGGCTGGGATTAAACTTATATGAAAGTGCCATGTCATCGGCGTAAGAGTATAACGTACAGAACTGCGTATTATTATAAATGTCAAAAATATATACTGAGAATAATAAGGGGCCCAAAATTGATCCCTGAGGAACCCCAGAGCTAAGAATTCGAGCTTCCGAAGTATTCTCTTTCGTGCGTACACTTTGATATCTTGAATAGCTTTTGAAAAACGATAAGGATAAATCATCCAGACCATAGTACCGCAATTTCGCTAAAAGTAATGTATGATCTACAGAATCAAAAGCCTTCGACAAATCTAATAATATCAATATCGTCGCCATTTTCTTATCTAATGCTGTGATTATATTATCCATAATATTAAGTACTGAGGTAGTTGTACTGTGACCTATTCTATAACCAGATTGATTAGCTGGAAATAAGTTCTTTTCAATTAAGTATTTAGTTAATTAATTTTGGGTATTGGACAAACCACAGCATATTTCCATTTTGAGGGAAACTTTTAAACAACAATTTATAATGTGAGTAATATATTTTACCAAAAAAGGAGCACACAGTTTAACCATTTGAAGAGTTATACCATCATAACCACCCGCATTTGACTTTATACTCGATATTATTTTTTCTATGCCCTCTGAAGTAACCAATGTAAACGTAAAACTGTTATGTTCATTATGCTTTTCTGTTAAATATATATTTAGAGTGTTTATATCAACCTGGTTCAAATTAAATGCCGTTAAAAAGTATTCGTTTATTCTTGTCGCGTCCTGTAAATTTTGTGGTAAATCTGAGGAATGATTTGTTTTTATATTTAATTGTTTTAACCGCTTCCATAATATCTGCGAATCACTATTTTCTGTATATTTGAGATAGGCCGATTTTTCTCTTTTGATTGCTGCTAGTGTAAAATTGCGTAATTGTCTGTAACTTTCCCAATTTTCTGTAGTTTTGTCCTCGACATACTTACTGAATGCTTTATCCCGCTCTTTTTGAATTTGTTTAATCGCATCAGTTAACCACGGGGCATGTGGTTTATTCATTCTTACTGTTCTTACAGGTGCATGTATGTCAAAAATTGATATCAAATTATTAGTTAAGAATTTCACTTTTTGGTCAATGTCATTTATGTATAAGATTCTATCCCACGGTAATTATTTAAGGCCTCCGAAAATTGATGCTGATTAAAGACATTAAAGTCCCTAAATGTATACATTTTTTGTTTAGATTTTAGAACAGGAAAATTTATGTCACAAAAAACTAATCTATGGTCCGAAATAATGTCTGCGTTAATTGTCCCGCTTTTACATACAATATCCTTGTCACAAATATTGGGTCTATAAGTGTTGAGGAGAATTGTGTTACACGTGTCGGTTCATTAATAACCTGAGAAAAATTATAACCATCAAAACAATAAGTTAAATGATTATTTAAATTAAATAAATCTATATTTACATCTCCTGTCACTATAATTTTCTCAAATATCGAAACAAGATATGACAAAATATTATCAAATGATTCAACATAATTTGCTATATTGTTTTGAGGCGGACGATATATTACTCCAACGGCAATCTTAATGTTTTTTAATTTTACGTTATCCATAAGTGTTCAATATTATTTATATTTTGTATATCAATAAAGATCTGTTCAAAACTGTATTTACTATTTACGTAAATTGCTACTCCACCCCCTCTACTTTCACTGCGATCAGCTCTTATTAAATTATAGCCCTGTATCTTAACTATATTTGATGGAACATTATTCGTTAGCCAAGACTCGGAAACGGTAATAATATCTATGAAATTATTGGTAACAATATCTACAAAATCTACAAAAGAAGGGATCAATGACTTAACATTTAAATGTCCTATTCTAAAATTTAGTCTATTCGCCATAATTGATTTTACTTTTTAGCTCATCTACATGATGCAAATAAAACGGACAAAGTTTATCTGACGCAGAATGGTCTATAGGAATCTCATCAGCCTTTTTTTGTAAATTATAATTGATACAATTGATACATTTCTTTGATTTAACCTTACAGTCTCTTTTATCATGTTCCTCACTACAATCCACACAACGCTTTTTATCATTCTTGCAATCTTTCTGAGTATGTCCATACCGAGAGCATTTATAACAGCGAATTACCATGAAGTGATCTTCCACAAAACATTTTTTCCAGTCCAAATATAGATACCCTTTAGAAATAATTATATCATCATCATCATATCAAAAATTACCTTCGTTAACTTATTTCATTCTTCTGTAATGTCAAAGTTTTTCGTTCCACACTAACATCATCTGCAACAATGTGCACGTGTCTTTCATTTTATAGATCAAATAATAATAAATTAATAAAAATGTCTATTAACGTTTTTGTTAACAAAAAAACGAAATTAAAGAATCTGCTAAAATTGTTCCCCTCCACTTTCAATACACAAGTTTACACGCTTTCTCATGCTACGAAAGTCATTTTGGTTACATATTCTTTAATAATTCTTTGTTTCAGTTCTTGCAAATGAGGTACAGGAATTCTGAAAATCCTACTTTTCAAGTAAAGGATAACAAAATTGTTCATAATGGTCAAACAAGATGTCCTCGAAAACTGAACTGAAAAAAAACTCGCGAAGAAAAGCTATATTTAAATAACTATGCTGAAGTTCATAATCATGTAGTTGTTAAACAAATACAGAACAATATTGTTTCTGTACCTCTCAACGCGTTGACGACACCCCAAATATGTAAATTGCCAGTGCCCCATATTTGCTTATTTTGAGAGTTGGTGTGTCTCGAAAGATGAAACCACGCTTCATCAGAAAATATGTCAAGATAAGCGTGTTGTCTCATTCATTACATTACTGACAAACCACTGTCAGTACGCAAGAGTCTGGGATGGTCAGTCAGCAAAAGAGATTTAAATGATTACATCTTATGTGGATGCTTGCTCTAGTCCTCTTTTACAATCGTTCGGTATGATCCATAAGAAAGTCCAATTTTCTAGAAGAAACGTCTCAAAGGTTTTACAAGCCATACGTTGACGAGTGTAATTAACAACTTCTTATGTACGGTAGGTTAGCCTACCAACATCTTTATTATTAGTCAAAGGGTTTCGCGAAACACGCCAAGACAATAATTAGTAACACATGCATACAAACCGTCTGGGAAGTACTCCTGAACATCTTCCAAACATAAACATTGAGTGTATTCCCAAATTACATTAACCGGCACACTAGTTCGAAATATACTTTAATTATATAAGTTTCGTGCTCTGTGGTGGAAACCAAGACAGCAGTTTTAATTCCATGACCAGATCATCTTTGACCAAGATAATTTTCGATATCCTGATATAAACCATCGTACTATTAGAACGCAAAGGGATTTTATTTAGATGTAGAGATTGTAGATAATGCCTAAGATCTAACAAGAAATCTTCACCTAGCAACAGTACAAAGAAAAGTACACTTCAAAAAAGGTGAGTGTTCACTTATTGGTATATCACGCATCACACGCATCGTTTTATTTAGTACGACCATTGATTTAGATAGTATCAACGGATTTAGGCCAGTATGTGTAAACTGCTAGTGTCCATTGTTTTATCGTACTTATCGAAAAACTCACCTTGCTGAGACTATCAATCGGGATTTACCGCTAAGTATCTGCCACTTACGATGCAATGTATGAAACAATAACAATGAAAATATTGATCGATGTATGCGATGCCGATGCAAACCTTTAATTGTGTGTCTACTTTTCGATTCATAAAACTCTTATATAGCAACAATATTTTGGATTATCTTATTTTAGTAAATTTATTATTAGTGAATTTATTATAGAAAAAATCATCTCAAATTTCGCTTGAATAAGATAAGTACATAAAAAACATTTTTTTAAATGTTCAATGGAACATATAGATAAATACACATACTCTGTCTTTTATTTTTTTCTTTAAAACAAATATTAAGCTTGACAGAATCAACGGTCAAGAGGCAATATGAAGCCATCAAAGTTTCAACTCAATCTTTCTTTTAAACTTCATAGATATTTATATTAAGCGTATTAAAGATCTAGCCATCGGTGCTCTGCAGGGAACATCTGTCGCAGGCCCAGCCAGCTGGTGTCGACACGGCGTTAAGGCATCCCCACCCCCTTCTCGGTGCCACCACCGCCTAGGATCATTACACCGCCACGCCACCCTTTCGGGCCACCTCAGACCCAGATATGAACCCCAAGCAGCGGTCGCGATAACGTCTCTAATCCCAACAGAAATAGGAAAAGGAGGAATGATTTGCCTGTTCTTTACAGATTATTAATTTAATAATTATCAATATAAGTATAAGTTCTTTGAACAATAAATTGAATTCATTAGGTGTTAGATAGACAAATCTCGTGCTTTTAATAATCGGTATAAAATGGGATTACTACGTAACTACATATTTTGTTGTTTATGTTTACTTGATGTTGTTGAAGTGCTCAACAATTAAAGCAAATCAAAAAAATATTCTGTTCAATTTTGAGGAATCGACAAATAGCTGCTCCTATTTCTATTACTTTCTGAATTTCTGTGAGCCCATGCGAACTTTCCAAATTTTTGGTTATTTAGATTATACTGAATATATTGAAATATAAAATTTCAAAAATTTATTACAGCTTGCCATTTTAAAGCAAGAATATTCCTTATTTTGATATAAATGTTTCCGCTTACCAACGTTTTCTTCAATTTCGTCAAATAAAATCAATTTCAAAATCACTCGACTTGAAAAAACGATATCTATTACATATTTTGTAACCTTCATTTCAACCCCACAATAACATACACTTTGATGAAATAATCGATGCTTTTTTTGAAATATAAACCATTTTTACTGAAATTAAACTTTAGAAATGGATTCAAAATGGAAATGGTAAGTGAACGTATTCACACCGTGACTGTTACCAGAAATTCAGACTCGTTTTCTCTATTTTGGCGTGAACAAAACCATTACAGTAGGGGTTACCTCTACAAAAATTAGTTTTTTAGTAAAATCTTTCCTACTATTTCCTGAAAAGTGCAATAAATATATTTTTTCATTCTATATACCTAGGTCTTCTAAAATAAATTATACGTTGATAACTTGGACTATCGGTGTTAAGACTTTTATAGTTTGTGGGCGTGCGAATGACGCGCCGCGGTGAGAAACGACACATGGGCATAATCCGGAAGAAGCGATTAGCAATTGAAATGTGTAAAATAGGTCTAATCTGTGAATCGAACATCCTCGTATCGATGTTAGGGCCAGCGTCGCTTGGCAACCGCCCAAAGGCTACTCTACTTCCACCACGGACCAAGAAGAGAGTTGTAATTTCTGCTGTTATGGCTCGCCATCATGAAACAACAATATGTCCACCTAAGATGGAATGTTCGGTGTATTCATAGTAAGTTATGATTAAATAGCACAAAAAGAGGAGAAAGTGAATCACTATTTTTAAACTTTATCGAATACACGTTATTATTTAACACTAATAAAGGAGTAAAAGTTGTAATATAACCACTGCCTCCAATTACCAGTTTTTTCTTCCATATCACTTTTTTAATTAGTGATGGTTTATTACGAGGTAAACGTGAAATGATGCACATATCTATCAAATTCCAAGGAATTTCAACTTGTGCTGATTATAGAAACACCGACAGATACTTTAAATGTGCTATTATGTCTCAAATAAAAATAGTTCTTAAGCCGTCAGGATGCTGTGATAGCCCATTGGTTTTAAATGGCAAATCTAGAAAGAGCAACAAATTTTTGATAGTAGTACATAAAGAAATTTTGCCAAAAATGAAAAAGCCTTTGGTTGGGGATATCTGAAATTTGATCTCTAGCTTTTATTTTGGTGACACCTAGACATATTATGGTTTTTAGCAAAAGAGGAAATGGTAAGCTCCACATCAGAGAGACTTGATTATGTGTAGAATGTGTAATAATATTAGGCGGATAATGATTTTATATGAATTTCTAAACTCTGCACTTGTGCAGTCAATGAGGACGGAGTGTTCCGCATCTGAAGAATAGACAACTTATGTACATTATACAGGGCACCAAAATAAAAATATGTAACGAAAAATTGGATATACCTAAAAGCATTTTGATGTTTGATGAGTTTTTGACTTTAATGATTGAAGGAGAAATAAAGTTTCACAAATGAAGGTCGAACACAAATATACGTAGGACACCAAAATACAAGGATGTACTGAAAAATTGCACAGACTTTTGAAACTCTTTTACGTGCGATTAATAATAATTAAAGGTTTATAATGCTGCGAAGGTCATCAGGGAGGGGTGTGAAAATTTAATAACGTTTTTCATGGTGTTACGTTGTCCTGTAAAATATTGAAATAATAGCTATTTATGTAACTAGTTACGAAAGACTTTATTTTGTGTAACTAGTGGATGTTTGTAGGACGAGCGAAGCGAGTTCCCGCAAAATGACACGTTACACAAATGGGTATTTCGTAACGTGTTACATACAAGATTTTTTCGAATTTTAAACATCTAAAAATTAAATTCTTGAAATAAAATGTT
This sequence comes from Rhagium mordax, assembly GCA_963680705.1. NCBI lineage: Eukaryota > Metazoa > Arthropoda > Insecta > Coleoptera > Cerambycidae > Rhagium > Rhagium mordax. Next base: position 13,726,557 of record OY796662.1, read on the forward strand.
TAAAAATCATAAAAAATTAAGTATTCATGTATTCATAGTTACCTTTGTTTCTGTTATTACGCATTTAATTTTAATATCAAAAGTGACAAAAGACAAATGTTATTAATCTAGTGCATAATGCAGCACATAATATTATGGCGAATTCAACAAATAAAACTTCTTCAGCAGTTAATTTGACAAATTTCACAAATTGTATAGTTAATATTTATAATTAAAAAATAATAATTCCTATAAACTTGTATTATGTTTCGAATATACGTTGTTTCTATTTCTTCTTGAGAGTTCTTTATTTTTCTTAACTGGTGATGTAACGAACTTTTCCTCACCAGTTAGGAAAAGTTTAACTTTTCCTAACTGGTGATGAAAAGTAGCACCTTTTGACACTTACATCAGTTTTGAAAAGTGTAATTTTATATGTCAAAATTAGAAAAAACATTTTTCCACACCACCACAAAGGTAGAATTCAAGGCGAATTCTTTCGTATTCTCAATAAGTTTATTTGTCCTCATTGCTTCTTGTTAAATCCGAGCCATATCTGTAGCTGATGATATATTACATAAATATGTTTCAGTTAATAAGAACGGGTGGAAAAAACCGAAACAGGCACAAATTCGCTTAAATTTTTCATTAAAAATATTTTTCATGCAGATATTGATTACACTAAATACTGTAGAATGAGGATTAGGTAAGTATCTTGATACAACACACTAACCTTAGTATCTTCAATAGACGAGTCTTTTTTTACCTTGATGCGCGCGTCGCCTGTGGAAAGTGGGAAGGTTCTAGGTACAGAGACTCTATAGGGACAGTGGCGACAAAGGGCTGTCAGCATTTTGATTGGTAGTTGGATTCACGTGGTATATACCGCCATTAAGAGGCTAAAAGTGCTGAAACTGTTTAAACTGTCATATTATACTGTGTATGCTGGTGTGCATTTTTAACAATTTATTGTTACTTATTTAATGTATAAAAACTATTTATTTGTGATTAGTGTATTGTGAAAATAACTATTTAATAATTTTATTTTGTATATTGTATTCATAAGGTAAGTATTGGTTTAGTTTATTTCTCGCCATGCCTCATTGTTAGCCATTCGATTGTTTACACATTTTTATTGTTTTATTGAAAACTCTAGGAAAAAGCTATTCTAAAATTGTAAAAAATATAAATTCATTGTATTATTGACTAGTGTGAAATTTAAATTTTTTTTTTGCGAAAAACATTTTCGTAAAATTTATAACTCTACCTAACCTCACACGTGTACACATATTTTTGTATTTTTAAGAAGTATATACAATTTTGTATAATACATAAGTAAAATAGTCTAGACTTTTATTAAATTATACTAATAATTATAGTATCATATGAGTGTTTCAATAAATCTAAAGAAAACCAAACCAAAATGATTTTTGTTGGTTGGAATTCTAACCTATAATTAGCAGCATATTTGAAATACCTACAATATTGAAGCTTTATAAATCTACTGTCTGAGAGATTTTTTAAATGTTTCAATGGATCCAAGCTAAAACTACAATAATTAAAATGAAATTGAAAATAAATTTGCAAAACTAAAAATGTAAGGTTATGTTAGTCCTGATAAATTCTCATCATGGTGGGTGGACGTGACTTTGGCTCTATTATCGTCTCTGTCCCTATTAAGTTTCTGTAGTTCTAGCTATCCATCTAGATTGTGTTCACAGGACGCCAAGGTGAGAATTTGACAGTACAAATCAAACAGAACTGTCATTAGCGTCATTGTAATTTTGAGGTTATGTTTTAATTTTACGTTCATGCTTGCTTTTGTTCTACTAGATAAATGGCTTCATCCATTAACATTACCACTGACGCCTTCAAAAGAAGCAAATATTTGAAATAGCGACCGCCATAAAAGCAAGCAACCAACAGTAATATTTCACAGTTACGAACATCAGCGCGAGGAGCCTATTTCTTTTTCACTCTGTTGCATTATGTTTTCACAAGACACGTCTATTGCTGATTGTTGATCGGATTTACTTAACTGTTTAACAAATTCCTCAAATTAAAATTAAATTATCGTTTATCGTTGTTCTATTAAATTAACTTATACCTCCTGCTGAATACGCACTCTATCTGGTGCTAACCATTGTTACTATTTCAGTTTTTCGGCTCTTTAGATGCATATCCCTCAAACATTATTATTAAATTTAAACAGCTGTTTGGCGAATTAATTATATCAAAGTGACTTGACGAAATATTAGGTATCAGATAAACGCTATATACGAATATCCCCAAAACATTTGAAGCTATAAGCTTGTAGAAAGCTTGAGGCAATCAGATTTTGTGAACAAATTCTCAATTGACTTAGTAGTAATCTTTGTAACAATACTTAAAACTGTACAATTAGACATTTCTTATCTACATTTATTTAGGCGGTAGTTTCTTCTTGATCCATTTTGTTCAATGTCTAATTGTATAAAACAGCGTTGTAATTTTGATGTCGTTCGCTGATGATTTTAAATGATTTAGTATTATAAACACAGCACTACATTGTCATAATATGTAACAACAATTGGTGCTTTAGTAACTACTTCGTATTAGTCTTTTTTCAACATACTGACAAACTTTCAGTTCTTTTGTAGAGTTAGACAAAGATGACCCAATGAAAATTGTTGATTCTATTAAGAATCTCTGATCTTCCTTGAGGGGTCAAACGCCAGCCAAAACCAAGTCCACATACTTCGAATTTTGAAAAATTTGTACGCACTGTTTATAAGTTTATTTAGGTTTATACTGATGTTCTACTTCTGAATACACAAAAATATAATCTGTTGGACGCAAAAATCATAGAAACAACAATTTTATTATTGTCGAATCTTTTTTACGCCAGAATTTCATTGGACGTACGTCTACTTCCACTTGAGACGTTCGGTGTTCTTAGAAATGAAGCTGGGCTTCAACTTATACTAAGATATTAATAAAAGACATTTAGTTACAACATTAAAAAGTAGAAAATACGTTTCATGGAAATTTGATAGACAAACTTAACAATTCTGTTGAAGATCATTCACATAGAAAAAATCAAAATAGAAGAACGAAATTAGATTTCAGATTTAATTGATAATGAACTCGAGTTTAAATTGTCTAAGCTGGCTATCTCAATTTGACACTCTAGAAACACCCCTATTACTTTAGTTTTTGCTCAGGCTTTTCATAGATGCAACTATCAAAAACTTTCCCCAGTATTGAGAGTTTCAGTAATACACTGGATTTGGATTTTTTTCACATTATGTTTTTAAGAAAATTAATATTCCAAACAATATCTGGAGTAAATATCGGAATACTTTGTATTACAAGTAGCATTATCAAAAATAAAAGTTGCCAAAAAAATATATATTATTGATAATATCTCAACTATTACAAACACCTTGGGAAAAACATTTCTATTAATAAAAAAATTGAGAAATTTATTTAAAAATCCACCTGTTTGAGCAATTCTTTTTCCCTTGTTTCGTAACGAATTTATCAAATTTATAAGATAAGTTACTTTACGGATGCATTCTATTCGTAAGACGAACGGTTTTTTACATTCAGTTCCTCTCTTCTTTATTATACTTAAAACTAACATAACATTTTTTTTAATTAAGCACTTGCTCATAAATAATTTAAATATCACCATGGCTTCTATAAATAAATATTACTTTATGGAAAGATTAGCAGAAGTGGCATACGTTGAAGAACATGTTTACTTTTCCTTTATATATTAGATATCCACTATTTGAACAGAGCAATTCTTGCAAATAAATCAAAATAATTGCGCGTCGTAAGGGCGCTTCAAACGAATAATTATCCTCGTTTATTTGACATGTTTGACTAAATTTTGTAGCAACTCAACACAGACAAGACTTTCACAATTGCGTACAAAATAAATGACAATTGGTAGCTTATTGCGCTTAATGAGAAATTGTTCGAAATCTTTATAGTATATTGCAGGCTCTCCGTGAAATATAACCTCTATTACACATGCTACTAAGAGTCGTCTGTTCGTTATATCCTGCTGCACAAGAGCCAAATCGGTCTGCTCCTCATATAAACATATTCCGCTCTAGACGTAAAGCTTGAGAGAAGCCGGTAAAAGCTCAGAAAGCTGGCTGAAAGCGTGCTGTTAATTAATAATTACTGACAAGTTGCTCTTCCTTTGCTTTAGTCCGTTCTACTATGGGAGAGAGCAGGTTTGCAATTAGTTGGTGATTTAATTAACAGTTTGCCGCACCGTTACTTGCGTCTAATTTAATACACGGCTTTATAAGAAACTTTCAGCAGAATCGGAGGTTGATAAATAGGTCAACAATTTGTCAAATTTTCTGGTGAGAATTTATTTGTTACAGCATCCAAGATAAGTTTTCTTTTGCTTATACCTTTCCAGAGAGCAAAATGTAAAATAAAAAAAGGTCTGTTAAAAATATTGCACGAAATATGATCTAGAGGTAAACAAAAATAAAACACGCTAAGCCGATATTCATTTAGAATTTAAATGAACAGAACAGAACAGAAAATGCGGAGGCAGATATTATCAAATATTTAAAGCAGTAAATATTGCTCTCAGTTCCTTCTCCTAGCTCATCTAATATGTAATAAACCAACAATTTTTATCTGCTCTAATATGACTTAGGGGACATAAAAAGTCGCTGGTGGTGCATTACCTGCTCAGTACTAATAATTAGCTAGAAACTGGTCCAAGTATCCAAATATAAGAGAGCTAGAAGTGAAACTTTTTTGATTGGGTACAAGGAATTGTGTAAAAAATGAAAAATGCTCTCTTGCTTTAAAAATTTAAAATTGACTTAAAAGGGATTCTGACGTACTCTGAAATGGTTTAATATTACAAAATCCCAAAATTCAAATTCTAATACAATTTAGACAAATCTAATTAATTTTGTTAATAGTGTCCCAAAAGTTAATATTAATAAATGTTGATTCTTTATTAGATATTTATGTAAATAAAGTTAACCTTGGCCCTTGACAGTACTGAAACTTTAAATTTTGCTAACTAATAACGAAGAAGGTGGAAACAATACTACTCAGTATTAAATTAATGCAAAGGCAGCCGACAAAGTAAACTCACTCCTATTATTAACAAATTAAATTCTGTATTTCCCACTGTTCCGAAAAATAATTCCCCATATCACATTTCATATTATCGACTCGTCAGCAGTAGCTTATCTAAAATATTCGAAAAATATTGCATGAGCAGCTCAGTTCACTTCTTCTGGTAAATGAAATGTTCCCTCACACTTAATCTGGTCCACGTAATACTACAGCTAGAGCACTATTTCTATATCTATTAATAATATAGATATAAAGTAGTATCTTGGGATCTGCTTTTTCCTGCATCATGGAAAGCAACGCCACGTAATAGTATCAAAGAATCTAAAATAAACATTATACTAGGTATTGCATGTAAAAATATTTTTGTCAAGGACAAACGAAGAGCACGATGAATATGACATAAAACAAGAAACACACAAAGTAAAATATATTTAAACCGATCCAATCGACTCAATGCATCACAAGTAAAACAAGAAACGACACACTTAACTACTACATCACAAATCTATCTGCAAACGATCAGTTGTTATGGCAAGCCACAAAAAAACTTAATAGATCAATATTACATAGTCCACCAATAAGAAAACTAGATCAGCAGTGGACATGAAGAGAAGAAGAAAAAGCATGTATTTGATAATCATTTAGCTCATGTATTCACGCTAACACCGCTTAATTTAAACAAATGATGATGGCATTTCAACTTCTCTGGACACACCCTGCCAACTATCGCCTCCAAGAAATAAAGGCACTTAATGATTATAAAACTCCTGGACACGATCTCATCACAAGCCAAATACTGAAACGCCTACCTAGGAAGGCGCTAGTTTTACTAACGTCGATTTACAATGCTGGGATAAGAATATGTCACTTTCCTTTACATGAAAACTCGCTCAAATCATACTTATTGTGATACCAGGAAAACCACTTTGCCATGCCACATCATACCGCTCGATTAGCCTATCGCTGATTATGTCGAATATCTTTGTAAGAATCATCCTAAAAGGGTTTAAAATATAGAAGTTATACTAGATCATCAGTTTGGATTTCGGAAGAAAACTCAACCCTCAATAATTTAATGGAATTGTCCACAAAATCAAGAAAAGCCTCAAAGAGAAGAAAGTATGTACAGCAATATATGTAGACATCCAATAAGTCTTCGACAAGGTATAGCACGAAGGCTTATGTATAAGCTAAAAAAAAAGCTACCAGATCAGCATTATCTAATAATAAATTGTATCTCTCTGAAAGATTCTTCTAGGTTAAAATCAATAACAATCTCTCTATATAATCAACTCATACAATCAGGAGCGCCATAAGGTAGTAAGCTAGGACCACACTTGTATTTAATATATGCCGCAAATGTGCCAGTAATTGACGAAACTTACTTTTCAACCTTTGCTGAAGACACAGCTACCTTTGTAATCCATAGATGCCTCCATCAGTTTTCAATATCATGTAAATAAACTAGAACACTGGATGAACAAATGGATAATTAAAGCCAATAGCACCAAATCGATCCAGACACATTTACCAACAGACGAACCGTAGCCAACAAATAATGGTAAACAACACACCAGTACTCATGAAAACTGACGTAATTAACTAAAAACGTGAAGGATTGGGAAACTTACAAAAGCATACATAACTGCTGTAGAACCAGAAAAGAAGGGTTATTTGAATTTCATTCAAGAACAACACAGTACAATGAAAACATGGGAGACGCTTAGATTGTTTAATGTGATATCGAAAAAACAGAAATCAAATATACCTACCTGATCATCTTAGCGATAGTGACAAAGTTAATGATTATTTTATCTCATCAGTTTCTAATGTTAAATATTATTGCTTTGATGAAACTACAATAAATTTCATAAAATCATTTCTCTCTGATATATCTTTTTAGATATCTCTGATAGACGGAAATGTTTGGTTATAAATGACAATTTTGCAAATGATAAAAACGTTTTGCATGGTGCACCTCAAGGGACAATTTTGCCCTGTTGCTGTTTATAATTTACACATCTGATTTCTATCGTTATCTTTACACCACATTTTTATGCAGACGACACACAACCTATATTGCACCTCGAACATTGAACAGCTGGAGGGAATGGTCAATCTCTTAAATGAGGAAATCGCTGCTTTGTTCCGTATTTAAAAAAATCACAGTCTATCTATAAACCCTAATAAGTCATCGGTGATAGTATTTGGTACCGATAAAGATCGACAGAGGGCCATAAATGGCATTTCATTATCTGTGAGTGGACAAAAATTGGAGTACAAAGAAACAATTAAATGTTTGGGTTTATTAGGTTTGTTAGCCATGTAAACTCTCTAATTAGAAAATCGTACTTTATTTAAGAGCTAGCAGACACTGACTCAATGAAAAATCCAAGATTATACTATGTGATTCTATTGTATTGTCTATGTTCAACTATTGTGATGTTGGTTATGGTCCATGTCTAGACCTCAAAATGTCTTCACGAATACAACTAATCCAAAATCATGTATTAGGTTTATTTTCGGTTTGAAACGTAGAGATCATGTGACTAGATATCTGTCAGAAATTGGGTGGTTAAAAATGTACAACCGCAGATATGTTCATACGGCCTGCTTTGCCCATAATAAATATCCAGTACCTACCCAGAATATCTATTTTCTAAACTAGTACCTAGATATAATGTCCATCAGAGGGAATTAAGATATATTGACCAACTTACCATACCTCGACATTCCACGGCAATGTTTCAGAGATCCTTCTCTTATCAAGCGGTAACCATTTATAATTCTCTCTCAAGCAGTATCATGACTTTGACAAAATTAAGTTTTAGAAAGACTATAAAGAGATTAACTCATATCCATTATTTTCTTAGTAGAGATTTTTGCACATGTATAATCTTTTATACTACACCATAAGGTTTATAATATTTATTTTTGTATATATCTTTTAAAATTTTTGTAAATTCCTTGTAAGAAAATTGTCTTGGTTAAGTGGTAGAACAGTTTGCTGAACTTCGCCAAGACATAAATATAAATAAAAACGATTTATTATTATTAATATTATTACTATTATTAAGTATTTGGGAATACAATATTAGAGAATATTTGAAATACTTTATTTGCTGGAAATTTCAATTACTTTCCTTGAGTATTTGGTATTTCAAATCTTTTCTGTAAAGCAGAGTATTTGGTAATTGAAACTGCAAATACTTTAGATGGTATTTGGTATTTGATATTTGAAATACTTTTGTTAGGTATTTGGAGCAGCTCTGACTCCTCATCTCTAAGGCTATTCTGGTTCCATTAGGGACCTACGGAATTGAGCTCTGGGGATGCGCAAAACCATCAAATATCAAGATACTACAGACATTCGAAGCTAAGATACTTCGCATGATGACTAATGCTTCTTGGTATGTGACAAACTTAACTCTGTATGAAGACCTTCAAATACCTTTTGTAAAGGATGTTGTCAAAGTACATCATCATAATTTAAATTAGTCAGTTGTCGATCAGTTAATATTTGTTTCATATTTTTAAATAAAAAATTTATTGAACTCATAGTAGAGGGACTAGATGGTTACACGAACTTTCCAATTGAGACATTCATCTAGATAAATTCTTGAGTAACTACCATATACCACTATGGACAGAACTATTAATATCGACTGTTACGTTGTCACATTTCTTTTTCTATTATGAAATCTTATGATTTGCGTTTTATCTGCATTAACATTTAAATAACTTTGATCAAATCAGCTACAAACATTTTCCAAAATTTCATTTATATCCATATTCAAATTGTATGATTTGTTGGAAAAAAACTAAAAATAAATCGTACAAGTAAAAGAAATTTCCCTTAGCACAGATTCAAATGCATTAATTTATAAAATAATAAGCACAGGGCCTAGAACTGATCCCTGAGGTACGCCAATTTCAGCTAGACAACAGTCAGAATCATGACCGGATCCAGAGCAGATCCTTGCGGTACACATTGAAAAATATCTATGGAATTAGAAAATAATCCATCCAGAAACATATTTTGTTTCCTATTTTTTAAATAATTAGCATTAACATTTATTTATTGTCCCAATTTCTAATCTGGCCTATTTTAGTATTAACAACAAAGATTTATGATTAATGGTATCAAACCTTGGAAAATTTATAATATAAATTATAACTTTTCCAAATCAAACTCTATAAAATATACGCTATAAAATGTACCAGCCTAATTCAAAACTTAATAAACGCAATACGGGCTAACAAACAGAATAACGCCATAAGTAAATGCAAGATCAGGATGAGACACACATCTATCGACATAAATTAGATCCAACCATACAACTCTGGTGTATAGACGGTGTTACTTATTAAGATAAATATTTTCAATAAATATAATTAAAGAAATACCAAAAAGTACGTTTAATTCTATTAAACAACGTACACTTGTTTTTTATTATATCTGTACACAATTTTTACAAATAAGTATTTGAAAACCATTTCCCTGATTGCCAAATTAAATTTGTGTCTGGTGTGTAGAGCAACACATTCTGTGATCATTTCTTTATTGATTCAATAAGAGGTATTGAGAAAGATCAATGGAGCACCACTGAAGCCTCTGGGGTTGTTATTAAATTACCCGACCCCGCTACGACTACGTCTCTCTGATACATTAAACTTCTGAATATTGTCCGTACAGGGTGTACAATTTGCTATTGTTGCATCGTGGCAGCCGCACTGAGTCGAAATATTTTGGGAAATGCAAAATTAAGTTGCTTATTACTCAGCTTTTACATGTATGGAAAATCATGGTTTTAGAGGAATAGCACATCAATTATTAACTACATAGTTATTCATTTGCTAAATAAATAAATTCACTTTGCCCACAAAACCTCAAATTTTTTAAAGCAAATTGCAAAGTGCTCAATCGTAGCATACTGTATAATTTTTGCATAATTTTTGTGTTTGTTAATCTCTATTTAGGATGTCATATATAATTTTGTAGTTCTGCCTTTTATGCATTGGTAATCCTTGTTCTTAGTTGACTACTTATAGGTTAGTTTAGTGTAAGTTAATTTTAGGTGGTAAAGTGTAAGAGTAACCTTTGACTAAACTCCGCCGCATTTTTCCATCATTATATAAATTCTAACATTAATAAAGACATTCTCTATTATTATTATTTGACAAATAGACAACAAAAGGTATGCCAAAATTAATGATAACTTAAGTAACACAAAAACAGTTGATTATGGTGTTCCACAAGGGACTATTCTACCATTGGTTAATAACATTATACTTAAATCAATATTACTTAGAAACATATAATGACATCTAGTTAGTTTTATTGACGAAACAGTTATAATTTATACAGATAGCAATTGAATTACTTTGTTATTTCTGACCATAAAAACTAGATTATAATGTAATTAACCATAATAAAGGTTGTATCAAAGGAAATTTTAATGAAAATAATATACTACAATTTAAGCAGGCATTGGATAAAGAAAAGTGGCTCTATCTGTATCATATAACTGACACAAATTAAGCGTTTTTTATTATTTTACTGAAATATTCTTGCATTATTTTAATGTAATTTTCCCAAACTGTAGACACTTTAAATTGGTAAAGCAAAGAAAAATGGGGCAGTGATTCAATTAAAAATTCTAGCCTTGATCTTAAAGGAATTTGTAAATCCATATTAGACCTCCCTCTGCTCTTTTGTGTTCAATGGGTTGCATACCTAAGGTAAGATTAATAGTTAGTTTTTCTTCTCGCGGCAAATTAGGCAGCTCATGTAGACGCAGGGTGTATATTTGGTTACCTACTCTTAGGTTGTGTAAATTTAGGAAGGTTCTAGCAGCTTTGATTTGATTCGTCTACGAAGAAGCGAGGTAAAATAACCTCTTGAGTTCTAACGAGACAGTGTTTGATAATGACTTATTAATATTGCAGTATTTGCATATCCGCATTTGTTGTTTGTTTGTTTTGCAAAATTTTTTATGTTAGGGAGGCTTCCCTTACTATTTTAAGGTTTAAAGGCCTAACCCGCCCAATAATACGTCCAGTTTTGGTGAGATAGATTGGACTCCGCTGATAAGCCACCTTCCAGCTACGTAAGTGACTAAATATATAATATTTAATTACACCCTTTGGAAAAAAGCCTTCGAGAAACTACCTGAGAAATCGAGATTAAACAATCTCTACTGTTTTCAGGGCTTTCTATTATATGTTGGATTTTCCAGGACTTCTTCTCGTTTTGTACTGATTTATGTACTCTTATTACGTTATACCTTTTGCTACGCTGGTCTACGCTGGTACTGTAATCTCGACCTGGTAATGCCTGTAGGTTTAACTGTGGACGTCTTGACATGTTACCCTGTGTTGATAAAACTGTGTAGAGGCAGGAGCTCGATTTTTCCCTGGAATTTCTTTATCAAACCGACTACCATTGCGTAAACGCTGCAGATAAGCTTTACCTATTATTTTAATTATTAATTTAAAAAAAATTTGTTGGTTGTTTCTCGCTTCACGAGGTTTTTCTGCCTGTCAAACTGTCGTATTATATAAATATCAATAATTAAAATAAAATTAAAATTCCAAATATTATCAGAAAAAGCGAGAACACTTGGTTAAATGGCAAAACTATCACGAATTTATTAAGTTAAACCGCTCAAGCGGAAGCAAATCAAAATCACCGCAAGGGTACATTCTCGGTTAAAATGACAAACACACATCTTTAAAATAACGTGAGCTTGAAGCCAAATTAATGAATAATGACAAACTAAAACCGGAATTAAATATTAATAAATAATATTTAACGATTTTATCTTACCGTATGTAACTTATCATTCAAATTAATAATAATAGTTCTTAGTTATTCATATTTCAGCATAAAATCAGTTTGTCATGAAACATCGTAATTTCATGTCCTGAAACATCGTAATTTCATGTCATGAAACATCGTAATTTTATAAAAATAAATTATTATTTCGACTCAGCTCCCAACGTGTCACACCGGACATGTGTAGTTAATTACATACGAACATATTACGGGAGTAAAACACAAGCAAGGGGCCTTTCAGCCACCGCTCAGTCTACGGACCGACCGGAATTCATTTATACGCAGGCAACAAATACAGAAAAGACAGATCACTGCATCACTGCATCAGTTATCGCCCGTCTCTCACGCTGTCAACAACCTAACTGCATTTTAATAAACATTAAACAAATAAAAAACTCGCGACGCGACGGACATTCAACCAATTATCAACCAAATTAAATCAGGGCTTTTCATAAAGAATTCATTGCACCTGCTTCTTTGTACACACGCTCATTCAGAAAAATTCAATGCACAACTTCTTCGGTAATAAATTAAATCTAAAACCAAACATAAACCAAGTGTTCGGGCAACATGTCAACTACGTTCATCGTGGAGGGTAAGAAACTCACAAAAAATAAAAAGACTTTCCATTTGTTTATATGAACCACCAATAACACCGCTAAATAGACTTTATTATATTTGCAAATATTCAGAGAGTGTAAAATTGTGAACATTTTTAAAGGCGACTTTTAATACAGTTATGAAATTTTGTAAAAAACTTGCTGTGTTTAATTTAAACTTTTGCAATAATAAATTACATGAACATTAATAAATAACAATCAAAGCAGAAGAGATTCATCAATTAAATGTATAATTCATAAAAAAACAATATAAACTATTTAGTCATTCAATACTAGTGAATTAAGATAAACAAAAGACTTGATAATCTTAAACAAAAAGTTATAACTTAATTTCCGAAGTAAAAATGCAGTGCATAAGCTAAAGACATTGCAAAAAAACCTAGTACCGACTTAATAAGCGGTACAAAAAAGATATTGTTTCAAGTGAATAATCAAACAATTTAAATGTATCAGTACAAAAGAAAAAAACCAATTTAAAATTCAGTGCTTAAGTGAAATTATTACTTATGACCTCAAGAAATATATTTGCGTGGCACATTTTTCTCTCTTAGCCATCATCCAAGGACATTGTTGGCAGCAACAAATAAGTAAATCAACAGAGTTTTATTTACACCTGTAACCTGGTGCTCTCTACTATTCACTAATCGCTTCGAATAATAAGCAGTTGGCAGAAAACGACTATTTTAAAACTCTTTTTATAAAAAAAAGAGCGAAGGTAATTGCAAGACGATCAGGAGAATTTCTTGCATCTATTTTTCAAATTTCATACTTATCTAATATTTTTCATATTCAAAAAACGGCCCTGAGTCTCCTTCCATACAAAATAGAGCCAGTGGCGTAGCGGACGGGCCCGCAGGGCCCGCGGTGCGGGGGGGCCTCCAGCTCTTGGGGGCCCCCAAGTCTAGGAATTTTTTACGCAAAAATATCGTCGAAATTAAAAGTGACGAAATCTTACATACATCTTAACATCAATAGTTAAGATGCATGGATTTTATAAAAACATAAATTTATTATATTTCCTTGATATTTCTTAGATTTTTTAAGAATATAATAAAATAAATTGATAAAGAAGTTATTTCGTACATAATTAATTTTAATAAAAATCCAATGAATGACGATCAGCTTTATTTGGAAGCTAGCAATCTTGCTGAAAATTATTCTAAAGATTTATCGGCAGATTTTCCCCGCGAACTTCTGTTACTAAGAAATGTTTTGAGGACACAAATAATAGAAATTAATTGCGGATTCTTCAATCTTAAATTTTGCTACATTTCTCATACAAAATCACAAAACTTTACTGTCAAGTGTTCCAAATATTTTTATTGCTATAAAATTGTTCTTAACACTACCCAGTTACTGTTGCTACAGCTGAACGGTCATTTTCAAAATTAAAACTTAAAAATTAAGACATTTGTAAGAAATTCAATGACACAAGAAAGACTATCAGCATTAAGTGTATTAAGCATTGAGCAAGAGAGAGCAAGGAAGTTAAATACTGATCGCATCATCGAAGACTTTGAAGCATGTACGCCGCTGCCGAAAATTTTATGATATATTTGAGATGTAAGAATTGGAGTAGATATAATGTGGTAAAATATTCATGTAGCTAACAATTTTTGTTCAACAAAATTGACGGTGATTTATTATTTTGTGGGGGCCCTCATCATATATTTTGCGGGGGGGGCCCGAGATTTTCAGCTACGCCACTGAATAGAGCAACCATACGTTATCTCTGTGGACTTTGCTGGTGCCCTTCAAAATAAATTCGTAGAGTCCTGAAAGAAAAATAACAAATCAAATTTATTACATATTTATAATAAATTAAATTAATATTTTAACGTAATTACATTTTTTAATGCTTCTAATTACAAAAGAGCGTTGATCCAAACTCACACCGCAATTTTTTGACCTCAAATTCTTATTTCTTTTTTACCTAGGTAACAAGGAGGGTCACAAAACCATATTTATTTTATTGCTAATTTACGTGACTATAACTAACGTCAATAAACCTTTGTGCCTCTTTATTATTATTTTACAAGGTGTTTTCTTTTAACTTTAGGGTGACAGTAAGTTAAGTATTTGGTTTATCAAGTAGTTAATTTGTTTATAAAGTAGTCAAACGTTTGGACGCCCTCTCATATTATCTGGGGAGCCTGTCAGCGAGGTTGCCAACAGCTGATGGCGCCACTTTCTTATATATAGATGGTAATATAATTTGAACCTACCCCACTCGCCGACTGGGTCTGATCTAGACCTCGACAAATCTCTTGTATGTGTCTTAAGCTATCCAAATGTTATATATTTTTTTGTTTTGTTTAACTGAAGAAAACTACCACGACACCGTCACAATTTAGTCAATTAAAATAAATTTACTGGTAATACTGATCCTAATACTGATTTGGCTCATGTATATTGTATAAATTAGCAACAAAACTCTGATGAAGTTGCATCAACGTTTAATAGCTTTTTTATCGATGCACCTAAAACAATTAATTATTCCTTGTGTTAAGTTATATGTTTTCCTTAGTAGTTATGAATAAAATAATATTAATACTTTTGCGGCTGGCTGCATGGTCTATGACCCAAAAAAAACAATTGGGGTGAAATATTTATTAAACTTTCATTCAGTGCGAAAGAAACATGCCTAGAGCTAGTTCTCCACTTAATCGATCACTAATTTTAGAAAATTCGGGGACACTCGCTTCTCGCTTTGGGTGCTATCAGGGAATTAACCATAGACATCATAAGGAGGAAAGGGGGAAATTAACAAAAGGTAGGACAATTGGAAAACTAACTAACAACAACAAAAAACAAACAAAAGAACAACAAAAGAAAAGTTTTCCCCCAATGTTGACTATAAAATTTTTACTAGTATTTTTACCAATTATACAACTACTGTACTACTGAACTACTACTACTTGTATATTATTATAAACGAATAACTGATAAGTAACAATAAGTTGTTTCAAGTCATTTTTTATTTCACACCTTATTTTTATTTTATCGTTTTTTTTGTATTATAAGCTAATTTTAAATAATATCACCATCACTTACATCGCCAATAATAAGCATGTTTTTAATCAGACATGCAGAGCAGATCTAAATATCCAAGAATAAAAATATACTAAGTTTCTTATTTAAGAAATAATTTTGTCACTTTTCGTATTATATACCTTTGAAAAAAGAAAAAAGGAATATCATAAAAAAAATCTATGTTAAATTGCGAAGTTTCTTAAAAGTTTTAATTATTAATAATAATTAACCAAAATAAGGGGAGATATAATTTTAAAGAAAACACCTTGTTTTTGTTTAAAATTCGAGATAAAATAATTCTGTTATTTTTTTAGGAGTTTTGTGGGTATGATGAGATATATTAGTCACTATCTAAGAGTTAAATGAAAATTATTTACAAAACCAACTACTGCAGAAATATACCTCTAAATATCCCTTTCTGGTAAAATACCCTGTATATGCCATTATCAAAAGTGTATTCAACCAGCATGAATATCATCTGAGAGAAACGCTCCCTTGAAGAAAAATAAAGAATTCTAAATTTCTTTCTTAAATTAATGTTCCTGTCTAATAAGTTCTGTAAGTAGTAGAAGAAACAAAAAGATAAACATGAATTTAAATTAAAATATTTACCAAGGCAAATGAATGTTTCTGGTGGATTTGTATTTCCTTTGAGAGGGGCGGACATGCAAAGAACTGATTGTTTGAAGAAATGCCAAAAGGACGCTACTTGACAAATTCGGTTTGCATTCCGACTCGCAGTTTCCGCGTGAGTGGCCTTGTGGGGCCTTCCGCAGTCACAGGGCTGCGGCGGGGATGCTAAGATTTATCTTTTTGATTCCCCACAGTTGTCTACACAACTGATGCCTAATCGAACTTAACCAATACTTCGACAGATCTCGTGGTCAAACATATAATTCTCCTACATCATTTCCTTGTGTTACAGTAATATAATTAAAAAATATTATGCAAAATAACAGCAATTATGGTATCAGTGGACTAAGTTTGAATTATGGTGGAAATGTGAGGAAAAATTACTTATCCCTGGCCTCTAAAATCATACTAAAAACCAAATCCTAGTTGGTACTTTTTTTATAATACCACAACGACTCTCTTTTATTATACCTGAAGACTGAAGGAGTCTTGTGCGGGAGTTTGTCTGTTTCATATATTATTTGTTGACTGAGTCGTAAATTCGGTCATCAATAAAGCACAAAGAGCGCAATGAATCTTCACTGCATTTAACGATCACCTGTCGATTTTTTTCTTTTAAATCTTTTGCATTTACAGATCTGTATGTGGAGAGACTTGCAATATTTCCTAAAATTAGATTCGATGAAGTTGATTTTCGAAAATTTGTAGATGATCAGAATACGTTTCATTAAATCAAGTTACACATTACTTTACGATCGCACTGCATATAATTTTAAAATAGGGCCAACGTTAATTCTCCGGCGAATGTTTAAAATCATTACCAAAATTTTACCCACGCAAAATGCTTTAATCGTAAAACCGAGCATGTAATAGAATTAGTGAAATAATTTAGAGTCATATTAAGGTCTGGTTTTGCATCGGATTTTTCGTAAAATAAAGTTATGAATTATTGTGGTGGTATAATGGCCGTAAAATGCGAATCAAGGGGTAAAAACAAACAAATTAGAAAGGTAGTTAGCGGCTCGCCATATACCATTCTATCTGATATTCTACTAGAGGGAAAAGTTGGTCATATAACCTAATAAGCTCTCTGGAAAAAAGTACGCCGCTTTAAATCAAACGATAGATAGATTGTAATTTGCTAATGGAAACGGTTTCTGTCTCTCTCCGTGACTGTCTCTATTTAATAAGTGTTGGTATTTGTTCCGTTGTTTTTTAGATGGCTACTACGTTTTAATTTATAAGCAGTAATGGAATGGAATGGGATATCGTAAAGGACTGTTTAGTTTTTTGGAATTAGGTTTCACAGGAAATAAGAAGTTAATAGTTGACGTAGTTTTTCTGTTTCGTAAAGTAAATATATAAATTTAGTAAAAAAAAACATAATTTCAAGTAATTCACATACAAAAATCCATGTTTAATATAAAATAAAGGAAAATTTTACTTATGCCTAGAAATTACACGATATCAAAACCTAGTGTATTGGGCTCTGTCAGTTAGATGGTAGTTGAGTTAAAAGTTTTTTTATCGCAGAAAAAAGTCTTTGGAGCGAGAAAAATTGTCAGTATAATTTTCACGATAAAACGTAAATGCTGTTGACATTTTCAGTGACGCATGCCTTAAGCTTACGAAGATAATGTGTGCGACTAGTTATGGGAAGATACGAGAAAAGCATTATTCAATGTTGAACTCCTTATAACAATCACACAATGAAGCAAAAATTGAAAATTCATTGTAAGAAATAAATCTACAAAATAAAGACAGATATATGAAATATTTAAAACCTTGACCAATTTAACAAAAGTCTAGACAAAAATTTTTACTTTATGGGGATATTCTTTGATCTAACTGGTGCAACTGACGATACCTTAGATATCATATATCATTTATTGGTGAAAAATTATAAAAATTTAAATTAATTATGTGAACCAGTGGTGGAACTAAATCTGAACGATTTTAATACTTCAGTTGTTATTCCATCTTACCCTGGAGCTTTGTTATTTTTCAACTGTGACATTATATAATTATTAATTTCCTGTTGATTTATTTTATTTAAGTATAAAAATTCAATAATGCTTTTCTTTTGGTAAAAAATTATGACTTGTATTACTTTTAATTTGATTCGTCAAATTTGTTCCCACATTAACATAGCAGTTATTGAAAGTGTTCGCAATTTTTTTAGGATCATTTATTATATTTACCATTTGTATCTTTACTATCTTTAATATCTTTAATATCTTTAATATCTCTAATATCTTTAATATCTTTAATATCTCTAATATCTTTAATATCTTTAATATCTTTAATATCTTTAATATCTTTAATATCTTTAATATCTTTAATATCTCTAATATCTTTAATATCTTTAATATCTTTAATATCTTTAATATCTTTAATATCTTTAATATCTTTAGTATCTTTAATATCTTTAATATCTTTAATATCTTTAGTATCTTTAATATCTTTAATATCTTTAATATCTTTAATATCTTTAATATCTTTAATATCTTTAATATCTTTAATATCTTTAATATCTTTAATATCTTTAATATCTTTAATATCTTTAATATCTTTAATATCTTTAATATCTTTAATATCTTTAATATCTTTAATATCTTTAATATCTTTAATATCTTTAATATCTTTAATATCTTTAATATCTTTAATATTTTTAATATCTTTAATATCTTTAATATCTTTAATATCTTTAATATCTTTAATATCAACTTTCTTTGATGTTTCCAATGTAATTTCTTTCATAGTGCTCTATATTTTCTTAGAATCATTTGCATATTTCATAAACTTGTTCTGACAGTAATCAATTCTAACTTTTTTAAGGAGTATGTTATTCAGCTTATTTCGATAATTTTTAAATAAATTGTTTTTATTTCGTTTCCATTTTTTATACATTTAGTTTCTTTTTTTATTGAAGTTGTTATTCCTTCAGTTATCCATTCCTTTCGTTTTTTCAAGTTTATATACTTAATCATTTTACTTCTCCCTATTTTACTACATACCTATAATTTTTATGTAATTATCCATTACTGAATCAGTCGTTATAGATAGCTTCCAAGTTAACGTCGGAAATGTTGTCAGAAAATAATTCATAATTTATTTTAGTTTTTACTACTTTACCGTTTACCAACATTTACGTTAGAACATTTCACTTCATCACAAACAATGGTAGTACTAAAATGGTATGTTATAAGGGATCTTTATAGTACATGAGTTCTAATGTTTATAAAGATATGAGCAAAACAAATTTCAGACATTTGGAAGGTGATCTTAAATTTCCGTTATTATAATTTTTGTGCCATGTAATTTTACCTCTAATTTAATTGCTATTAGTATTTCACCTATTGTAACATGGTTCAGTGCTCAGTGTCATACTTATATATAACCATTGAGTAAAAAATAATAAAGAGTTGCAACTGTCAAGGTTTCGAGATTTTAGTATTGTATTTCTTTGCCAATAAGTTAATGATTGTCATCAATTTTTAGTGCTACGGGAAGGTATTTGTAATGTGGCTGTATAGCCCTTAAAATTGAAGACAATTATGAAGCTATTGGTGAAAAAATACAACACTAAAATCTCGAAACCTTGACAGTTGCGCCTCTTTATTATTTTTACTCAATGATATAATCCATTATTTTGATTCTCAGGACTATTACTGTTTTTCATATCGTAACCCGATATTTGAAACAACAGCAAAAACATCAAACGTCAAAAATTGTTTCTGTTATTATACCATCAAATTCCCTATTAAACTGGTACAATAATGCTTGAAGGTCTTCAAAATTATGAGAGAAACTAAGTATTAAACTGAAATATTCTGAAACTCTTTACTTTCAATATAATTTTCATATTCTTGAACATTATTATAAACTAGAGTATCTACTGTTTCATGTTTAGAATCCCTTATAAACTGATCCCTAGACAATATTAGCTATACTATGTTCTTTCCCTAATAATACTTAATTGTTTATTATATGTCAGGCATTCACTGTCCAAACAGGGATGACTTACGTCATAGTATGTTTTTGAACTTTTTAAAAGTTTTGACTTAAGTTGATCATCTTTTTATCAAGAAATTCATTTTGATTAAATAATGTCTAATATTTCTTCTTTAACAATCTTGTCAATATTGACCACTGTAACAACAGGTCATCTTAACAGTGCTTCCTTTATTGTGTAGTTATCATTTAGGTTTTTGTTTATTTCCTGTATCATTTTATTGTTGGAGTTTCGTAAGTCCTGTCTAGTTTTGACACAGATTTGTTGTTGATTTTCGGAGCCAATATGAAGTGTGGGATTGTCTTTTGAACCTGTTTTGTTCTGAATTATTCGTTACAACACTAGCATATGTGTAGAGGTTTTTTGAAGTTGCACTCTCATTTCCAAATTTTTCAGCTTGTTTTTATTTTTCTTTCAATTCTTTTTCAAGTAATTCAATTATTCGCTGTTTATTTCAATTAGGGAATCCTTACTGTCAATTTACAGAGTAAAATTGAGAGTACCCAGTAAGAACACAAACGTTAAAAAAACGTTTATCATGACGATAACCATTGGTTGAATAACCTTTTTCAAACAACGTTAATATTACGTACAAATGTCCCGCAAAACCACGTCATATCTAACGTCATTCTCTAGGTGATATTTAACTTAAGTTATTACGTTAAATATATGTTAATTTTTAACGACAATGTACAATTTGGATGCGTTGATTATCCCTTTCGATGAAACGTTTTTATTATGTACAAATGTCCCGCAAAACCACGTCATATCTAACGTCATTTTCTAAGTGATATATAACTTAAATTATTACGTTAAATATATGTTATAATTTTTAACGACAATGTAATATACGATTTGTTGGATGCGTTGATTAGCCGTATATATGTACATAAAAGGGTGTATATTTATTTTTATTATATTGTATAAAATAAACGTTTATACCACGTGATTAATAGGATTTCAGGAAACTATTTTTCAGTCGACTCCGACCTGCATTAGATTACACCTGCAATCCTACAAATCCTGATTGGTAACCAAGATTTGTCTTTTCCTAACCAGATATTTAAACTTATTATGTTTTCGTTAGTATGCCATAATAGGCGATTGGAAATTAGTCTAAAGCAAGCTCAGCAAGACAGACGTGGTGAGAAATAAGTATATCCCTCTGTTGGTCAGTGCTATAACCTGTCGAGACATCGACGAATATCAATGCGATATTTCACCATTATATGATGGCAAAATAACACGTGGTGCAAACGTTTAATTTATACGTTATAAAAAAATAAAAATACACCATTGTAGATATATATAATATGTATTTGCATTTAGATGCAAAATAAACGTCTACATAACGTGCTATTTTGCCGTTATGTAATATCAAAATATCACGCGATGCAGACGTTTATTTTATATTTTATAATAAAAATAAATATACATCTTTATATATAAACAGGTGTACAGGGTGTCCCAAATTGCTTGATTTTGGCTGGTTTTCCTATTTCCAGACCAGGTAGAGAAAAACTGACATATGAGTCTAGAGCTCGATTTTTGTGAAACGCCGATTGGTGAAAACTACATTTCGATATCTCTAACCGTTTCCGAGATATCGGCAAAAGTTGACATTTTACAGATTCCGAAAAATTGTCAACTTTTTTATTTTTGGATATTTTTTCAAAAGGTAAAAACTTTTTGACGTAGAATAAGATGCATTTGTCAAAAAAAATATATCGCTTTTCGATTGTTTGATATCAAAGCTAACTTTGTTATTTCAAATGGAAACCATAGTTTTGGCTTTGACTTTAGAAAATAGGAAAAAAAAATAAGCTTTCCAAAAAATATATATGCCAAGATATGTCTAGTCATCCTTGCTGCCAATATAACACATTTCTCTTTAAAAATAACATTTTCTAATGTTAAAAAAAGTTTTTCGGAATCTGTAAAATGTCAACTTTTGCCGATATCTCGGAAACGGTTGGAGATATCGAAATGTGATTTTCACCAATCGGCGTTTCACAAAAATCGAGCTCTAGACTCATATGTCAGTTTTTCTCTACCTGGTCTGGAAATTGGAAAACCAGCCAAAATCAAGCAATTTGGGACACCCTGTACATTTATATTTGTCGTTATATGGCGGTAAAATATCACGTTATGTAAACGTTCCTTTTATACGTTACAATAAAAATAAGTATTTACCTATATATGTATACAGTGCACTAAAATGTTGACTTCAGGACTCAGGTTATATTAATTTGTTAACGTGAAAATTACGTTATTAGATCAGATTATTTTTGGTAATTTATTATCGTTTTTATATGGTTTTAAATAAACGTCTATCAAACATATTATTTCACCGTGCTTTAACTAACGTTTCGTTTGCAGGTTATATTAAGTACTCATTTATATGGTGCAAACACGTAAGTTAAAATTACGTTAAAACTACGCGACTAATTTATTTTTGGTAAATATTTGTCGTTTTCATATAGTTTCAGATAAACGTCTGTTAAACGTATTATTTTAACGTGTTTTAAGTTTAAAACTTCGACTTCAGGTTATATTAAGCGTTAACCTATACGTTGTAAACACGAAAAAATAAACGTTTTAAACATTAATTTGTTAACGAGAAAATTACGTTACAAATTACACTATCAGTTTAATTTTGCTAAATTTTTGCCGTTTTTATATACACTCACCGGCACGAAAAACGGGTCACTTAAACATTGAGCCAAATTAAAAGTTCTATAATTTTTTTCTTTATATATCGATTTAAAAAATCTTTGCAGCATAATGTAGGTAAATTAGTCTTTTTTATACTTATTTGTCAAGGCATAATGAGAGATGATTTCGCATCATATTATACCTTGAGAAGCAAAAGAGTGTTTTCTAGGTCTAATTTTGAATCACCCTGTGGAGTTGTTAGACAATGTAGAAACGATGAAATGTCACTTGTCATTAAGCCACATTTATTCTAAGCATTTTCTTTTTTTATTTATCTGAATACCCCTTTCCCTTTGGCAGATAAACGCTTTTGAGTATGTAACCCCAGACTGAATAAATCTAATTTGCCTTATGGGCTTCTGGGTTTCAAAGTTTATTTTACCTGTCGGCTGCTCAGATTTTTCCGGTGGGTCGTGAGTCAGAATATGGTGTTTAATAAATTAACAAACTTATTATTAAATTTGGTTAAAACCCTGATTTGTTAACAAAAGAACTTGAAGAGTGTACTTTAAGTTTCTAGCTTAGTAAGATTTAAAACTGCAAGTTATAAGAGATTAAAAGTTAAGGAATTATTTATCAAGTAAAATTAAGATAAATTAAGATAATTTTTGGGCGCCAGCTACTAAAAAAATTAGTAACAATTTGTATATCAGATTTTCACAACAAGAGAAATAAAACGATTCAGCTCAAATAAATAGTATATTAACAAATAGAATAAATATTAACAATACAAATTACTCTTAACAATGATGAAAAATATATATTTACCTGAAGGGCAAAACAATGGAAATAAGTGCCTGAAGGGCTATCACAATAAAAAAATGAATGAAAGAAAATATTTTATCAACTGCAAGGCTTACATTTACAAGAACAATTACTGGCAATTATTTGTTACGCTGGAACCGAAGACCTGATGATGGAAATATGTTCTACCACAGACTTACAGACCTTAATTTCCAAGGATTTCCACGATGATCTATTCCCTTGCCAAGATGGCCTATGCTGGTGTATACTGATCTTCTGGGTCTAGCTAGACTTCACCTGCACCTGGGAAAGATGTAACCAATCCTGGATAAGATAATAGGATAATCTGGATTTCAGTCTGATGTGGTCTGGTAAAGTTGAATCTGTCGAATCCTCTTCTTGGTCTCGTTCAATAAAACATAAATATACCAGTGTCAAAAATGTACAAAGTAAAGTTGGAAATATGCAAGTTAGCTTACGACTGATAAAATTAGGAAAAAACTTACTGAAGGCAAGTTTCTTCTAGAAAAGTTGACTAAACAATTTAGCAAAGATATGAATTATAATAAATCAAGTATTATAATTACAAAGATATGAATTTATTATTTTATTTTAAAATTAACTTAAGATATAAATTATAATAAACTAATTATTATAATTTCGAAACTATGAAATTTTAGAAATTACTCTAGATATAACTAGACAAGATTAAAGCAATAAAAATAATTCCTCTGAATAAGAAATTATGTTAGAAAGAAATTTGTTATATTATTTAAATTTAATAACAGTAATTAAATAGACAAATCACAATAAGACACTCAGAAAATTAAGTTTTAATATTGCTAAAACGCAATCTTTTCACAAATAGAAAATGTGTGAATCACAAAATAATACAATAAGTAAGAAAGTAAAAAGTTAGGTATTCTGATTTTTATAACTAATTTAATTAGATTATTAATTAAAGTTAATTTCTACTATTTAATGTAGAACGATAAGAACAATAAGTTTATTTAATTCTCCCAACTGGAGTAAGAAATGGTAAGAAATGCTTTAATTATTCAATTAATTTACGATAATTAGATAATAACTATGAATTTTAATTAATTCAAATCGTATTAAGATATAGCAGGGAATAATTTAAATATTAAATTAAATTACGAAAAATTACAATAATCAAATAGATACGATAAGATAAAAACCAATATTTTCCGTTAAGCGAAAACTATTAATTTCGAAGAGTTTTTTACCACCTTCCGCAAACGAAAGAGATCTGTGTAAGTGCATATATTTTATGAATAACTCGATAAAGATAATAACGATAATTGCAAATTTTAACTGCAAAAGATAATAAGGAACGGTAATAACATAAGTTAACTTGCGAGACGACACCACGTGTAGATATTTGCATGAAATCAATCACGCGTGGAGAGCACTAAATTTGGCTAAAATGCCGGCGTCAAACACACCCAATTGATAAATTCGATTTAAATCGATATTTATCACATTTGACTGTAATAAATAACCAACATGCTAAATATTTACTAGGCTACGTATTGCAAATAATACTTTATAACGATAAGATACAGAAATATTCTACATCCGAGAAAAATAATTAGATATTCATAAAATTACGACTTACCAGTACGGAAGATAGGAAAAAGCTGGTGGTGGAGGAACGCTGTAGGATCGAGAACGTTTCAGTGCCGTCGACGCGCGCATAACATAGCTACATTTAATTGTCTCCGGTAGAAACCAGTTGTAACCGTAATTTACCAAATTATCGTTACAAGTAAAACACTACAAATTTTAAGAAACAAACTTTTAATAACAAACAACATAAAAAATCGTCTCGGTTAGAAGTTCTTCTTCGAGGACCTGTTCCGGGACGTCTGGTGTATGAATCTGTCTCTCTGAAGCGGGTATAAACACGTTGCACTGTACTTTGCGGAATCCCGAGTCTATCGGAAACATAGCGTTGACTTCTACCATCTTCAATTAAAGCGACAATTGCCGACACAGTTTCTGGACTTAAAGACATTTTGTGTATCAAAATTACTGACAACAACAACAAACGGTGACAAGGGCTTTTGAGTGACATTTTCAATAAACAAAATTCCATGACTGTGCTGATCATAGTCGACACAAATATTCAAAGCAAACCTTTTGTATTAAATTTGTAGTGTTTTACTCAAAAGCGTTTATCTGCCAAAGGGAAAGGGGTATTCAGATAAATAAAAAAAGAAAATGCTTACATTAAATGTGGCTTAATGACAAGTGACATTTCATCGTTTCTACATTGCCTAACAACTCCACAGGGTGATTCAAAATTAGACCTAGAAAACACACTTTTGCTTCCCACGGTATAATATGATGCGAAATCATCTCTCATTATGCCTTGACAAATGAGTATAAAAAAGACTAATTTACCTACATTATGCTGCAAAGATTTTTTACATCGATACACAAGAAAAAAATTATAGAACTTTTAATTTGGCTCAATGTTTAAGTGACCCGTTTTTCGTGCCGGTGAGTGTAGTTTCGAATAAACGTCTGTTAAACATATTATTTGAACGTGTTTTAATGTAAAAATTTCGACCTCAGGTTATATTAAGTATTATACGTTGCAAACACGAAAAAGTTAAACGTTTTAAACATTAAATTGTTAACGAGAAAATTGCGTTATAAATAACACGATTAGTTTAATTTTGGTAAATATTTGTCGTTTTTATATAGTTTCAAACAAACGTCTGTTAATCGAATTACTTTAACGTGTTTTAAGACTAACTCTTCGACCGTAGGTTACATTAAATTGTTATATTAACGTTTAAAACACGTTTAATTGAAAAGTCGTTATAAGAAAAACGTTATTTTTATAACCAATAACGTTATTTTCACCATTGCAACGTTATTCTAACGTTTTTTCAACTACAGTGTTCTTACTGGGTAGAGAGTTGATTAAAAGTGTGAAAATTCTGGCACTGGCTACTAAAACATTTATTTTCATTGTCCTTTCTTTGAGCAACGTTACTTTCAGAAAGTTGGGCTTTTGCAATATCTTTTGCTGCATATATCACAGTTAGCAATGGGCTGCTCTTTAATCTTTGATATTTTACAAACATTACACTCCATTCTTGTAGAAGATTTATATATATTTCAGAAAAATAAATATAACTTTAATTTGTGTCCTTCTTCACTATTTACATCCTTTTAATTGTAACAGTTTTTATTACAAGAAATGATGGTAAAAAAAATTTATACTAGATTAGACACTATTTTCACAAATTTTCACCTGAAAACAATTAATTTCTTAAACTGGTCATAACATAATCAGCTGTGAGTACATAACTTTCTTTACGTGAGGACATAACTTTCATAATTTTTATATCACTACTTCACTACTAAAATTTACTATTTTGCCTCCTTGGTATATCTACTTAAACTCGCTTACTGACTAACTAACTACATACAGTTTTGTCTGTGTCAACTTGTCTTAATCAACTGTAACTATTGGCCTTAGGACTGAATACATTTATGTATGTATTTATTTATTGTCAGCTTATGGCAATATAAAATAAATTGGATAGAAACGAGAACTTGGCAAATGTCAAAAATAGAAAAATTAAAAAAATAGAGGCAAATACATTTAATATAATAATAATTGCTATTAACAGTCCTCTAGTTTTGCATTGGTTAATAGTATTATTTTCAAAAGCAATCCCGTGCATACCGAATTATAAAATAGTAAGTAAAATCAATGGTTTTAGTAAAGCCTAGGTTTTGTTATTAATTTCAGGAGACGCATTATTTGCTATGTACTGATGAACATCAATAACCAGAAATCAGCCGACGGTTGATATGTGTGCTAGACATAGTAGTTTTCTGAAGTTGAAAATGAATCCTTCACTTGAAACTTATCGTAGTCAATTATTTCATTTTCTGCACTCCATTTGTAGTCACTGTTATGCTCGTAACTGATTTTAAAAGCAGAAACATTATCCCGTTTACATATTAATGAATATATTTAGTATTTATTAATATTTTAAACTATAAATTGACTGAAGCGTTTAAGTTACCGTCTAAAATGTTTACATAATTCTGACAACGATACTAGAAAAATTAAGAAGTCGAAAGAATAAAGATGGCATAATAATATGGTATTGTTAACCCATATTATCTGTCATTAAAAAGAAGATGCAAAATTAAAACCATCCCGTATATTCAGACGTAAGTCGCCAGTACCACCCCAGTGAAATATACTTTAAGGTAAGTCAGATATATCGTCGAGTTAGTCAATTAATAAATGTTTTATTGTGTATTTAACGAACACCGGAGCTAATAGTTACTATCCTAACCAAGTTAAAAATTGACCATTGTTAAGGAAATACCCCAATATAACTTTTATTGGATCATTAAAGTAAGGCACACTTTTCGTTATTTGAAGGCTGCCGTAAAATAAATATAAAAGCTTATTTATGAACACACAAAATAACAAAATAGTTTTCAGAATTTACAAAAAGCAGATCCAACTGTCATTAACTTTGTTTACGAGATTTCCAACAAATTTCACTCTTACTCAATAAACATTGGTTATTATTGGAACAAGATTAGTTTTTTTTCCCGAAAAGTTAATAGTATTATTTTTTCATTTACTTGTGATGCGAAATGTTATCTAGGTGACCCTATCTCAAATTTCATGAAATTATTTTTTCTCCGCTGAAATTCGTCAATTTGGTATCACTATGCGTTTGTAATCTTATTTAGGTTTTAAACATATTTCCAAGTTTCAAAAAAAAATTGTACAGAATTTCTAATTAAGTAAAACTTATCATTTGGTTGCTAGACTATGACTTAAAATTTATGAAAATTTCTTGGATGAAACACCACTTTTTACTACATCATCAAAATGAGTAAAAAAGTATCTTTCGATATGAGATTTTCTCTTACCCAGAATAGATAGGTATTTTCAAGGTTTTCTAAAAGAGATTTCAGGTTCTCGTCCACGATGAATATCTTGACTCTTCGTCCAAGATTCCAAAATATTCAACGCGGAAGAGAACCAGAAAACTCTTTCACTAATCATCAGCTCCGCGATTTAATATCTGCAGATATGAAAAATTATTATTCAATTATGATATTTTGGATATATTTTATATCCATGAGAATTATAACTGAATCTATACTCAGAATATTCAAAGAGTTGTATTCGTATTTACCTCCTATGAATAAAGGCAAGTTTCGAAGGTAAAATATTTCAGAACATGAAATAAGCACAAAGTAGGTATAACAAATCAATCAGCACAAAGTAGGTAGAATAAATCAGTCACCAAGAAAGAATTGAGGAAATGAAGTGATTGACAATAATATAATTACAAATCAATTGTTTTTTAAAAGTTGGGATATTTAAGCAACCGAACGTGAAGAAAGAAACAAAGTTTCAATAAAAAAATAATGAAAAAAGTGTAAAGGTGCAAATTATTAATGAGAAATTAGCATCTCTGTGCTGTTCCCTTTGCCATTCTCACTTCATTTGAATCTAGCATCCTAAGCACTCTGGCAATAATATAAGCAGAGTATCCTACTGCGGCCATCTCAATGAACCTGTGTGCCAAATCCTCTGGTATAATCAGGAGTGTTGAAAATATTTCCAATTGAAAGATTCTGACCCATAACGTCCACGTTCAATTTTCCAGGAGAAAATCTTCTCGTTCTTAACTCAGCCTGTATAAAGGCCTGTAATAAAATCAGTGTGTATTGCAAATAATATATAAATACATATTTTGATAATTTAACGTAGCTAGGAAATGTTCCTTATGCTAAACCGTAATCTGCGATTTTATCAATTTAATTTTAATTATACAACTTTAATTATGCTTGATAGAGCGTAGATAAGTTGGTAGTAACTTTGTAGTATACACGAAAGATTTATCATGTTATCAACAATGGAAGGTGATCTAGAAGTTCATCCATCAACGAAGGCCTTTGTTAGCGATACTGTAGGTGTTGGTTACGTCACTTCCTCCTGTTATCAATCTGATTGATGGAACTGAACCTATCGATCTTTGGCCCTTGAGGCATTTTTACCTATTGTTAGGCTCGATATTAAGTTTATGGATAATAGGGACACGTCCCAATTCCCACAGCTCATAAGAAGCAAGTTTTTGGAGAATATTTGGCAAGGTAATGAAAAAATGCAAACATAGGAAGTGTTGCACTTGTATCTTTTACTACTAATAATTATTATGGGGACAAATAAATATGTAGATATTAATTATTTATGTATATATACTCCAGAGTATACCGGGTGGCCACGAAAGTATTTCCTGCGGAATAACTCAGTTATTAGAAAATATAGACTTCTGAAAATTGGAACGTGTCACTAATGCCAGAATTTGATACAATAATTGTGCATAAAGTTCTCCTTAATTAAAGAAGTGCTCATTGTGCATTTTAAAAATTCGTGAAAAGTAATTTCTTGTGGACGAATTTTAAATGGGAACATATTTTTTTGCACCATAAGAAATGGTATACTTTGAGATTTCCTTTAAAATAGCAATAACAAAAAATAACGTAATGTTTAATAAAATCTGTTGAAAATAATGTCGACGTTGTTTTATCAATCAAGTTTACAAACGTTTAACAAATTTGGACATAATAAATAAATAAAAAATGATGCCCATTGATACCTATAATCCCACTTCCACTGTTTTTACAATGTAATGGGTTGAATAATATTTAACTGTTATAATTTTTTTTACCTACTGTAGTTTTCAAGAAACACCACACAAGACAAGTAAACCAATGAAAGGATCAAGCCCATTATCAAAATTGTTAAATGTATTAGAAGAGTAAGGCCATTTACGGAACCCTTCTTTTTTTAATCTCCATTGATGGACATTAGCAAAAGAATAACAATTATTTAAAGTGTTTTAATCCTTAAGGGAATAATTTTAAATTCTTTGTCTCCCGAAAAGAAAGGGTTGGAAATTGAATGAACTGCAAATCGAGTCTGGAACGATTTTACTGATCGACAATTATTCAACAATTAGGCTTAACGAAGCTGAAATTTTTCTGTTCTTAATCCTGTTAAGCTAGTTTTGATACACACCGTCAATATTTTAAATATATGCAATGTATTCTTTTAAAAAATGATGTAAAAGCATACCTTTAAAAAATCAATACATTTACTTTTAATGATATTTGACACCTATTATAGATTTTGAATATTTATCTTTGCTATTCGTTATTCTTTAAGAAATACTAATTGTTTTTTTTTGTTACAATGTGTGAGTGTCGTAGTAAGTTATGGTAGAGGGCCACTTTTAGTGTTCATTTTATGCGCGTAAATACAAACTTACATTACTTAGATATTGAACTTTTGGCTCCATCTAAAAATTCACACCTTCTCTGTTTTTTGGACGTGATACGTGAATCAAATAAGTATATAGCATTTGAGAAGTTAAAACTGAATTTACAAATGCACATTGCAATTTTTGGTGTAGATATAAATAAACACTTTTTTCTTTCTGTTCTTGTTTGGGATTTACTGCCACACTTCTGAACAATTACCAAGACAATCTAAAATATATCTGGATTTTTTTTTAAAATAACCTTTACGCCTGTGACTTTACGTAAAAGGAACAGTTAAAGGTTGGTTTTTTGACATAAAATATAAAAAAATTCACAGTCCTTCGCAAAGATGCAACCGGAGGAGACAATGGAAAGGACGAAGTAGAACGCAAATTTTGTGATATTTCGGATGTGATAAAAATGAAAATTTGTTGCAAAGTATGTAGTAAATAGTTATTTCATTAACACAAAACATTTTCAAAAATTAAAATCTTATTATCAGTAGTTTTCTTTAGAAATTAAAATAAAAAGTTATTTTATTAACAAAAACATTCTCGTAATGAAAACTGAAATGGTATTATATAATTTTTTTTCACTAACAAACATTTTTAATGTTAAAACTAAAATAATTTAAAATAATTTCGTGAAGATGAAAAGTGATTCCTAACAATTACAAATACCGATATCGATTAATCGCAAACTAAGTATTAAACGCAGCTAATAGTACAGGAAAAGTGTCCAAACTGAACAAGAACATAGTGAATTCGTTGAAACTTGACATATACGTTTAAAAATACATACCTATGTTTCAAGAAACTTAAAGAGTCCCGAACCGTAATGGGTGTGTCGGAGCTGCCTACTTGAAAAATCGTGGGATGAACTAGGTTTTCACATGCATAATAAAAATTGGCAATTGAACCATAAGAAATTTTCAAAAAATAAGAATATTTTCATTTATAGAGAAATATTAATTTTTATTAAATTTTTTTACCAATTTTTCGTTTGTTTTCTTCATTTTTTGCTTGGTTATCTGTGAGAATATTCTGCAAAATGAAAAAGTACATAATCATTGTACAAGTGAGGATTATCGAGTTGTTTAAAATTTTATATGTATATTGAATGAAACACACAAAGAAGATCGGAATCGATAGCACATAAATAAATAATTTTATCCATGTATGAATTTAGACATCGTACTCCCTGACAATTTCCGTAAATTTGTAAGCATCTTCAACCTGCTTTTCTGTTGCGGTTGCAGGAGATAAGCTGCAATATTAATTCTGCTGTTGGCACAAAAAGTGTTGTCACAGGTTGTAAGGAGCCGTTAATTTTCTTCTATCCCCACTGTTGTGGATTTTTTTCATTGCCAAGCCATTTCTGAATTTTGTAGAATACTCGTAATGAATATTAAGCGACTGCCTCTGAAGTTGGTGGCAATATTTCCAACTTTGATTTTTGTTCGTGCAGCGATTTTTTGAATTGATTAAATCTGTATGAGTTGAGTGAGACATTTGTGATTTTCCTTGCACCGTATACAAGTAGGAAAAGAATTTCACCAGCCTGTTTTACTTGTGAGGGGGTTAAATTCTTGCCATTGAAAGTTCTTACTACATTAACCAACTGCATTTCTTTCTGAAGACGTTTGATGACTTTTAATTTTTCTTCCTGAAATATTCTAGACGTGGTATCATGACCACTGAAGGCATGAGTCAGTAAAATTGTATTTTTCTACTACCGTCTATATTAATGAACTTTGTAACCCTAGCAACATGCGCGATAACGAAAGTAAACATTCGAGTTACCTGGTTGCTAAGGCGTTGCTATCTACGAAAGTAAAACTTATGCGGCCAGGACAGGAAAGTAGAAAAACAAATTTTAAACGAAATTAATTCGTTCTATTTGAACAAATTAATACAACTAAACAATTTTGTATTAATAAAGAAAGGTCTTTCTAGGAAGTACGCCAACATTTTTGTCGGCACGTAGTACCCAACGTAGTACCCAACGTAGTACCTACCTACCTACCTCTATTTTAAAAACACTTCATAAGTTTGCATATACCTTGCTTTGGATTTCTTGGGGTAAAACAAAGCACAAGCAATATTCCCATTTATATCGCCACAAAACATATGTATTTGTTTATTTTAGTTTGAAAACCACCAGAAATTAAAATGTGTAATATTTCGTTGCCATGGAAACAATTTTCACAGACAGCCTCCTAAACTATAAAATTTATTAAAAACGTCAATTAATTTCATGAAATAATTAGTTTTAAATTCGTAAATCCCATAATTTTTTTCGGTATAGTAGAAAAAATATAATACATTTCACGATGCAAAAGCCCTTTTAGGTATTCGGTGTTTTTTGAAAGGTCTCGGCTTCGCCTCGACCATTCAAAAATCACCTCACACCTTAAAGTAACCTTTCGCATCTAGTAATGTAAATAACTATTTTTATACGTTCTTGTCATTTCTGGATTTCTGTCGAAGAAAAAATTTTCCATATAATTTTTCCTGTTCCTGGCCTTATGAAAAATCTTTTTCTTCTGTAGTTAAAGCGATTAATAGAACAAGAAGATCAACGTCCTCATCAACTAAGTACAAATGTTCGTCTATTATTTAATATTTCAATTGCTATTTTAACAATAGGCGAATCTACGTCATCTACAGCTTGTTTTACAAACAATCCTTTGTTTTAAAGTATTTGTGGCAACATTGAAATTAATCGGATTTCGTTTATATCATTTGACAAAAACTTTTCTTGACGGAGGGCTACAATTACTGAATTTTGCCTAAATTTGGTTTTCACGTAGTTAACATACGTCGTACAAATGTGGATGCAATAACAATCCACCTTCAAATTACATAAATAATAAGTATAGAGTTACAAAGATTTCGCAATTTTCTTGCTTATTTGTTTAATTTCGGTACATTTTGCATGTACTGTAACCGTGTGACTTACCATTGGATCAGGCATTGAGATAGGAGTTGTACATATATTTTATTTTGCTTCAAATCACGCTAAATGTAAATGTAAATTGCGAAAAACGACAAAATTTTAAGTTACATATGGTTTTCGGCTATACATATTTCGACGGGACAAAAGGAAATAAGCTGTTTGACGTGCTTTTCGATGTTAAGTTGTCTTAGAGATTGTTGGGCGTGACTTTTCTAATGAAGCGAT
This sequence comes from Rhagium mordax, assembly GCA_963680705.1. Lineage (NCBI taxonomy): Eukaryota > Metazoa > Arthropoda > Insecta > Coleoptera > Cerambycidae > Rhagium > Rhagium mordax. Next base: position 13,760,770 of record OY796662.1, read on the forward strand.
AAATTTTTTTGTTCACTTTTGCTTAATCTACCTCATGTTAAAGTAATGGCACTCAAACCTAGTCTAACACTCGGTAACACGTACAAATCAGATATCGGTAACCTGCCAGAGCAACCCCGATCCTAAATCCACCCCTATGATTTGTCAAATTACAAGTCATTGACAAAATTGAAAAAATTACAAAAACAGGAAAACTTCAAATACTATTTCCAAACGAATTTCCGAGAGACTGTTTTGGTAATAAATCCAAGGTAGAGGGTCGAACTTAGAACTACATCGTGAATTACACGATCACGCTCTGATTTTAGGCTCAATAGGAGTGAACGAAAAAGTGTAATTTTGACGTCTATTGTTCTGAAACCGCTGAAATCTCACGCGTTACGTCATTTTGCAATGAAACTGATTTTCGACCCCCTACTAGGAAACTAAAAACATTTGTTTAATCCTGCTCTTGAGACATGCAGTTTCTTACTTGGATACAATACTCGATACAATTAAATGTCAAAGTGAAGGAAAGGCACTATCGAGAAACATAAAATTGTTTCGGGGTCCTGAAGTCGTCCCGGGTCCGAAACTGTACTCGGTTCCGTCCTAGGACCGATATTAAGAAATCATTAAACTTCGCTCGATCGACTATAAGGTGTAATCTATCGGACGCACTATGGATTTTTTGGCGAATTTTGCGAAAACACGAAAATTTTAAACCTTATTTCCAAACGAAAACAGGCCGCCGGGCCGCCGTTCTGGCAATAAATCCAAGCTCGAAAGTTCAACTTGAAAGTACATCGTGAATTGTGCGGTCCAGCTGCGATTTTGAGGTCAGCAGATCCTAACTAAAAAGTGACATTTGTGACGTTAACGAAAAATTTTAAAGTTTTGACAAGTCCTACACGGGTATGAAATTTGGAGGGATCTGCGCGCGCATTCGGCCTTTTTAATTTCGCAAAATTTACAAAACTCTTCGACATGGGGTATTGAAACGCTAATAACTTTTTAAATATTCAAAGAATCGCAACGAGATATAGCCGTTGGGATTTTCTCGACAAGAAGACTCCTATAAAAAAATAATAACATGACTGCCGGTACCACGCGATTTAGACAACCAATCAACAATTGGTCACTCTGTTGTCGCCACTGTTTCTATAAGTCATGCTTCATTTTATGCAACATGAAACTGATTTTCAACCCCCTATACGAAAACAAAAACATTTCCAATGTTAAAACTAAAATAAAAACAAGACGTTTCGTTTTAGACAATATAAATAAACACTGTTATCATCCAAAACCCCCATGCCAAGTTTCCGTTGAGCCACCCTGTATATCCTAATTCATTATAATATTTATTAGTTTTCCTGAAAACATTGAATAAATGCTTATTTTAGCTGCCAGTATTTTGTTTAGTTAAATTAAACGTTAGTGAAAGATAATAATTAATATACTAAAATTGTATATTGTGGGGCCACCCACATTTTCAGTTTCCCAAATGCATTATTAAGGAGATATTTTGTTCGCTTTTTGAAGTTCCAAAAATAACCTGGCATTATGCAACATAAAGTAGCCGAGACTAAAAGGAGCAATAATACTAAAAATTAACGACCTTTTCAGGTACTTTAGCTAATTTTAAACGGCCTAATGTCGTATATATTTCCTATTTTCTTTTGTAGGGCTTCTAACCGATGTCATCGTAAAGTACGAGAAAATTAAAAATATTTACCCATTAACATATCGCTTTCCGTGTAGACAACACCGACATTATTTTGGTTTCCTAATACGCCTTAAAGTATTAAAATGTAATTAAGTCTTTTTCTTAAGTGGAATGGTGCCCTTTATAAGGGCCAATAAAATTTTATTAGGTTCAAACCGCTATTTAAGGGTTATTAATTTTTGTAAACAAAGGCTAATGGGTTTAATGCGGCCTATAATTTTCTATAACAATGTTAATTAACAGCCCTAAACAACATTATCACCTATCATATAAAACATGTCTATCTAACCTTGTACCTGTCCTAAATAATTGCTTTTAAGAGGAAACATTATTTTAACTGTAGTAGTAAACTTTTTTGAAAAAATGATCTAAGTGGTGTGGCGAATCGGAAAATTTTCGCATGATTTTATTGGTCTTTTTAAATACTGCAAATTATTGGGTCCGCCTTTATAAACCTGATGTTTCACATACTCTTAAAATAAAATAAATCTAGAAAAATGTGTTCGTGAAAAGGTAGTATTTAAACACCCTCTAGTGTGGACTTATCTAATACCATCAATAAAAAAGGTTAGTACTATGTACCCTCAAAATTATTCTCCACACATTTATTTTTTCAGAAATCTGGATAAGTTATTCACGAATCCAAGAGAGTGAAGACAGAATATTGCTTTGACATGTTGCGAGAAAAATTATAATTATTATTACACAACTTCTTCTATTCTTCTTCGATTAAAATAAACTATTCTCTCAAAATTGCCTTCAGAAAGCTTCTGAAACAAGTAAACTGTGTACGGAATTTAATTTTATTTTCTCAAAACTCTAGTAACGCAACAGTATAACAACTTTTTCCTTTAATAAGATGTCGATGTTTTTGAATTATCTTTTAATAATATTAATAATAACACCATATGTAATTACGACCACCTTTATCCCGGAAGGCTCTAGAAGAGCCTTGTGTGGGAGGGGGCTACACATTTACAGACAAGGGACATATACCCAATATATCATAAAACAAAGAAAAAACAGTAATAACTAAAGCAACGGAACTAAATAATTTTACCACTTATGTATCTCGTCCGGAGAAATTCTGTAATTTCATATGTCACATTAAAATTATTTGAGTTATGTTCCAACATCATATATTACTTCTCTATGATTTTATTTTATATTACTTGTTCAATAGAGAGATGCCAAGAATGAATAAGAAAGTAGAGTACTGTTGCTTGACCACCTCGTAGTCCAGATCTAACTCCACTTTTTTGCATATTAAATGCTAAAAGACATCTACGAATAAAACATTTTATTTTCTATGAACATTTTTAAAATTAGAAGAAACACTAAAATAATTAATATAATAAAATAATTATACATACAGCGTGTCCCCGGATCGACGAATGAATAGGTGAAAAAGTCTGAAAATGTTTTAGTTGAATTTTCATCTTCTGGTGTTCAGTCCTGCTTTTGTGCCATAAGTCTCTAAAAATCAAGTATACCTTGAAAATTTACAAAAAAGTTATTTTTCACTGTAGTGAAGTGCTATTTCTGTGGAAGATACGACAAAATGTTATTAAGTTGTTCAGAAAATAAAACATAGTAATAATGCAAAACCCTCCGCCGACTTTGACATTTTGTCTTAGAATTTCTTACACTTTTTAATATAAAGTAGGCTGTTAAAGATTTTGAAAAATTTCGTTAAGAAAATTCGTTCAGACATTGGATAAATATAAGATATGAATAAAAACTAACAATAGGTAGGTACACAAAAAATTGACTTCGTTCAAAATATCAAGATTTAATTTATTTCCAAATTATTCTAAAAACTCAAAGTATGCTGTAGATATAAGAAAATAAGAACAAAATAATGTTTTGACAGTTCTTAAGTTTTTCGTGAAAAAAAATGTTTAACCCTTTAAGGCGCGGTTTGGGTGGTTAAATTTGGCACGTCTGCAAGGTTAAGGTTTTTTATGTCTTGTGAACCATAAGCTGGCTGGGCAGACGTTTTTTTCAATTTCAACTATTTTCTGCGAAAATTTCAAGTTTTGGTCCATTTTTCACCACTTTTGATGGCAAATTCCTCCCCCTATCCGCCCACCATATCAAAAATTTTCAGTGAAAAAAACTTGGTATGGCTATGGTATTTAATAATAATAAATACACCACATGTAATGACGACCCCCTTTATCCCAGAAGGCTTTTAGAAAAGCCTTGTGCGGGAGGGGGCTACACATTTAAAGACAAGGGACACACATCCAATATCCGTGTATAATGGAAAAATCCCTCTCACAGTATTTTCCATTGCCACGACCGGGAATCGAACCCGGGACTTTTGGGTGAGAGGCAGGTACGCTACCATCTCGACCATCAGTTATATGGCCACTTCGATTTACCGACCGTCAGACGGTAAACTTTCATCGTCGAATTTTCACGCCATTTCCTACACTACTCCCTATTTAATATAAAGTTTCCGAACAGAGTACCTATTGGTACAATCTACAGTATTAAGATTGGTTAAAAAATTTACCTGCAGTGTGCATAATATAGCAAAAAAGAAGAAATTTGATGAAGGTGATATAGGTACTGTGTTGGCATTAGCGAAGGATTCATTAGATATATGTTTTAAAAGCCCAAGATGTCACTAAGAAAGCAGTACGTGGAGATTGGCATTAGTAGATCACATTTTCAACGCATTTATAAATCAAATAAGGTAAAACTATAAAAGTTAATATTTATCTAGTGTGTCATTTCCTATCATGTTGGCGTTATCGTTTATTGAGGGAAGACTTAACCAGCATAAATTAAATATTTTGAATCAGTTTGTGGATGAAACAAGATATTTTTAACACCGTGACGGTTGTCCTGCCCACTCGACTTTGCGAGTAGGTGAATAGCTGAATAAGCATTTTCAAGAAAAATTGAATGCTGGTCCCATTTTATGGCGGCCCAGATCTCCGGATCTAACAATCATGGATTTTTACTTTTGAGCTCGGATAAAACAAATAGTATGAATAGGCTTCCAAATGATGTAGAAGTGTTGAAAAATAACATTATGGAGACGCTGTAAATTCTATTTTACTTAAGGACGTAAGGGCAGCTTTCACTGCATTTCGAAATCGTATTGAGAAATAAATGAATATTTCAGATTATGTGAATATTGTTATTTTAGTTTGAAAATAAGTTTAATCTTGATATTTTGAACGAAGTAAATTGCTTTTGTACTGTTATTTTTATATCAATATCAATAACATGGAAGGTACCTACTTTATTAGAAAAAGTAAGAAATAAGACAAAATATTCAAAGAAAGCGGAGGGTTTTGAAATATTATTATAATATTATTTGCAACTTTCTGAACAACTTTTCTTAATATCACTTTGTCGTATCTTCTACAGAAATAGCACTTCACTAGTGTGAAAATAGTATATTTCACAACAAGAGATGAAAATACTGTTTATTCACAATCGTATATGTAATGCTTCAATTGCCAGCTTATAAAAAGTTGGAAGGCAGGCATTTGTTCACTCTTCTTTTCCAGCTAGTCAGCTAGGGGGTAAAGTAGCTTTACCGGCTAGAAACGTCACTTTTCCGGCAAGTTAAACGTCACACTTTGCGGCAGCAAATCTTCTGGTTGTCTTTTGTGCAGCAGCTTTAAAATTTGGTGAAGTACACTCTCTAAGTCACAAATGATCAGAATCAAACATTTTGTTGTAGAATTTTGAGTGAATTTAACAGAAATTATGGATAATAAATACTTGTGGAAATAACCTAATTTATTTGACAGAAGAACCTTAATGCTCGTTACCTAGCAACGTTCAACTTTTATCACTGAAGCCTACCTACTTATTTTGCATAATTTCCTAATTCTCATTCACTATCTATTCAATTAAATAAAAAAATTGTATGCTGATATTATGTTATTATACAATGATTGTGAATAAAATAGTATACATACCTCGCTGGTCGTTTTCATTACAGCCTCGCGTTTACATTTGACCTCGGCACTACGCGCCTCTGTCAGATGTCAACCCTCGGCTGTAATGAAGTACCTCCCAGCTCGGTATGTAATGTACTATTTCAACGTATTTATAAATCAAATTTCAAGAAAAATGAAAAGCTGGTCCCATTTTATGGCGGCCCAGATCTTCGCATCTAACAATCATGGATTTGGGTTCGGATAAAACAAATAACATTAACAGGCTTCCAAATGATGTAGAAGTATTGAAAAATAATATTAGAGACGCTGTAAATTCTATTTCACTTGAGGAGGTAAGGGCAGCTTTCGCTGCATTTCGAAATCGTATTGAGAAATAAGTGAATATTTCAGATGATGTGAATATTGTTATTTTGGTTTGAAAATAAATTTAATCTTGATATTTTGAACGACGTGAATTGTTTGTGTACTGTTATTTTTATATTCATATTTCTTATATCTAATGTCTAATAGACGAATGAAAGTAAATCGATCTTGTTGAAATTTTACACACTTGCGTAATTGATCTTTTTGAACAACTTTTTTAACGAAATTTTTCAATATCAATTACATGGAAGGTACCTACTTGTTAAAAAAGTAAGAAATAAGACAAAACATCAGAGAAGGCGGAGAGTTTTGATATATTATTATAATATTATTTGCAATATTACTCTTATTTTCTGAACAACATAATATCTTAATACCATTTTGTCGTATCTCCCACAGAAATAGCACTTCACTAGTGTGAAACTAGTATATTTTACAACAAGAGGTAAAAATATTGGTTTTTTTTTTTCGTGAGATGAGAATTTGCCCACGAGCGAAGCGAGTTGGCTAATTAGCACGAACGAAAAAAACGTTTTTCATCTCAAATAGAAAATGCCTATTTTTTTTACGACATTGCAATAAAATATTGGATTAAAATTTGCAGAACTTCATTTATTTTTAACGGTCACTTGGAAAATACATATAATATACATACTATTAAATTATAAATCAACTCTCAATGTAAATTATCAGTTATTTGTTTAGTTGTTTAGTGGTAAGTAACATAAATTTGACACTTTCATTTTCACATCAACTCTCAATGTAAATTATCAGTTATTTGTTTAGTTGTTTAGTGGTAAGTAACATAAATTTGACACTTTCATTTTCACTTCTAGAAACAAAAATTACTTTCGTCTCTATAGTAACAAAATGTCACTTTCATATAGAGTAGGTAGTGGAAAAATTGCTATTTTCATATGAATGAGTAGAGAAATAACTTTTTGAAAATTTCCAAGATATGCTTGATTTTTAGAAATCAAAATTATGGCACAAATTAGTTTCTTTCCAAGTATAGTTGAAATGATTTTTACCTACTCATGCATCGCGGTCGATACGAGGACACACTGTATATTTAAAAATAGCAGTGATACACTACAGGGTAGTCCATAAGTAATGGTCCATAGAGCTGCAGTGAATTTATGGCGTTAAAATATTGCGATTTAGGTAAACTTACTTTAGTCCAAAAGTTAATATCAACACAGTGTGTTAAAGTTAATATTATATTATTAATTTCTCGCATAACTTTTGAGGTTTCTCAAATAATGGTATAAAAATTGGTGAATCGGGGTTTTTTGATATGAGGAATTTAAATCTGCTCCCAATTTTGGTGTAGATCCTAGAGGGCTCAACATACGCAATATTTAGGATGTAAATAAAAACACATAAAAAATCGAATAATTGATAATTGCGATTGGTTACATAAGAAATGCTCCAGAGCTTCAGGACAGACCACGGTTGTGTATTCAACAACAGTAAACGTTATTTTGATTATTTTTGTTGACAGTAACTGTAGTAAAAAAAAATGTTAGCAATTTAATGTTTTTCCGAGTGTTTTTCTTAATAATTTTAGTATCTTCAGAATTAAAAGCTTTATACTTTTAGTACCATCACAGAAATGCAGTGTTAGTCAGAAGTAGGGCAATTAATTAATTTTTTTTTAAAAGTAGCAATTTATTAAATAGCAATACAATCGGGAATATGAAGACTATCGAATATCATCGTACACTGATCTTTCTACAATTGTCTAAAAAAAAGCTCAATTTTAGACAAAAAAATACTTGGAACTTCACGATAAAACCATGGTGACACAAATTCGCTAGTTTTGTTGTAACCTGATTTTATTAGGTATTAGGTACCTGTTCTTGACGACTGGATATTGAAATCGACAACGTTTACATATTCAACTGAAAAATCCTATTATCCAATCTACCGTTTCAAGGTTGGTTAAAAAATTTAGAGATACAGGACATGTAAAAGACGTACCAAATCCAGGACGTCCCAAATCGAGGGCAAATCAAGATAAAATCCTAAATGTATTACTTATAGTTGTGGATAATCCAATTATATCAACAACGCACCTTGCTTTGGACAATGATATGTCAGTTCATGTATTCTTGGAATGTTAAAAACTAATAATTACAAACCCTTCAAGATGGGGTAAGTGACGATAACTTAGACAGAAAAATGCAGTTTTGTGATGGACATTGCAAATGATATCCAAAACTTTGCAAACAACAAATTTTTTCATCTAAGCGACGTTTTGCATAAACGGATTTATAATCAGACCCAGCTGTCGTTACTGGTCGAATGAAAATTCTCATTGGATGATGGAGAATCATACACAGCATCCATAGAAACTTAAGTGTGGATTGGTATTGTTGGTCAACAAATTATAGGTATTTCATGTAAAGAAATTTGACAGCAGATGTTTACCTAAACCTTTGTCATAACCATGTTGTACCTGATATTAAAAATGTATTTCCCGATGATGATCGACTTGGACCTCCAAACCCCAATAATATTTATTCCAACAAGATAGTGCTCCATCGCATTATGGAATTAATATTCGTCGGTATTTTCGAGTCGCTGGATTGGACGACGAGGAACCATTGAATGGCCACTAAGATCGTAAGACTTAAACCTTATGAACTTTTTCTTGTGGAGTTATTTAAGAACCCAAGTATACAAATAAATACCATCTAACCTGCAAGTGTTGATTAACTACTACAATTTTTATATAAAGCAATTTTTTTATATTGATGATATTGGATGTATTAAACTTTATCACATTTACCATGATTTACTCTGTTGGTTCAGTTGCTGATTCAGAACTTCTACTTTGGAATAATTTTTTGCAGACTTTTTAAGAAGATGCTAACTACAAATTGAGTCAATGGATTTCAATTTCTGATTAAATAAGTCGCAGACTTCTTGTTGGATTCTTATTCAATTTCTTAAACCAATAACATGATACTTATTTTACAGTTCATAAAGCTTCTTTTTACAATAAACGGCATCATAGAGGACAAAATGAGCACATAACGAACAGAAGTTAAAAACAGAAATTATATATAAAACCGATATTAGTTAACATTTTCAATTATCACTCCCTGCAAATCCTAGTTTACAATAAAACACAACCTAATTTTTTTTCAAATATCTGAATTACAATGGTTTATATCATTTTTTATGCCTTTGTTTTATGTAATATAAAACGACGTACCACGTCATAAAATAATAATTCATTTAATATATTTGACTGACATTCATAGATAGTCAGTCGTGCATTTTAAAATTGGCTAAACTATTTTGTATGTTTCTGATAATAGATATCACTCTAAATAACTGAAATGTGTTCAATTATGTAACAATCGGAATAGCTACTCAGGAATTACGGATCAACATCTGCATAAAAATTAAATTTAGAATATTAATCAATAAAAAAACATGTATAGAAAAAGTTGTATGCTTTCAGTGTAAATATAAAAATGTCAGATCCACACAAAATCAAGTGCATCTCAAATATTATTAAAATCGTATGGTTTGATTAATCATCTCCCTTATAACCAGGTATGTCCATAAATCATTGATGATATTTTTAACTTTATGAAGAAGTGAGCCAATTGAATAGCCAGTATGGTCATCAAATTCAACTCCCACTGATTCTTTTGTACTAATAATTATCTTTGTAAATAATTTGATTTTATGTCCAAGCGTTGTCACCTACATAAAAACGCAATCGCGTTTCTATGGGCTTAGGAAGTTCTTTGTGTAAAATCTGAAAATATTCAAGCACGATTTTATTGCACGTACATTTTTGTTACTCGTCATATTCTTGTTTTTTGCTGATGATGCCTCAGAAACTACAAATCGTCTTATAACCTTTCTAATAACACCATATAAACTCGTTTTTGCCAATATGGGTAAATATTTATGTATTTGGGATAAAGGGGGTCGTAATTACATGTGGTGTATTTATTTATTTATTTATTATTTGTATTATGTTAAATGATGTCATATTAAAGAATAGTAGTCAAATTAGAACAAATAATTCAAGGGTTATCAATGCTTTAAAATTACTGAGGTGTGAATTTTTGTGTGAAATTATTAGAAAAAATATTGCTATCTAAAAGTGCTTCTCTGAAGAGTTCAGCACATCACAGTTGCAAAACAAACGCAAAGAATGCAAAATTAAATTGCAGCAACTAAACTTAGAAATTTCAAATTTTTAGATCCAATATAGGAGCCGTTGTCATAAAAAATAGTAAAGAAAAGAGAATTAAACACATTTCAATTTTGATTAAAAATAGCCTTAAGTTTAACATTACCACGGTATGTCATCATATCATATTTTCATATCCAGTCAAGTGTTTTTAAAAATTTTGTATTATAAAAAATGTATGTATCTATTTACGAATGGATTTGAGGTAGTTTTTGATGTTTCTATGTTCATAACTGAATTGGCACGGAATATTTTATTGAACATTTATTTCTGTTGCGAGACGCTACAGCTACCGTACTAAATCGTTCTCACAAAAAAATGTACGAAATAAATCAAATTCCCTGCAAGATTTTTTCCTTAATAAATAAAGGAAGTGGAGACACTATAAATTGGCAAAAGTCGCAGATAACAATAGCAATTTTCTTGAAACACAGGAACGACCAAGAAACAACCCATAACTGCTGATAATCTCCATCGCCATCAATAAGTTTTACGATTATATCACACGGTCAGTTTCGGTCTCCGAGTTCTTCTTCAAAAGCTATCTCACTCCCGCCTAGCATCGCCTGGCATTGTGCGTCTTCGTCAACTGAATTGGCGACTATAATACGGTCAGTTTAATATCAAGTAGCTTCCTCTTAGAACTTTTTTATTGATATGAGAGATCCTCGATGGACCATTCCGGATGAATAGGGACGTTTAATATTAATCTTATCAATGTGAAGTTTTTCATTTGCTTCCACTTAGCAAAAACGAGCTGTAGCACAGTACATATGGTAGACTTAGATTACTTTTAATTTGTCATTTTTAGTTCATTATTTATTTATTTATTGTTGACTTAAACTACAATGGTACTTCAAATTGGGTATTTATATTCTGCGGTGCGAAAGATATGATTTTCTTTATACGTGTAAAGATGATAATAGTCGGGTTAATATTACAATTTTTAGTGGTCCACAGGATTTTAGAGCGGTAAGCAAGTATGAGCAACTTTAACACTATGGCGAGAGATTCATAGCGGTATTCATAGAAAGGTACTAGAAAGTATACTAGAAAGGAAACCATCTTGGGGAGCCCACGTCGCGCGTCGGCAGGATCATAGAAAAGTTTGACCTCTATTCAAATTAGGTAGGTATGTAATTTGGTGGCCACGTCTGAACTGAATCACGACAGAAAGACCTGCCTATCCCTAGACATTGGACAACCTTTACAACTGCTTTGGTGCTTCTACCAGCCTGATAAAGAAGGTTATAGCTAGCTACCTCGAGATAAATGACTCAATCGACGGGAGTGTACAAGGCAAGGAATTGCAGGGGAATCTCGGGGTATTTCAAGGTATTTCGGGGAATTTCAAGGAATTTCGGGAAATTTCGAGGAATTTCGGGAAATTTCGAGGAATTTCTGGGAATTCCTAGGAATTTTGGGAAACTCTAAACGTATATTGCACAATATTTCATGCGATCTTCTTATAAATTACGTCGTGTCGGTAAAAAAATTTGCAATAATTTTCCTTAATGAAGATAAAATTAATATTATTTAGCATATTTTTTAACATTTCTATGGTAAGTACCTATGGAAATGATATATAAACAATTTTCTTTTATGCCTTCTTATTTTACACGTTACATAAAAATCTAAAAATGAAACTTTGAAAAATGAAACAGATATAGTTTCAGAAACGTCAGTGCAGTGTTTTTATATTTTTTTATTACTATTGTCAGAAGAACATCCTCTAACTGTTGACATCACGTCAAAGGCATTAAGGTTATTTTCCAGTTTTAAACTGATTAATTTGATTATTTTTTAAATAAAACAATTTTTTTGGATAGGAATTTGCAGAAATGTGGCAATAAATCCGAAAAAGGAGAAGGAAAAAGAATTAGTAAAAAATATAACGAAACAATATATAAAAATCTTTATCCGAGGTTACATCTTATAGTAGAATATTTTGCGTTATGTTATTGCTAATCTGTATATCACATGTGTCCTAAAAGAAAAGACTGACTGTCCTAAAAGAAAAGAATGATTTTTTAGATATTACAATTTATTTTTGTTTTTTAAAGTTGGAGATTATTCATAAGAATGTCTTTTTCTTTTCCTTTCTTATTTGGGATTTACTACCACACATCTGAACATTTCCCAGACAATCTTATCAATATCTGGATGTTAAAAAATAACCTTTCACGTAAAGTCACAGGTGTAAAGGTTATTTTTTTTTAAATCCAGATATTTTTTAGATTGTCTGGGAAATGTTCAGAAGTGTGGTAGTAAATCCCAAAAAAGAAAAGAAAGTAAATTGATGTTGCAACGTTTAGACAATATTTATAAGAATGTCTTTGGCAAAAAATATTTTGTGATTAATTTTTCTTCCTTTGTTATCGTTATTTTTGTTATTATAAATGTGTGTATTTTGTGTATATTTGTTTGGAGTCTTAAAAGCCATTTTTACTGACTTCTTAAATACATTATTAGGAAAACATTTTTTGTTTTTAAAGTTAGAGAGTATAAGTATAATACCAAAAATATTTTGTGATGTGTTTTATATTTTATATAAGTTTTTGCGAGAATTTGAGACGAATACATTTTTTATTTTTCTTTTCAACATTTCATCTAAAAAGAGTCAAAGGCATCTATTTTATATCAGTTTGATTTGGTTTTATTTTTTGTCAAAGAACATTTTGTGTTGTGTTGTGTTGTTGGTGTGTAAGTTTGTTTTGTTTATAATTTGACATCAATAAAGTTTTATTAAAATTTTTGTCTTTCATTAATTTTTTTTTCTTAATACTTAGATATTTTAAACAATAGTATTTCAATTATTATTTTTTGGTTAGACTAAATATTCACAGATATATTTAATTACGTTATAATACACAATAATAACAGTTGTGACGTCACGAAACGAATGAAATTTTGCTGGGAATTTCAAGAGCGTTTTTTCTAATTTCTAATAAATAAGACTAAGTCTCTAAACAATATTCTATAAATTTGTTATTAAATAATAGTAGTTATAGTTATATATTTTTATCTAGTTACACAAGGCATAATCGTGGAAATAAATTCTATAAGCCACATTCCTAAGAAAATCCCATCACCTGCACATCATATGATAAATAAACGTGTATGGTAAAAAATGTTCTCATCAAAAATGTCTACAAATGCGTCGAACGCCTGTAAACTTGCACAAATACGTTTATAAGATTTTTGCGAAATTTTAAAGATGGTAAAATTACATTGTACAGTTGTTTATCTATTGTCCCATACTTAAATTAGAGCTTAAATTAAAAGATAGGTAACACATCAAACGCATACTTTCTCACCAGAAAATTACTAAGAAATGATAAATATAATGTTATGAGGAATATATTTTCACAAGGTGTCATTTGCAATGTAGACAGCATTTTCTCACAAAAACTCTATCACACAAACATGAGGTCATCAGTATGCACAAATGTAAACAAAGTGCAGTTTTTAACTTCCCAGCAATAAACTAATACATACATCATGAGAAAATTAATGTTTACGTCTTCAAAAATACAGAATATTGTGTCAACATACAGGTAAAATGGATTTCGCTCCGCCTACCAAGAAATAAGTTTGCTTTTTATTGGTTCTAAAACTTTAAGTAGGATGCAACGGTCGTAATTATAATTTTAGTCAGTGTGATCTGCACTATATATATCTAAACGATAGAATAATTTAAACTCAGTTAAAACATTAGTTTTACATGATCAAAAATGAAATGAAAATTAAAATGGCTAACAGTGTTCCAAGAATTTCTTCTGAGAAGCCAAGAAAATCAATCAAATTATTATCTCACCTAAAAATAAAAGTTGGTGACTGGTGAGGATGACTTCCAGAGTGTTCAAGATGAATTCAATCAAAGTTTCGAAAGCATTCCGACATTAAAGTACTCAATGACTCATTTAGCAAACTGAAGCCAATTGGATTAAAATCAAGCAGTAATAACTTCCACCCAACTGGAACATCCACTGCCAGCGAGAATGTTAGCTTAAGCAAACTCAGGCCAATGGGATCAAAATCAAGCAATAATCACTTCTACCCACCTAAAACATCCACTGTCTACGAGGATGTTAGTGAAGTAGATGAAAATGCTGATATCGAGGATGAGGAAGCCCACAACATATGACATTCAACTACCAAGAGGATGTTGTCAAAGAAAATGAAGTGAGCACCTGGTACATGCAACAAGTGACAAGATTTGTGAAAGAAACAGGACGAATGGTTGACACCAAGTCGATCAAAAGAGCAGAGTTGGTGAAAAAGCTTCGCTTCGCTTCGAAGAAGGACCAAGCAGCGCTAAAACATGATGAAATAATATCTTTTGGTAATCAAGTGTTGCATTTATAGAAAAATTGTATCAAGACTAATTTTTAAGTTTATTTATTGTGCTTGTTTTATAAATTAATATTTTTTATGCAATAAATATTTACAACTGGGGCTTCTTTTTTATTTCATCAATAATAATTTAAAAAAGGTCAAGTCAATTGATCAGAAAAATCTGTTATCTGTATAAATATACTAGGTAAGTACCTATAAAATATTAAAAAATTAAATATCACAACTATTGGCCGAAAATAACCGACAGTTACCGAACTATATGCCAATCATGGTAAACAGAGAAGTAAATGGCAATGATTCGTAGAATTTTTCAGTAGCAATATTTTGTGAAAAATGGCTTATTATCGATTTCCTAAATCTGAAAAAATGTATTACCTAAGAATTTTAAGTGAATTATTTATTCTTTTACGAGATTATTAATATACTTTAGACACAATAACTAAGTATAATTTAAATACCTAGCCGACGACAGATAGGTAACCCATCTAAGAACAAAATTTAAGAAACTGTAGTAACACTTCATGCTTCCTTGGGGAACACATAACTTTATTTCAAATCACAGAAATGTACCAAAAAAAAAACATATTTACGGGCTAGAATCTACATGTAAGCTTATATTTAGGTAACTACGACAAACTGAAATTTTATCTTTCAATTCGCGCTTAGCAGACATTTTTCAACCGATAAAAATATAAAGCTAGAATGATTAACTTAGGATAGGCAACCAAAAATTAATAAATATTAATACCTAACAGTTTTATATGAAGTCATTTTAAAGTCTGCATTTAGATGTCGCAACATGTTTATAATATCAAGAAATGTTACGATGGAGGTAAATATTTGAATAAAAGCACTTTGAAAATGTGCCAATTGATAACTGTTATACAGGGTGTTATATGCAATTCACTCGTGTTTATTATAGCGTAAATAAATGGTATCACAAGAGATAAATCTTTTTGTAGACTGATTAAGAGTGGTACTAATTAATGTACATATATTATTTAAACAGATTTATTTGAATAAAATGATATACTTATACAGAGTGTATTAAATAAATTTTTATGATTGCACTTTATATTTAAAATTTCGAAATTAATTGATTCCTAAAATTTGACAGCTTAAAACTGACCCACCCCGTATATTTATAATTAATGTATACATTATTTGAGTATAATGATTACACAACATACAGAATTTTACTAGGTGAAATTGGTACAAATTTAAGCTACAAATACTACAAACAATACATTTCTGAATGAGTTCATTGACACTGCCAGTAAAGTGTTGGTTGACGTACTGACCATCAATGCTTAAGTCCAACCCTGAAACTACCTCATAGAAATATGTTAGACAGAGATTGTTGACATTCAAAACTAAAACATATTGATTAACACACACTTTCTGATGAGAGTTATAGTTCAAAAATTTTAAATTACTTATTGAGGCACTTTTATTTACTTTAATATCAGTTTCTGCACTGTCTTCTGGTGAAGGGGTATGGACCTTGACCTTGATCACTGATCATGAACATGAACACTCTGCTCCCTGCTCCGTCAGAGATCTCTCATTACTTATCTACTCAACTTGATGTAAAAAAAATTCAGTTGATAAATTTTGAGGCTTGATTTTAGCAAAATGTAACATGAAAAATGGAGCAATTATTGGTATACTGTAATGGAACTTATTTTCATTGTATAACGTAGCTCACCTTGTGGTCTTTCTACAGGGATCTACAGAATAGCAGAACAACAAAAAAAATTCGTTGGTCTATAACCCCAGTCATTCATTTTGACAACTGTCAAAGAAACCCCAAAGCATGCTTTATTTAATGGTGAGCAATTTTAAACTGTAAAATTTATTCTGCCTATCCCTGTAGTATATGCCGAAAAGCAAATGAGGATCTCCTACATGAAGAAAGTCATAACGGTTTTTGCAAACCGTTGCACCTGTCAAAAGTTTTTATAAAGCGTCAAATATCTCCGAAACTGCTTGGTTTAGGTATAGGGTGTTTTCAATTAATTTATGCTCATTTTGAAAAATTAATAATATACGGGGTGTTCTATTTAAATTAGTTAAGTTGGTATCGATTTCCTGTGTAACCGGAAGTACCAAATGATTGTATTATTTTTGTTGAATTGGCCACACTGAAGTAATTCCCAAAATTTTCCAAATTTTTTATTACATAATTTTCCCTATCACGGTCGATTCAGTTCCCGGTGAGACACGTTAAGAAAAAAAGTGCCGTGCACGGCTATTGGGATTTTAAAAAGTGAATAAATTTTAAATTATATAAATAAATAATTTAAATTCAAATAAAAATTATAAATAAAATTATTTCAGCTTCTCAAAAACGGTGCGTTTTAGAGGCAATGTTTATAAAGCAAGCTCATATTATTTTTCGATGTTCCATCGTTCCCTGAAGTTTCCACCCTGTATACTTTAGATAAAGTGGTTTACTTCAATGTTCCACAGTATTCATTTTTTATTTACCAATCGGTTGCTTCCTCCTAATAGTAAAACACTTACAAGTTATTTTTATTATTTAGTTTAAAAGTTTATTCGCTTCTCCTTCTGTATTCAACGACCTCAAAGACTCATTTTTCATTTTTTTGAAGCTTAAGAACCAAAAATCTACTAAAAAATTTAGAAAATTTCACCTTCTCAAAATTGCTCGATTAAGAGATATTAAGGATAGTTCATGTTAGTAAAAACAAAGTCATAATAATCCTCTCGCACACTTTGTGTTACTCACAAATTATCTCATTTCAAATAAATATGAGTGGGACGATTCTCACGTGATTTAACAATAGTGGAATACTGATTTTTGACTTTATTAACAATAGCTATTCATTCAATTTATTTTTCCTAATTCTCGTTCATAATTATACAAAAGTCACTGCGATAAAAGTAAGATCCGCCATTACCCAAATTAAGAAAGAACTATAAATCGTAAACTAATCAGAAGTTGTCTCTTATAGTCGCGGTCGATAACGCGGGAAATCAAATTTACAAATAACAAATGTCCCACTTCTGGAGTTGTTTGTTGGTGAACCGACAGATTTGAGACTGTGACCTTTTACTTGGCATGTATTTTAACCGAAATGTTCTGTTGAGGTTTGCGAACATTCTCAGGGAGTCAACTTGGGGCTGATTGGACGTAAGATCGAGTGCTGGTCATTCCTCTGACCCTTGCTGATATACATTATACTGTGTTCTTGAGAAGTTTTCCAAGTTGATTTTTATGTAGGAGCGCAAATTATGCTAAAATAATTTTGTTGACATTCAAATTATATATTAGGTTTTGTTTACTTAAGTATAATTCTATTTAAGAAGTTAATAAATGGTTGTTATTTAGATAGTTAGATTAATCAACACAGATAAATTTGATATTTTTTAGTAAAAAAATGGTAACTAACTTATTGGGGAAAAGTTTTGTAGAAACCATATTAACTATAGAAATAGTTTAAATGCCCTGTTTGGTTTGCTTTTGATGTTATTAATGGTCTTAGATCTATAATTAAAAAGACAGCTTTTCTATTTCAACTGTATTACTTCAACTTTTTTCCAGAGATGGGGAAAAAAAAATTTTAATGACCATACGTGTAATGTAGGTATGGTTTTATAAATGGACAGCAATATGAAAATAAATTGAGACTTAAACCGTTAGCTCCTTGAGCTTTTGAAAACAAAGAGCTAAATATTTGTTAAACTTCATTTTCATCAGTGAGGTGGGAGGAAAATTCAAAGAAATTATTTTTGCTATTAGTTTAGAAATTTAAAACCAGCAACGGGCAAATTTATTGTCTGAGAGATTTTTATGAAACATTGATTTAATTTTTCCACATCCTCCAATTGCGGTGCAAGTCTTTATTGTGATTTTTAGATAAATATTCAAATCCTTCAAATCACGTCAAATAGTTTTTCTACTTTCAGTACTTACGCATTTTAAATTGTAGATAATATGCTTTCTTTTCATGTTTTGTTGCTATTTTAATCATATTTCTTAAGTTTTGTAATAACTCCAGAGTACAAGGTTTTTTTTTATTGGGGCTAGTAAACTTCATCATTATTTCAAGTTATCTGTCAACGACGGAGATTTTTTTCTAACTGTATTTAAAAGTGCATGCAAATCAAAGACATCGATAAGAAAATTATTAAAAATAATGACCTCATCATTTATGTCGTCTACTTGAAAAATACTTAATAATTATAAAAAGGGTTAGTTGTAAATCTCTACAAAGTTGTCCAAGCTAAAATTCTTGAAAGGTCCAAATGTATGATAAGTTGTGTCATTTTTAACCTCTTCTGTAGATAATGCACAACTAACTAAACAATGATCTGACAAATGATTTAAATTGTGGATATGCAAGTCCTTTACGTTAAGTGTACAGGAACACATGAGCTAGTCTAGCAACCTCTAATAATCTCTCACTTAAAAACCTGCTTCTCCAAACAGATGAAAAATGGGGAAATTGGCACAATTTGCACCATTTTGAAAACTGGTGACTCCTCTAATTTATGCAACTATAGATCTCTTACTATTTCCCTTAATTTATCAAAAGTCTTTGAAATATTTTCAATTATATTCAATAATTCAAAATTTTTGTAATCTTACTTCGTTCCGCGGAGGTTTTAAAGTGTTTAATTTTTAAGACGGTATTTCTCGGGCACCAGTTCCTGCTTTAAAGTGTAGGTACATCACTTTCCACTATTAGCAGGATAATAGAGGCTTAGGTAGCTGCAGTGAAAAAACGGTTAAGCCACGGGTCTATTATCAACCTAGAAAGAAAACTCAGGGAGTTAAAAAATATCAACAGGTATTCAGGCTATTCAATAACACAGTAAATATAAATAAATAATTTATTTCGGAACAATTCGAACATATGAAATAACAATGATTGAAATAAATTTAGCGGTCAAATATTAGATTAGCTTACCATAATTTACTTACTCTTACTGGTAGACGTGCTAAGGCAGGACCAGTTGCATGGGTAGCTGGAAGTAAACTGAGCTCAACAATCTAATCTGCCCTCCAAATTACTAGATTTATAAACGGTATAGAATGGGAGAAAGGCGCATTAGATCGGCGTGTTAAATAAATTTACTGGTACATTAACAGAAATTATTCGATTCGAAGTTGATTTTATTTACTCTCTGGAGAGCTGACAGCTTCCTGTTGGACGGATTAAGAGAGTAGCGCCAACTAAAAATTCTGACGGTCTAGCTATCTTAAGTAGCACCGAGAGTAGGACGATTCGTTCAAAACGGCAGGGATAACCTACTCTTATGTGCGCGCTCACCCCTATAACGTTTTTGTTTTTTCAGATATCATTTTGAAATTTTGGTAGTTGCAATAATAAGTAAATTTGAATTAATGCATGTTAATAAAATAATTCTAGCCCTTCCGGTTTCACCGGAAATTACCGTAACATCTGTTTTTTAAATGGAACACCCTGTATATTTTTACATTTTTGGATTCAGGGATTTATTCTGCATAAGATGGTGTCAACTTCGAGGAAGAAACATAACCTCAAACATTTTTTTAGGATAATTTAAGTTGGCATCTAGGGAGCCCTGACTGCTGAAAAACTTTTCTTTCTGAGTCATTGAGTATTAGAAAAATAAAATCGTGATATTAAGTGAGCTAACTTTGCTTTTATAGCCATTTAAACATCTCGGATATGGCTTTTTCGATTTAAGATTTTTTTTTAAATGGAACCATTATACCTCATTATGCTATTTTAATAGAGATTTTCTTTACCTAAATTTCGAAAACAAACACTTCACCATTAGTTCATAAATAACTTACAAAAGATACTTTACCTTGGTCCAAATTTATTTTAGTTTAATAAATTTGTTTTTTTTCCAGGCATTCCCGATTAATTTCATATCAAATGTTTAACTTGGTCAGAGCTTACTAAAAAAAATTTGAACTAAGGTCATAAAGTATCTTTTGTAAGTTATTTATGAACTAATGGTGAAGTGTTTGGTATCGAAATGTAGGTAAAGAAAATCTCTATTAAAATAGCATAATGAGGTATAATGATGCCATGATAAAAAAAAATACTTAAATATATCGAAAATACCATTTCCGAGACATTTAAATGGCTATAAAAGCAAAGTTAGCTCACTTAATAACCTGATTTTATTTTTCCAATACTCAATGACTCAGAAAGAAAAGTTTTTCAGCAGTCATGGCTCCCTAGATGCCAACTTAACTTATCCTAAAAAAATATTTGCGGTTACGTTTCTTCCTCAAAGTTGATACCATCGTATGCAGAATGAATCCCTGAATCCAAAAATGTAAAAATATACAGGGTGTTCCGTTTAAAAAATAGATGTTACGGTGATTTCCGGTGAAACCGGAAGTGCTAGAATCATTTTATTAACACGCGTTAATTCAAACTTTCTTATTATTGCAACTGCCAAAATTTCAAAATGATATCTGAAAAACAAAAAAGTTATCGGGGTGAGTCTAATTTCATTTACACCCGGTATGTTAGTTAACGCAGTGTTTTATGTAATCATTCCACCACCGGGTAAACAATTATTGACGGTATCAGATTCGTCGTGATTTAACCATACAGTGTAGAGGCGCGGTTCTAAAGCTCAAATAATTAAATTTGATGACCTTAAAATACAGTTATATTAAAATAACAGAGTGCGGAGGAATGTAGTCTTAACTACCCTAAAACCACCTCGTTACATTTTTTCTTCAACAAAATCAATTTCTCAGGTATTTTTGTCTATATAAAATTTAATGCACCAAAGATGCCTTAACCGTAACCGGAACCAATATACTATTCCATTACAAGAAATAACGTTGTAGGCACCTGTTCACACCATTTGTAGTACTTATTTTAATAAAATTGCTTTGTTGTTTTTTGATTTTTATTAAACAAATGCACATCTGTATTGCTTATTTTCGCAGAATCCATTACACGGTGATTACAATCAAATGAACTAGATTATATCATTTTGTTTCAAACGTTAATCACTAAAGTTAAGAAAAATAAAGTTAATAAATTGATGTCATATCCTGGCGTGCACCCTAGTCGCTTATATCTGTAAAAATCACCTATTTTAATCTTAGTCTCTGCTAACCACATGCTGACGAGGAACAACGATTCTGAAACACAGCTGTCAATCAGTGGATCAATACTTGAATTGTTCGACCCCTACGAGCTTCTGTGTAAATAATTGGAATAACCAAATTATTAAGACAAATATAGCAACGAAATTGATTAACATTTTCAATAAGAATAATCAAAACAAATTTACGCATACATTGTGGTAATAATTCTACTTATTTAAGATACTACTGCTTACTAAAAATTTTAGGAAAGTTATGGCGTCTATTGATACAAGAAACCCATTTCACCATCTTCCAATTTTAGCAGAATATCTCATATTTTGAGTTTGGCATATAATAAGCTACTCAAAAGCGCCAATAAATACAAGATGTAATATAAAGTGCCCCTTTGTTTGGTGTAATTGAGAACATGAGAATAAGGGTTGTAATATTACAGCCAAAGGATATTTTAAATCAATATCAAGGGAAAAGCCGGCTGCTTACGGAAAAATCTCCTTTCATAGTTTTAGTAGAGTAATTAAAATACGACCTCAGGAAAGGAGATGAATTTATTTTAGAAATTGTTCATTATTTAGTTTCCGCCCTACTATATTTTATATACTTATTTTTCTTTTCACAATGTTTCTGCTTTATGGGTTGTAAAAATGTGCTTGGATGAATTCTTATGCTCCACGGTATCTGAAATGTAACTGTATGTTTTGGTTGACTGTATATAAATAAAAGAAAGCGCCATAAAAATAAAATGTTAATAAAGGCAATAGAACTCAACACGATCGTACATTTTTAACTTATTAATTCTCAATATTGAAAAAATTTTTGCATTACAACTCCGCTACGAAAATGATACTAAATACTTATACAAGCAGAAATACCCATAATAATTCGTAGGTCACCCTAGAAGTTGCAAATAGAGTGAATATTGTATAATTTGATTATCAAAATCATTGAGATAATTAAACTATTCAAAATAATATTTTAATTAGACTTCTTCTTAACTCTATTGATAAAACTAAATCTTTGTTTGAATTATAAACGAGAAGTTGCGTTTTTTTAAAATGGAAAACTGCATATTTTTACGTTTTGAAAGTGTTTTCTCTTTTTTTAACTAAGAAAAATATACAGATTTAATTGCATGTACCGAATGACCACTAAAGTATTGCCTACAGAATTATTTGATTATTATGAAAAATCGACTTCTAAAACGTGGATAATATATTGTGCTACTTTGGGTCTAACCGGAAGTAACATCAACTTTTTTATTTTGAATGGAACACATATGGGATTCTGTACTTCTCACTAGCGTATGGCCAGTCACTCAGGAAATACCGTGTATAAAATATAAAATAAACTTAACACTCATTTGATAGACAACTTTAACAAAAACTAGGCTAGTGAATGTTATATGAGAAAAACTTACTTCTAAAGGGCAGTACAGAAAACGTTCTAGCCGCTTTAGCTATATTAGGTGCTGGAAACTTAGGAAGTACGAGTACAACGTAACGATCAATAGTAAATATATTATCGACCACAGGATAAGAAAAATTGTAACCTGGTTTCTTACTGCGCAAAATTTTTAACAGATATTTAGGTTGTTTATTCCAATTATTAATCCTATATGTTAGATGATGTTACATTTAAGTGGAAGTTAAATCGTTTTAATTTATTGCACCGTCATCCTGTAATAACAGTATCATAATTTCTTCTTCACTTAACTCATCACTAAGATCATCTGATTCTAACACTCACGACTGATCCATGTGGGAACTACTTGTGCTTAAATTTCTATTTTGCTTGCTAACAAGTTGGAAAGTCTGGAAAACCTTGCATCATCGCCCTTTGCCTCTCTCGTTCTTCTTGCTTCTTTTTGCGACTTTCTTTTTCTGTTTCAAATCATTTTAATTGATTCCTCTATCTGGAGTATATGCATAAAATCTGGACTTTCCTCTGCTGCTGCTGTTCTTTGTCTCTTCATACATTGCCTAGGAAATGGGCTGACTAAAATAGCGCAATTGTACTCATAGAACATTCATATAAATTCGTCTAAAATGAAAAATATAAAAATAAATATAAACGTTTATATTTAGAGAGGAACTGATATAGCTACTTTGATTGGAATCGATAATATTTGAATATCTTGGTGGTGTTAATAGTATATGAATGGTTGGTGGAGTATCCACATGATTGACTGGGATACTTGGAGAGGATAATAGAACTGCTGCATTAGCTGACCATTGGTTAGTAACAACATAATCGTCTTCTGTAGTTTTATCATTAGTCAAATTTATATAACTTGCAACAAATTCTTCTCCTATGCAATTCTGCTTACTGGCCACAGTTCTCGTTTTTGGAAGAATTTTGTTGTGTTCCTTTAAGTAAAGACAGCTTAAAAGGCTACCTTTGTTAATTAAGCAATTTGTTTAATGGTGATGACGTTCCAGGAGTTGACTTCATTCAATCGCTAAAGGCAACAGAATAGTAGGTCTTATATGGCTCTAAAATTTCTATATATAGTGGCTAAAGTATATGTGAGATGTGAGAGGATGGGATGCAAGTAAAATTGAACCATTATTACGACAAAAATTGATGCTATTGATGTGACTCATAATTATCCAATAGAAGAAGTAATTTACTCTCTTTTGTAGAGTAGGTTTGTTTCCGAATGTGCTCTAAAACACTAAGGAATAGTTTTAAAGGCATCTAAGCACTGTGAATAAACAATGTAAGATATAGAGACATTAATTAGATATTCGCCAGGAAGAAATACATATACACGGAGTGTTAGAGGTTTGAGTGCCATTACATTAACATGAGGTAGATTAAGCAAAAGTAAACAAAAAATTATTACTTGGGAATTTATCGCTGCGTTAGAAAAGTCACGCCCAACAATCTCCAAGACAACTTAACATCGAGGAGCACGTCGAACAGCTTATTTCCTTTTGTCTCGTCGAAATATGTATAGCCGAAAACCATATGTAACTTAAAATTTTGTGATTTGAAGGAAAATAAAATATATGTTCAACTCCTCTCTCAATGATTGATCCAATGATACACGGTTACAGTACAGGCAAAATGTACCGAAATTAATCAAATAAGCAAGAAAATTGCGAAATCTTTGTAACTATATACTTATTATTTATGTAATTTGAAGGTGGATTTTTATTGCATCCACATTTGTACGACGTATGTTAACTACGTGAAAACCAAATTTAGGCAAAATTCAGTAATCGTAGCCGTCCCCCAAGAAAAGTTTTTGTCAAATGATATAAACGAAATCCGACTAATTTCAATATTGCCAAAAATTCTTTAAAACAAAAGATTGTTTGTAAAACAAGCTGTAGATGATGTGAATCTATTGTTAAAATAGCAATTGAAATTTGTACTTAGTTGATGAGGACGTTGATCTCCTTGTTCTATTAATAATTGCTTTAACTCCAGAAGAAAAAGATATACTTTTCATAAGGAAAAATTATATGGAAAATTCTTTCTTCGTCAGAAATCCAGAAATGACAAGAACGTATAAAAATAGTTATTTACATTACTAGATGCGAAAGGTTACTTTTAAGGTGTGAGGTGAAAAAACACTAAATTATTATATTTTTTCTACTGTACCGAATAAAATTATGGAATTTAAAACTAATTATTTCATGAAATTAATTGACGTTTTTAATAAATTTTATAGTTTAGGAGGCTGCCTGTGAAAATTGTTTCCATGGCAACGAAATATTACACATTTTAATTTCTGGTGGTTTCAAACTAAAATAAACAAATACATATGTTTTGTGGATATATAAATAGGAATATTGCTTGTGCCTTGTCTTACCCCAAGAAATCCAAAGCAAGGTATATGCAAACTTATGAAGCGTTTTTAAAATGGAGTAGGTAGGTACTACGTGCCGACAAAAATGTTGGCGTACTTCCTAGAAAGAACTTTCTTTATTAATACAAAATTGTTTTGTTGTATTAATTTGTTCAAATAGAACGAATTAATTTCGTTTAAAATGTGTTTTTCTACTTTTCTGTCCTGGCCGCATAAGTTTTACTTACGTAGATAGCAACGCCTTAGCAACCAGGTAACTCGAATGTTTACTTTCGTTAACGCGCGTGTTGCTAGGGTTACAAAGTTCATTTATATAGACGGTAGTAGAAAAATACAAGTTTACTGACTCATGCCTTCAGTGGTTATGATACCACGTCTAGAATATTTCAGAAAGAAAAATTAGAAGTCATCAAACTTCTTCAGAAAGAAATGCAGTTGGTTAATGTAGTAAGAACTTTCAATGGCAAGAATTCAACCCCCTCACAAGTAAAATAGGCTGGTGAAACTCTTTTCCTACTTGTATACGGTGCAAGGAAAATCACAAATGTCTCACTCAACTCATACAGATTTAATCAATTCAAAAAATCGCTGCACAAACAAGAAACAAAGTTGGAATTATTACCACCAACTTCAGTGGCAGTCGCTTAATATTCATTACGAGTATTCTACAAAAATTCAGAAATGGTGGCAATGAAAAAAATCCACAACAGTGGGGACAGAAGAAAATTAACGGCTCCTTACAAACTGTGACAATACTTTTTGTGCCAACAGCAGAATCAATATTGCAGCTTATCTCCTGCAACCGCAACAGAAAAGCAGGTTAAAGATACTCACAAATTTACGGAAATTGTCAGGGAGTGCGATGTCTAAATTCATACATGGATAAAATTATCGAGGATCTAAACGACGCAGAAGATTTAGATGCTATCGATTCCGATCTTCTTTAGATACAAAGTGTGTTTCATTCAATATATAAAATTTTAAACAACTCGATAATCCTCACTTGTACAATGATTATGTACTTTTTCATTTTGCAGAATATACTCACAGATAAACAAGCAGAAAATGAAGGAAACAAACGTAAAATTGGTAAAAAAATTTAATAAAAAAAGTAAAAAATTAATATTTCTCTATAAATGAAAATATTTTTATTTTTTGAAAATTTATCATGGTTCAATTGCCAATTTTTATTATGCATGTGAAAAACCTGGTTCATCCCATGATTTTTCAAGTAGGCAGCTCCGACACACCCCTTACGGTTCGGGACTCTTAAGTTTCTTGAAATATAGGTATATATTTTTAAACGTATATGTCAAGTTTCAACGAATTCACTATGTTCTTGTTCAATTTGGACATTTTTTCTGTACTATTAGCTGCGTTTAATAGTTTGCGATTAATCGATATCGGTATTTGTAATTGTTAGGAATCACTTTTCATCTTCCCGAAATTATATTAAATTATTTCAGTTTTAACATTAAAAATGTTTGTTAGTGAAAAAAATGTGTATAATACCATTTTAGTTTCCATTATGAAAATGGTTTTGTTAATAAAATAACTTTTTATTTTAATTTCTAAATAAAACTACTGATAATAAGATTTTACTTTTTGAAAATGTTTTGTGTTAATGAAATAACTATTTACTACTTTGCAACAAATTTTCATTTTTATCACATCTGAAATATCACAAGATTTGCGTTCTACTTCGTCATTTCCAATGTCTCCTCCAGTTGCATCTTTGCGAAGGACTGTGAATTTTTTGTAATCTGATCGACTTATCAAAAAAAGTAATGTGGTTGTGTAGTAGTAGTTATTATTGGTGGGCATTTCTGTAGAAATTAGTACGCGAATGTCGGTTTGTCAGCTTTTCGTTTTAAGCCAATAATCTGTCAAATCTCAATCGATTCCCAAAAACGATGCACCAGTGTATTCGCAATGGAAAGGGCTAATAATGTGTTAGAATCAGGGTAGTTCCATTTGAAATTTTAATGTTGGGGTCGTTAGGGGTTAGGGGGATGAACATATCAAGTTGGGTTGACTGTCAAAAATGCTCCCCCCAAGAACAGAAACCGACGGGTCTCGACGAATTCTAATTTTTTTTCGGTTTTATAATTAGGTATATAGGTGGTCAAGTTTTCGTTGAAAGAACCTGTATATTTTTAATACATTACTGTCAAGCTGTAGTTTTAATATCACTTTATGCATATTTGTCGTTATTAATAAAACTTTAACTAAATCAGTATATCTGAAGTATTTATTAATTAAATTATAAGCGGGTGTTCCTCTTTAAAAATGCATACTTAAATAAATGAGCTTTATGAAGGACTAGGCAGGAAAATGCATATCATAAGAGCCCTTTGAGTAATTAATTCAAATATCCCTCTGTTAGGTTTCATCCCAATTTAAATTCAAAAAGGAATTCAAATATCTCTTATAAAGGATACTTTAATACAGACGACCCTTCTCTAAATAAAATAATTTTGCTTCTAAATATATACTACTGGAAATAATTAATGATTTGTACTTGGTGCTATTGATTGTACAACTATGAAGTTTGAGAATGTTTAAAAATATGTAAAATAAAATAAAATAAATCTTACTCATAGTACCTACATTATTTGATTGAAGTAAGTTGGTTAAGAGATTTTTGTTTTTATACGCAACACTTTACCATGGCGTGTAAAAGTATTGGCAGTATGGACTTTCTACGATAACCTAAATAAATATTTTCCGATCGATGACAGATAAGAAAATGAAAGCTTAATTAAAATCTAGAGAATTTAATATTTAATACAATAAATACTGCTATTGAATATTGATATAACGATATTCAATAGGCATTTAAAATCAGACATATTTACCTTTTCCACTTAATCAATCCATTTTATTAAATCAAATAAATAATCTTGAGTTTTAAGATGGTGAAATGCAAAGCTTTTTCCCTTCTTAGGATATTGGCAATCAGTTAAAAAGTGGCGCAAGTATTAGCAAGATCAAACGTTATTTGGTCAATCGGTTTTTCACTAAAGACATCTTACAAGCGCCTTCGAGTTCAAACGATATTTGAATCATGAGATCAATCGTGCAAATCTCAGATAAGAGAAATAAAAAATATATATCGATTTAAGTTAAAAAGCAGTAATCTCATTTATGGGCTTTAATAACTAAGTTATTTAGCGTCGCCGTATTCATTAGAATTAAGAATTTCGAATTTCAATTATTCCAAAAAAATGTACTTGAATTACGTTGCTAATAGGTAATTAAAAATTTAATGTTTAAAATAAACTAGTAAGTTTGTATCTCCAACTTAGTTGTATAACTTTAATTTGGTGTTTAGGTTTCCTGTCTTTATATTTATATGCTACAAGACCAGTTTACATATTTTAATTAAATCTCGAAAATAAAGTTATTAAAAAACGGCAGGATTAGAATATCCATCCGGTATACATCTACTACATAACACAAAATTAGCATACTAATGAGACAAGACTCCTTCTGACGTACAGTTTTCTGTTGCACAGAACTCCGTATAATTGCGACTTGGGGTGTTCGAGACTTATTGTGTAGTCACCTAGGTGATCCGCGGAGGTGAAAGGTTGCTATAGAGGTGTGCTCTGAGTCGTAAACTCGATTCAACAGATGCCTCTAAATATCATTACCGGCTACCGCTCATCTGAAAAAGTCGGACAAAAGAACAAAGACACTTTATTATGTGGGATGAAACTGTAAAATGTGAATGGAGTATACTTCGATGATTAGGTTATTTGATATCTGCTATTTTTCTTTGTGGGGTAAGTTAAAGCCTTCACCAAAGTGGAATATTAGAATATTTGGAAAATGGTAAAGGAATCGTTTCTAAAAGATATCAGCATATTTTCTACAGTGATATTATTTGAGGTCAAATTAGACCGATAAAATATTTAAAAGAAGAGGTCAGAATGTTTTCAAATTTAACAGGCAGTCTTATTCACAATGATTATAATAAAATTAAAATCTAGTAATTTTACAGAGGTATTATTAAATTTTTCAAAGTATAAATATGTGTATTGTGTATTGTACAGGATGTTTCTTTTAAAATTATGACCCCATCGATTCGACAATTACACAGGCTTACAAGAACAAAAAATGTTCTGTCCTAGAGATCAAACCCAACTTTTCCCATGTATTTTGACGCGCTGAAATCGAATTTAGCAAAAAAATTTTTTTGACGCGTCAATTTTTCTCTACCTCTTACAACCCTTAATAATCCCCTAACGGAAAAAATGTTTGTAATAATTTTGTATAATGTTAATAAGGGGTTTTAGAGCACTGATTACGAATCTGTCAAAAATGAAAATTGACATAATGACAGCTGTCAACAAGCTGTCAATTTTCACGAAAAATTTAAAACGTCAATATTTGGAGCATATTATTAAGTTTCTTGGGCTGCTGATGATACATCAGAAGTCAAAAATTAATTTTGACATAATGACAGCTGTCAACAAGCAGAAAAAGTTAAAAGTCGATATTTTAAACATATTATTAAGTTTTTCACGAATAGGAAGTTAAAAATGAATTTTAACATAATGACAGATATCTACATGTTGCCATATTTCTTAAAATATCTAAAAAGTTGATATAAAATGCTTGGTATTAAGTTCATAAACTAAGCATTGAGTGGAGTCCAATACTTCTTTACTATAAACGAAAAAATGAAGTTGTAGATAGATTTGAAAAATAATTACTAGCAATCAGGTTGCTCTTTTTTTTATTATTTAGAAGAAAAATGTCTCATCAACCACTTGGGGTTATTAGAGATGGAACAAACATTACGTCATCATCACAATAATAAAATACATTTACAAATGGATTTACATTTTTTAAGGTAATACAATCTCCAATTCATATATAAACTCATATACACACATTTTCGAATAAATGACATTTAGATAAGTTTTATTAGAGCTGTCTCGACAAGAAATCTCAAATTTACGAATTTATAATTTTCGTCCAAGGCGTCTTTTAATGTCGGACCAATATCATGTTTTCTTCGGCTGTGAATGAACTTTGGGCACTCCACTAGTAAATGTTTTACACTAATTCGCAAGAGACACTGATCACATATGGGTTCCAGCTTTCTTTAATAAGCTCTTTATGTCCATGTGTACCATTTTCGTTTCAATGGGGATGGCCAATTTTGTTATAGCTTCCTTTGCTAATCTGCCAGCTTCTTCGTTGCCTGGTATACCGACGTGGGAGGGGACCCCCATATAATTTCGACTTTTCGGTTGGTTTGTTGGAGGTCGAGGAGTATTTTTTTAATGTCTATTAACAGTGGGTTCTTTGGAAATAGTTGCTAAATTCCGTGTGCAGAGCTGAGAGAATCTGTCACTACAACGACTTTTCCATTTTCTTGCCTTTTAGCAATTGTGAGTGCCTGAAGGATGGCGTATAGTTCTCCTGTGTAAATAGCTGTAGGTAGTCGGTAAAAGTGTGTTCCATTTGGGGTCACTACTGCTGATCCAACGCCCTCTTCATTTTTGGAGGAATCTGTGTACATTATGTAAGAGTTCTTGTGATCCGAACAGAGGTGATAAAAATGTCTACGTATGATATCTGGTGGGTATGTAGATTTGCAAAATTGGGGGTATTGCACTTAGGGGATGTTTATAATCCAAGGTGGAACTGGACTGAATTTCATGGGAAGGGTTTGTGGAAAGTGTATTTGAAGTTCTGTTGAAGATAATATATTGATTCTTTCATAAAAGGTTAGTGACACTCTACTGCTTCTAGCGTATGTACTCTTGAATCGATTAGAAAAAACATTACGATATGTTGGGTGTTGAGAATTAGCTGGGATTTTTGCTGCGTAGTTTAAACTTAAATATTGTCTTCTTAATTAGGGGTGGCTCGCCTGCTTCACACAGGAGACTTTCAATGGGACTGGTATAGAAAGCACCAGTTATGATTCTCAATGCTGAGTTATGGACACTGTCGAGGTGTTTAAGAACGGATTTATTTGCTGGCCCATATGCATGTGACCCATAATCAATTTTGGATTTAATTTTTGCTGTGTATAATACCTAATAGTAGCGTGTTTCTGTCAGCTCCCCAGTGTTGATTTGTCAACGTTCTTAAAAGGTTTATTCCGTTTTGACATTGAGATATTAGGTTCTGGATGTGTGTATCCCACTTCAGCCTTCTGTCGAATATCATTCCCAGAAATGTTATTGTTGATGTGGATTCAATGGGCTTATCGTTCAAAATTAACATTGGGGTTTTTTCTTCTTTTTTAGAAAATAGAATGCATTTGGTTTTGTTTATGTTAAAAGTAAATCCAGATTTTTTGGACCATGTTTCCAGTTTGTATAAACATGTCTGCAAGTTTCTTTTGAGAGTTTCTGTGTTTCTTCCTCGTGAATATATGATAAGATCATCAGAATACAGTCTGAACTTAACTGTAACTTAACATGATCATACCTATATCATTTATGGCAATACGAAACAGTGTCACGCTTAAAACTGAGCCTTGCGGTGTACCATTTTCTTGTTTTCGTTTTGAAGATAAAATTCCGTTGGCACGCACTCTAAAATATCTTTCCTTCATGAAATTATTAACAAAAGCTAGTATGTTACCTTGAATACCCGAGGACTGGAGTTTCCTACTTATGTTGAACCCCCAAGCTGTATCATAAGCTTTGTTGATATCGAAAATATTGTTAAACATTTTTGTTTGGCAGCGAATGCTTCATGGATGTCGGCCTCTAGATCGATTAAGTTATCATTAGTGGAACGGTGCATACGAAAGCCACTTTGCTCTGGGATTAAAATTTTATTTTGCTCTAGAAACCATACTAATCTCCTGTTGATAATCGTTTCCAGGATTTTACACATAGCACAAGTCAGAGATATTGGGCGTGCGCAATTAAGAAATTGTGAGGAAAAGTTGTTCAGAATTTGATCCTCTACAACTTTTATCAAGGTCATTTTGCTTTAAAAAAATGTTTAGGAAACCACCCCTATAGCGTAAATCGTACCAGGAGTTCGAGTGTGATCTTTTGGTTGGATACTCAGGAGGCAGTCCCCAAACAACCCTGAAAAAATCATCCTGTTTAGATTTTTTTTTTGACTGACATATTTATCAGATTATGACTTGTCCCCACTATAGCAGCAACCTCTTCTACAGAATCTGTGAATCCACATCAATGATTTCTCTTTAATTTTAAAACAGGAAAATCAACACATGAAACATGTTACTTTTTCTAAACTAACTGCAGTAAAATATCTACTTACGTAATTTGCAAGTAATTGATTTAGTGACAATCTACATTCTGCCTAGTTAAACCATTTTGTGTTATCAAGCATATGTGATGCACATAAGGTATCTTTTATCTCTGGAATTCCAATTGCTCTGAGGCGGTGGACGTCTTCACCGCCTTGTCGTGGCCTCAGAGCTTGAGTTCGCTTTTCGAATATATCGCAAATTCACGTTATTTAAACTTAAAAACCTAATAACTAATATGTTTTAAATATCGACTTTTAACATTGTTTGCTCAAAATTCATTTTTTGACTTCTGATTCTACATCAGCAGCCTAAAAAACTTAATAATATGCTCCAAATATTGACTTTTTAAATTTTTCATGAAAATTGACAACTTGTTGACAGCTGTCAATATTTCAAAATTCTTCAGATTCGTGAGCAGTGACCCAAAAACCATTATAGAGATTATACTAAATTAATTATCACAAACATTTTTCAAAAAAATTTCCCCTTATAGGGTTATAAGGGTTATAATAGGAGGTCGTTGAGAAAAATTGACCCATCAAAATTTTTTTTTTTGCCAAATTCGGTTTCAGTGCATCAAAATACATGGGAAAATTTGGGTTTGATCTCTAGGACAGAACATTTTTTGTTATTTTTTTGTAGGCCTGTTATTATTGATTTAAATTTATCAAAATGTAGGTAATAGCTATTAACATATCTAGGAATGTTATGACTATCATAACTGCCGCAGATGTGGGTTTCACGTATACCTGTAGAGAACTTTAACAAGCAGTCATTAAAATATTACTGGCCAACATCCAACATCATGGAACGCAATGAGCTGCTGGATGATATAAGTGATATAAGATAGACAGCATTCTAGGAATGGTCTTAGATGTTATGCCTAACATTATCAATCATGC
The DNA here is from genome assembly GCA_963680705.1 of Rhagium mordax. NCBI lineage: Eukaryota > Metazoa > Arthropoda > Insecta > Coleoptera > Cerambycidae > Rhagium > Rhagium mordax. The sequence goes on from OY796662.1 coordinate 13,794,421, forward strand.
TCTAGAGTATCCTATTTGCTCAAAGATATAATTGGGATAGGTATAAAACTGATGTTATTAAATGCTAAAAGGCGTTGATTAATAAAGAGCTCCAAAACACTTGAAACAACTGAAGCCAAAGTACATATTGCGCACAAGGGTACGTATCTTCAAGCCTGGAGATGACGCAATTATCTGTCAAGCAAACGTTCAAGAAGTTGAACTCGCAGAAATTGAAACAAACCCATCCCAAACGAAAATCATCAAAAATCTTTTCAGACAACCAAGCAGCTGTTGAAATTATTGGCTCTCATTCCAACAATTGAACTATGAAAGCTCATCCTAACTGTGAAGAAATAACAAGGACTCTCAGGTCTAGCTCCTGATTATTCTAGAATGGAAGGCATTGGCATAGCTGACTCTATAGCTAGAGAAAATGGTGATACTTCATTGAGCAAATTTCTGCAATTGGCATATCGTCAAGTGCTGCCAAAATCGAATCCTATCTACATAGGCTGCCTCTTGTAGCCACAAAAAAAAAGAATAATAATAATAAATTGTCGTTATTAGAAAAAAAGAGAGAAAGTTAAATTTGGTGGAATTCGACATACGGTCAACAAGTAAAGTGATTTGTTATGTATGTTAAATGTTAGATAATACATAGTTTAATATTTAAAAGAATTTCATTATAAATTTTTGAACAAAAAGCTTATTTGCAACTGAAAAAATTATGTTTAGAGATATTATAGAGGTTATTAAAGATAATTAAGAATTTACCTCTAAAACAGGAAATTATCAATTCAACCATTTACTTTCTTCGAATTATTAAAAAATATGGTAAAATTTACATAAATTTAAACGACAACAATCTCAAACGCAGCTTCATATTTAATTTAAGAATCTCAACAATTTTTATGAGTCATAAAATTTTTCATCCAATTTACTAACATTAGATTAAAAATATCAACATTACATCGAAATACAAACCCAGTGTGCAATTCTTTATTTTTGAAAATGATTTTAAAATTAGGAGCAGCAAGTATTTTATTATTTTCCTTACCAAGAATCAACATCTTACTTTTAGATTCATTCAGATCTATTCCATGAGCGTTAGATGAGCAAGCGACTCACAAAATAATCAATTTACAAACGATAATTTAAGAACAATAGAAATACTTTTAATTCGGTTAGTAAAAACAATTTTCGTTAAAATCTCCACGTCGCTCCATTTCCATAATTTAATTAGGTGCATAAGGAATCAAAAAGTAAACAAAAGATCAATACGCTTGAGTTGTACAGCAGTACACTAAATAAATTTAATTATAAGACTCACCCTTCGTCAATTCAGGTCAGTATAACCAATGACAAATGTAAACTATAAAGACATGGAATGACATTGTTGTAATTGAAGCAAGTAAATGTATAAAATGCGGTTGGACACTGCCAGAGGGCGACATTAAATTTTTCTTCTTTCTCTGTTAATAGTATCCTTAGAACATATATTACAATATTGCTTTAAAGTTATTCCAAAAAAATGTATTAAATATTTAAAACCAGTAGTATCAGTAAAGAAACAGAGAAAGAACAGTAACCCAACTCTGGCAGTGTCCAACCACATTTTATACATTTTCTTGCTTCAATTACAACAATGTCGTTCCATGTCTTTATAGTTTACATTTGTCATTGGTATAACTCAAAAACTTACAAATATGTAGCATATCGAAGGAATTTCTTTTGAGCCTTCATAGTGAACTTAATTTTCCCCCAAAAAAAAAACATGTGAACAACAATAAAAAACTGAAGCGAGAGAATCTGAAAGAGTATCAAACTCTAAACTGGAATTGTACGTACACTTACGATTCACATTAATCGTCAAAGGAAACTCGCAAGTTGGCTGTCAAATTAAGAAAACAAATGAGGCACAACGTGTTTCTTGCCTCATTAGAAACATCACCTCTCACGGCTAGACCATTTAAATATGGAGTAGGCCCTGGCGGACACCCATGTGCGAATCTAATTTGGTTACTTCGCCGACGTTCATTTGTTCAAATTACGCCGTGGCGACCGTTTCTAGAGAGTGGCACAAACCAAGTTGACGGAACTATTACGGGGTTAGTTAGAAAACTATAGAATAGAAAAAAGAAATCTAATTATTAAGTTCATGTTTCATAATGGTTTTATAATATTTGTCTTCTATGTGTAATTCCGTCGTATTATGCTATAAATGTACGAGAATATTTAAATCAAGCATTCCTACAAAATTGTATAGCCAGAAATTGCTGCATTTAATAGCGGTTCACACAATTTGAATTCTATAATGTAACAAAATTATTTTCGTCCTTATTTTTAAGTTTTTTTACGCCCAGAATGGACACAACAAGCGTTGAAATTCTTATTTTGAATTGTCTGTTAATCCTTTAGACTTCGCACCTACAATTCATTAATTTCCATTCCGTTTACGTGAATATTGTACTGAATTTTTGTCATGGTGTAATTGTATTGAACATAGTCTCCCACATCAACGGCTCTGTCCCATTTTTTTCTATACATTAATACCATAACTTTGTCTTATTTAGAATGTTTTGCATATTAAACAAGAATAAAGAAATTAAACGCAGTAACTTTAACAATCGAGAAAGCAAATATATTTGACTATAAATTGATTTTATGTACGACAGTACTTTTCAAATAACCCTCGTAAAGAAGGATATAGCTTCGAAATGCGACTTGGTCTGTTGGCGAAAGCAACTAACGTCATGTTAGAAATCCCCAAATTCAGAATTAATGATGGCTTTTATTGAAACTTCAATTTCTTGATTAGCCCCGCTCTCCCTTTGTTTTTGCACACCCTCGCTTGATGTGAATTATTTTCACAATTTGTCTCAGCTTAGGGGATGTCCAACACTGGCTGGTGATTATTTCAGGCATTATTTCTCTCTCATTTTTACATTTATGTGAAAAACGGAATTTGTTATTAAAAAAATATATAATTTAATACTTAAAATAACTTAATTTGTTGAAATCCAATAAACATATATGTAAACAATTTTAATAAAATACTAAAGTAAAAAAATGTTAAATATGTACCGGGTGATTTATTATGGACTGTACGATGTGATATTTCGAGAACCATTCGAGAAGGAAAAAAAATTCAAAAACATTTTTTAATGACATGTTTTGTACATTCTGTTAATCGTGAAGTTTTTGTTTTCCAAAAATACTTTTGGCCTTCAAACATCGTTGCTGTGACACTGCAAAACCCAAACACAGTGATAAAGGTATAGAAGACTAGCTGTGAGGTAAGTTGAAATTGTTGAAAATGTGGAAATGTACAAAAGGCAGACTATAAGTACGAGACGGTTAACTTAATCTCATTCACTTAGGTACCTGAATTGCTCTGAAGTTGTAACTGTATTCTTGCTATTTAATGCAATTGCACGACATTTTACATCAAGTATATTGCAGATTGATCATTATGAATAGTTGCTAAATAGACCACATTTATGATCCACATTTCTTGTTTGAAGCAATCTGAAGTAATCTTTACTTATGAAGCAACCTTTATAAAGTATGGGGTTTTTAACACGTACAATTCACCTTTGCAGAAAATCCTAAGGTAACCAGAGTCGTCACACACTTTAGCAATACTTTTAAATTAGATGTTTGGGCTATTTAATTGTTTGCTTCTTTTGTTGCAAGTGGTAAACTTCCATTTCTTCCAATATCTGTAATACAAAGTATTTTACTTTCTTTGCTTAATACGTATTGTTTACAAATGTATTTAGTTTTTTTACAAATTAGGCTATATCATCTCAAAATGAGCTATAGCACTGTAGGCTTGCGATGGGTTTAACCGTTGTACATCGGAAATCGTCCTATTTCTACTTGACTCCTACCAATGAACGAAAGCCAGCGCTTCTGCTCATATTCAAACAGATCGATCTACATAATTTAGGAAAATTTTCACCAGTTCCGTTTTTGAGAAAGTTACGTATTTCATGACGCACTTATTGAGATAAATATTGGCAACCATTATGGAAAAAAATGACGTGTCTAAAGCATAGGATCAAGCTAGAAATAACTAATTTTCATCAAATATAATATACTCAGAACGTGCCTAACAGACATAATAATAACCTCCAACACGTAGGATACAAGTCATCTTCTAATTTTAATACCTGAAGTTAAACTAAGAAAGTCATAACCTCACCTTCTAATTCCCTAGTGTAATATTTATCTAAACATTTAGTACCTTATGTGAAGGTTAAGGGTTCTTTACAAGCCAGTTTGGAATAAAAAGAAATAAACGTGTCACCTAATGAAAAATATGATGACCAAATCACATGTTACCAGAAAATCGCAAATAAATCATAACCAACACATTCTACACTGCAATCAAAACAAGGGAACATTCCCTTCGTACGACTGTGGACTAACCTTGTAACGAAGTGAATTTTAGCACCGAAATATTGTTAGTTTTAATTAAAATATAATTATTATAAATGTATAAAACAGGCAGATAAAATTTAACTAATATTTAACCGTAGATTTGCTTTCTCGTTTCCACCGTATGATTTGCTTGCCTTTCTCCGTTTTTTTTTAACCTTAGTTTTCCGCTTTTAGTTTTGACTAGCCTGCCTGCTTTAAATTTTGCTTGTAAATATTTGTGCTTTATTTAACCAGTAATCGGTAACTTATTGTATTGTATTAAATCTTGAATATAGCTTGTTCTGTTTTTAATCCGAAATTCTGAGTTTTCTTTATAGGTTAATTAGACCCCTGGCTTAACCGCGTCTTCACTGCAGTTACCTGAAGCCTCTATTATCCTACTAATAGAGTAAAGTGGCATTTCTACACTCTAAAACAGAAACTGGCGCCCGAGTAACCGTCCTAAAAAAACACCGTCCTAAAAAAACACCGCCGCCCCTCAGGCGTCAAAGTAACCTCCTTCGAACCTCCGACATAACAAAAGAAGGTTACAACCTCAATTAAGAAAATTGGTCTTTACGAACTTAACGACGTTTTCACGTTTCGTCGTTGCGATGACAAAATCCTGTAGATACAACAATGTCATTGAATATTCAAAAAAAAATGTTACCTACTTTATACAGATGCGTATTTTAAGAAAACCATCGATACCGAAACAGCAGTTTCTAACTAAGCATTTGTATGAACTAATAGAAACAACGTGAATTTTATGATGGTGCTTCTGCTCATTTTAGCAGACATGTAAGACAATGGCTTGAACAGAATTATCCAAACCACTAGATTAGACACTATGTTGATGTCACTGGCTAAGTACAAGTTAAAGAAAGAATGTACTCAACTCAAGTAGAGACCTTAGAGTAGTTAAGAGATAGAGTCGAAAATTTATTTGAGCCTCAGCGGCGTAATAAACAGAGATTAAGGTTTTCTTCGAAAAACGTGTATACGTGGGGACATTTTAAAAATGTATTTATTTTATTTTGTTCTGTTGTTGTTTAACTACATTAAAATAGGTGTAATATATTATTTTGAAAAAAAAGTGTTTTATCAGAAATTTCCATATAAACTAGGTGTATAATTAATTGTGGAATATTGTATTTTAAAATAAACACAAAAAATTTAAACAACAAGTACTTCGGCAAAGTTAGATCAAAGTGTGGATATAATTTGATATAAAGTCTATGGAATATATAAAGAACTAACTCCTGCAATGTTGTCTAACTTATCCAAAAAATTGATAAAACCTTATTCACTGGTAAAATAATTTTGTTACTGTTTTCAATGCATCGATTTTAAATTTTAAAAGATTAGTAAGATGCAGGTTATTGTGGAAAACGAATGCCAAATGGAATATTTTTCAATATCTAAAATATAAAAGGAAACATAACTAGCTAAACTTTAGTTAAAAATAACGGTATTACGTTGTAACGAAGTGATTTTTTCCAATCAAGGTATGGCCGTTTTTGCTTTAAATATTACCGTCACTTGGGTACACCCTGCCGCCGTTTTTAGTAACTAAGTCCTGTTTTTAGTTAAGTTAGTAATGAGTTGTGAAAAGCCCGCTGGTAAACAAGCAGTCAAGTAATTAATTGATTAATTTTCGACAATCCCCCGTATAAGTAAAATCGGTCGGAAGTCGGAAACAAAAATCATTAGTTACTAAAACCCGTTAAAATATTAATTCGTGTTCGTTTTAAGCCGATTCTTTTTGCAACATAGTCTAGAAATTGCAAGTAACTCATTTCCGGTTATTGATGTTCCGAATTAATGTTACTATTTGCATAATCCGCTCGAACTCCGCAAGTAACGTCGTGTTGACAATACGATTCCATCGTTTCAAGTCAGTACGCCCCTTTTAACACGACATCTAGATACGTCATAAAAGTAACAAAAGGCCAGAGGAGCGTTCACTCCGGGGTCAGTCCGAGAAAGTCAGCAGCAGTCCAGGTTCAGTCCGAGACATTCCGCCGCATTAGATCCGATCTACAGTCATCTGTCCCAGATCAATCCGAAGCATTCACCGTTTCCGTAACCACCGTCGCTCCGAGTTAAATTAATACACTTTGTTGGATATTACCTATATTGGTAAGAATATACCGTGGTCCGCTACAATCCGTAGGTACTGCCTTCAGTTAAGTATAGATATTCAGAGATCTTATTGTTCGTGAGTATCGCTGTATTATGCTACTAAATCAAACTAGAGCTAATTAATAATACCTCCGTTGGTTTTTTGTTTTGTTGTTTCATAAATTGTGCATCAACTGGCTAGATTTTCTCGTTCGGGTAATCTACAAAGTTTCAATGCACAAAGGTTACCGGAAAACCTACATTAATCAAAATAGTCATTGATAAATAGCTCTACGTTTGTGGCAGTAGTTCGCCGTATTTTAAAACATCCAGTAAAGACCAAAATATCTATAGCTAACCAATTGCCCGCCATTCATAATACATCCTGTTGGAAATTTCCGTTTGCTTGCCGTATGCAATAATTTCAAGTCGCGAAGATAAATCTCTGTTATCCAAATTTCCGAAATAAAATCTTATCCACGCGTAAAGATTCTTGGTTGTCAGCTTGCTTGTTTATAATCGTTTTAAAATTTATACATACTCGACTATACAGTCGCTGAGATATTAGAGTTAATTAATTTGTTCATTAATGTGTTGATAAATACATACGTTGGTTTAAAGAGGTAAAATTCACGAGTTATTATTTCCGTCATTTATTTCTGATTAACCCGTTTGAGCAGTGGTCGAAGTTCATTAGACAGATCTCCAGCTTACGACCCCCGGTCATTCCGTATCTTCAACTGTTTCGCTATACCGGATTGTTCTCCCAATAGGAGAGCCAAAAAGTGCTGTTCTTTGCACTTAAAAATTAAAGAACTGGCGCCCGAGTTTTCCATCTAAAAAGATTACGTAATTATAGAGCGTTACAAGTGGCACCATTACAACGTGCCAGATCTAAAGACGGATGAGTATCAGATGCACTATTAGTTAAACAAATCTCGATAACTAAATCCAGCTAAAAGTGCCTACAATAGAAAATATTCAAGAATATAACGAAAACCAGACCAAGCCTTAAGATTATATTAGACTACCCCATAAATTTCTGATTCTTCGGCCTATTCTGTTTAAAGATATAGGTCAATCGCTGATATTCCAACATTATGTAATCCATGCCCGTTTGATCCAGTTCTTTTTTACAATATAGCTTAAAAATTGGGAGCAACCTATTTCCGTTTTTTTTTTTAGTCTTGTGCGAATGGCCTACCGCCACAGCCATATTTCTAAATATAGATAGATAGATAGATTTCCGTTTTTAGATATACCGAGTAACCGTTGTAAAATATGTAGAGTACTGTTATTATGAGAAGATGCCAGGCAATTAAAATGAGCAGAAATGACTTTATGCAAGCCCTTCATTTTAAGCCAATGAGAGCGACTTGCGTCATATTCAGGGTTGTGCACAGTGGCAGCATCAGTATACAGAGGGTTTTGTTCGCAGGCGGTCGGTGGTTGAACCAAGAAATATAATTATTCGCACACGTTACCTTCGCCCCGGGCATCTTCTCATAATAATATTACTCTAACACACTAGAGCATGGCTCAAACCATATCTAGCCCAGGGTACTTGCCTAAGTTCATTCGGCAAAGCCAATGCGCAAGAAATGCTGAGCAGGAACCAAAATCCTCCGTCCCAGCGTACGAGAACACGTTCTGCATAAGTATAGATATTCTGTATTGGTGTCATTTTTTTTGAGTTAACGCTGCCTTGTGAAACCTAGTCAAACCAGAGCTCGTAATATCCGATCTTTTGCTTCAATTAATGTTCTGTAAAACTTTCACCGACGGAATTCTACAGTTCTAGCTCGGGAGGTAGGATTTGGTCTCCGCGTGTGCTCCAAATAGTTGCTTCCGGTTAAGGAAGAAATTAGCTTCCATTGTATAGCTATGTATTTGAGGAGGTGGTATAAAGTATTTTATTATTCAGAAAACCCGGCATACAGGCAGAGAATATATGTGGCTTACCGCAAAATTGCTAGTCAACGTTTTATCAGAAAGCCGCACCGTTTTGTTCGTGGTTAAAAACTGACACGACTCTTTAAGTAATACATGCTTGTTGGCCAGCCTGCGCTATCATTTTCGTACACAGTATAAAACAGTTGTGTATGGTTCGTCAAACCTTTAGTCTGATTTCTGTAGGTGAATAAACACTTTGTATACTGTTTGAAATTGCCGAGTTTTCATTTATTGTTTAAAAGCTGACAGGGACTGTTTGTAAGTAGTAAGTTGCAAACAGCCACAGAAAGTAAAAAAGAGCGTCACACCATTATTAGATTATTGATTATTACTTGGCCAAATATTGATATTTCGTGAGTATTGGATGTTCAATTATGCATCCTATAAACATTTTCAGTTGCTCAAACAAGTCTGACTAAATAACATAACCATACTGGAAAAACGCAGCCTTAGTTCGTTTAATGAACATGAAAATCACGTTTATCGATCCCCAGTTAGCATTTTCATATTCTTACAATATTGTATACATATTTCAAAACAACATTAGGATATCGCATACATATTTAAAATTGATTCAAAATAAGTTGTATACTGGTTGTTTTGTCACAGGTTGTCACATCGTATACGTATTCCTAGAATATTCATATGTATGTTGGACACACATTGTAAAAATATTCTGAAATATATATTCATTTTACAATGTAGTTACAATGTACATTAATATTTTTGGTATATATAGGCAACATTACCTCGATATACTTACGATACACCTGTATATTGCTTGGACCTCTGGCTACTGCGGTTTTTACATTATGAAAATAGTTTGTTTGGAAATTTTACTAATAATACTAATACCGTTTTCTATAACATTTCATTTTGTAGATTATATTTTTTATTTGGACTGCGAAGTGCGAACGCAAACGCGTTCAAGAGAGCGCATCCAACCCAGGAGTCTCGCAAACTCCACCAGTCACCAGTCACTATACTGTCTTTCTTGAATTTAGAAAGACATAATGGACTCCATTGCCTGTTAGATATAGAATGTAGTTCCTACATTGCAACGGAGTTATTGAAGAATATATTGAATTGCTGTGGTAGTTATATATTTTAGACAAACATTTGCCGGCGATATAGAAGTGGCGCCACCTCCCGGATAATATATATAATATGTTAATAAGCATTGCAACAATATTCTCAATTGAATATAATCATGTAATAGAAATATATTTTACAATTTATTACATCTAGTCCTTTTCCTCTAAAAGAATAAATGAAAAATATTACAAAACACTAGTAAATTTGCAATTTGATGTCAGCTAATAATTATATTTTGATTGTGGAAGTCCACCCAGAGGGTTAGCGGAATCCTATTGCAAATTTGGGCCATCGTTTTTGCAATAATTTTGATTTATTGGCGTTTTTAATTAAGACATCCTTTTAGAGGGAAAAGTCTATATACAGTGAGGTCGAAAAGTAAGGAACAAATTCAATATCTTCAAAACGCCCAAGTTTTGGAAAAATCCTACGGACAGGTCGATTTTGGTTTTAAATTAGGTCTATCTAATATTTTTCTATATAATAACCTACCTCTATGTATTTATTTCCTATACTTCAGTATATTTCGCGTAATCATGTAATATTTGAAAAAAAAAACAAAATATTAAAAAATATTCCTGCAATGTTCACTGTATATTTTAAAATAAATGTCATTTTTTGTATGTCAAAAGTATATACATAATATTGTACTGAGGAAACATTCCATTTGTACGTTATAAAGATATACGTTTATAAACATAGAAACAATATTCTCAATTGAATATTTATGTAATATTTGAAAAAGATAGTAAATGATTGCAATGATTCCTGCAATGTTCACTATATATTCAAAAATGAATATCACTTTGTGTATGTCACTAGTATGTACAAGAATATCATGTTGTGGAAATATTCCATTTATAAATTATAAAAATATTGATTTTAGCACGTGATATAAATATAGTCTATTGTGTACCCAAATAATATTTGACACGACCAGTAAATTTTTATGAAGATTCGTACAATATACAGTGAATATTTCAAAATCAACATCACATTTTGCACATCGCAAGAACATGTAAGAATATTGTATAACTTATTTGCAATATTCTACGTATGTTGGTATATGTATATTGTAGGCCGAATATTATAGATATATGTAAAACAAGTTCTGAATATCGTTTGAATGTAGACAACCAGTTTTGAATGTTCATTTCATATCACATGCTATGTGGGTCTTGGCTTAACAGAATGTAAATCTTCGATTGAAATTATATTCTAGATGCAGTTCAAGTAATACATCCATTCTGACTTTTCTCACTTTTATGAAAATTTAAGTTTTCTCTGATTTTGCTAACTGTAGCAGCTGGAGACTAAATTAATTAAATTACATCTTTGTTAATATTCTTAGTGGTTAGTTCTGAATAATGTTTTAGATTTTTAAGCCGAAATTTTGAATTGTTTTTACCCTTTGATAATTATTGTACATTCCTTCTCCTTGTCCCACTTTCTAGCTACTTGCATATCAATGCATAAGAAAGATCTCTGCAACTTTAGGCGAAAGTTATGTAGTCGATACACCATCATTCGGAGGAGATGTAAAACACAAAGAAGTTTGGTAAAATTTTTAAATTGGTCCGTAGGTAGCGTCATTTATGTTAATATATCAAAAACTGTTGATGTTGACTTGGCACACACGAATGTAACAAACGTCCTCAAATTCCATAACTCCATAATGCCACCAATAAACTTTTTCAATTATTTATAATTCGCGGTTTATTCTAATTTTTTTAAAAGTGATTAAAAAATCGGAGAAAATTATGAATGATAAATATAAAAATAAGTTACTTCGTTACTGAATTACGAAATGATCGAATTCTTAAATTACACTATGAACTTTAGACAGGTTAAATCGATTCAGTAGACTTAAAAATAATCATTTTTTCGCGCAAGACATTTTTCAAGGCACTGAAAATGCTCTAGACAATTTATTATCTGTAGAATCCATATCTTGCAAGAGCGTTAATATCTGCGAGGTATTAATAGTGTCAAAGACCGTAGTAAAATTCTGGAATAGATGAAATATGTCTTTACTTTTATTTTAAGTTTAATGAATTAAATTCACTAGATCTGAAATGGTATAAGTATTTTTTTACCTTTCTGACGGCCATTGTTTTTTTCTTATTAATATCTATGATATTCATAGTTTTTGGTAATTAAATGCAATGTTTTCGTTTTTATATTATAAACTTATTATTTTCACTTTATTTTTGTTGAATGATACAGTCTACTATTTATATAATTTATGAATAAACTCCTGTTAAATAAATAAAATTTAAGTAGGTATCCATTAAAAAACGTGTCCCTGTAATTAACTTCTGTATTTTGTTTTTTTTTTTTTAGTTTGATATTACCGAGAAACGATAAATATGTCTAAAATATATAAAATTTAGTTATACTCTATTAAATAAATTCCCTACTTGATTCTCTTGATTATTTGGATAATTATGGATAATTACCTCGCAGATCGAGAATATTTTATTTTTTTAATCAAACACTATCAAATCTATAAACAAAATAAAAGAAACCAAAGAGTTTCTAAATGAATCCAACTTTCTTAATGTATATTTTTATATAAAGAAATTTGGGCCCGTTAAAAAATAAATTTCGAGTTGCTAAATTTTACTCATTTTGCCAATAAGGGATGAATGGAAAATTATAAACTAGAAGCGTTTCTATTTCTAGTAGAAACTACCAAAATTAATTTCTTTATCGTAACTTTTTAACGAAGCGTTCTGAGACATACTTCCATAGGAAACTGTTCCTTATTTTGAGGTCCTAAATTCGGATTTTAAAATTGTCCAGTTTATCCTGAAACATTCTGTAAACCTGGTCTTTAAAATCGACTTTGCATATGCAAATGAACACGCGGAGGTTAGATTGGTTTCTATTAAGCTGTCATTATCAGTGACAGTGACGGTTTTAAATAACAATTTAAGCCCTACGTTTTCATTTGCATGGGCGACTTGAATCCGTTTTTTCCAGGCTTGTTACTTATTCGCTTCATTTTAAAAATAATAGAGTATAAAAATGAAACAAAAATAATTATACAACAAGTTTATTATTTATTTACAAACGTATAATTCTACATTATTTAAACAATAATTAACAATTTACATAAATATTATATACAAATATTAATATGTTTTGGACATTGAAGTTGAAACTTATTTTTACGTTGATAGAGGAATGATAATTATAACAACGTAAATAATAAGAAAAATCATAAGAAAAAATTTAAATAATGCTTTGTAACAAAAATAACAATAATGAGTAAAACACATTTTTGTCTTTAACTATTAAGATCACGAACGATAAATAATCAATGAGTAAGATAATACTGAAAAACTATGTACACTAATACGGCCGCCATACATGCCTAGAACATTTCAAATTATCCTTTTCACTAGAACTAACTTCATCCTTTTGTCTGACGAGAGTTATAGACGCTTTCCTAACTCGCAAACTCAAATTTATACCTTCATTAAAACTTTTCCTGTCTTTATCATCATCAATATCTCTAATCGAATCTTTGAAATTTTCTCTGAAACCATCTTTACAGTTTTCCTTAGCATCTTTAGTTTCCTCTTCGATTTCTGTTACGTCTAACTTTTCACTAGAACTATCAGGATTCTGCGAATTGTCTTCTGGTGGAGACGCCCTTGGCAACAACGCGTTGTTCCTAAGATTCATCCAGCTCCAATCATGCGGATACAGCTGTGAGTAAAACCACTGCCCTGGTGGCGGTAAAAGAGGTGTGTTTAAAAATAAACTGGCAGCTAGGGCATTGTTAAACAACTGGTTGTTTTGTAACGGTGGCGGAGGAACCCCAGGGAAAGCAGGGGGAGGCTGAGGGGAAGGCGTCGGCGAGGCGGTGACAGATATGTCGTCTTCTTGGGGTGTGTGAGGATCTCCCGCTGTAGTCAGAAGCCCTACTTGGGTGTTTGGTGATGTCTTTGGGGAAGTGGTGCTGTGGGCGCTACTACAGTTTATTGATATGGGTCCTAGTGATGTGGAAGATGGTTCTAAAAGGAACAAATGAAATCAATTAGTTACTATAATTAACTTCAAATTCTATTCACATGGCACATGGTTAATTACGAAACTATGGAAGTTGCAGCTTTAGAAGCAGTTCTCTTTAGAGGATTAGCAGCAGTCTGTATCAATTATCTAAAGCAACAGGTATTAGGTATTAGGATTTTTGGTCAAAAATCTGTCTACCGATTTGAATGATTTTTTTTTTTAATACTTGTTACGAACTATACTTTGCCGTGGTACTGCTTAAAAGTTGATATTCAATTCGATTACCTCCAATAAGAATGTTGAAGCCGACCTTTGCGTATTGCTCGAACATGGCAAGAATTACACAGGTTTACACAAAAAAAATTGTGAATCCGAAATTGAAAATACAATTTTCGACGTTTTTTGGGTCGTTGATCACAAATCCGACCTCAGTTTTCCACCTAAACATCAGAATTTTCCGGAAAAGCAGAAAATCTACCCGTTAACTGCCGGAAAACTTAACGATATCCAGGTATAGTTTTCCGACTGTCTTTGGGTGGCTGGACACAAATCCGAGTCAGTTTTATCCCTACTCTAATGGATATTCCGATTTCTAGGAAAAATCACTGATTTTCCACCGGAAAAACTGGTGAAACTCGTTTTGCGATGTCCACGTATAGTTTTCTCACGTTCTCGGATCGTCGAACACGAATTTGAAGTCAATTTATTTCCTACACTAAAGAATTTTCCGATTTTACGGAAAGATCAACGATTTTCCTCCGGAAAACCGGTAAAGCACGTTTAACGATATTCAGATATAGTTTTCCAATGTTTCTTGGGTCGCTAATCTGTAGTTAGTTTTCTCCGTATGCAGAAGAGTTTTAGAATTTTCCTGCAAAAAAGGCGGGAAACCATACCCGGATATCGTTAATTTTTTCCAGTAGTTAACGGGTAGATTTTGCGCTTTTTCAGGGTCAAGTGTATAAATTCACATTTTTGAGAATAAGATTTTAGAAATTCGACTTAAACTCTTAAACAGACAATTCTACACTAATCAAGATTTAACACACCAGAAAGGTTCATAATATATGAATTATTGGAGATCATTGAATTGGATCTCAAATTTTAAGCACCACCACGATAAAGTACAGTTTCCGTAACTAATATAAAAAAAATGCAGTTAATCCGTTAAGATTTGACAAATAAATTGGAATCTGGTGGATCAAAATATAAAGTGAGCTATACCATTGAAATCAGAAAAAATAAGCTATCCAAGTAGTTAAAAATATATAGGGCGTTCCATTAAAAAAAAAACACAAGTTATGTGTATATCTTTGACAATTGACAGTCTTTTGTTTTTCCGATGACAAAAAAAAACTTGGTAAGCGATCATGCAATTTGGTTTTTGGTTCATAGTAATAACTTTAAAAATAAAAAAGTTATATCAGATCAAAATGTTATCAAGATAAAATGACTTTGTACAGGGTGTTTCCTATAAAACTATACCCCCCCTTATTTCGGCCAATTACCACCGATTTTAATTTTTCAAAAACCGGTCTAACACAGCATTTTCCGTAGATTTTCAATATGCTATTACTTTTTTTCTTACTTCAACCGTATACGAGGGGCAGAAAAAAGTATGGTTTTTTTAAATGGAACACCCTATATATTTTTACATATTTGGATTCGCCTCGTCCCTCTGATTACAAATATATATGACACATATATTTGCTATAAAAATGGCGCAAATATTGAATTTAAACTTAGGGCGTCTCCTTCAAAATTATACCCCCCCTTATTTCGGTCAATTATTAACAATTCAAAATTTTCAAAACCTACACATAAAATTTTTCGTAGATTTCATATATGTTATTACTTTTTTTCTCCCTTCAACGGTATACGAAGGGTGGAAAAAAGTATGGTTTTTTTTATGGAATGCCCTGTATTTTTTTACATATTTAGATCCGCCCTACCTTTCTGATTATAAATATATATAAATAATACTTATATATATAAAAAAATACAGGGCACTCCATAAAAAAAAAACCATATTTTTTTCCACCCTTCGTATACCGTTGAAGGGAGAAAAAAAGTAATAGCATATATGAAATCTACGAAAAATTCTATGTGTAGGTTTTGAAAATTTTGAATCGTTAATAATTGACCCAAATAAGGGGGGGGTATAGTTTTGAAGGAAACGCCCTAAGTTTAAATTCAATTATTTACGCCATTTTTATAGCAAATATATAAGTGTCATATATTTTTGTAATCAGAATGACGAGGCGAATCCAAATATGTAAAAATATATAGGGTGTTCCATTTAAAAAAACCATACTTTTTTCTGCCCCTCGTATACGGTTGAAGTAGGAAAAAGTAATAGCATATTCAAAATCTACGGAAAATTCTGTGTTAGACCGGTTTAAAAAAAATTAAAATCGGTGGTAATTGACCGAAATAAGGGGGTACAGTTTTATAGGAAACACCCTGTACATTCTTAAGATCGTGATAGCGAATAATAAATAAAAATATTATAATACCGTTTGCTATTCTTGGTGAGGTGTTGACTGGACGGTCAAGAGCTGCAAACATATGATGAGGAAAATGTGGGTGATGATGGGGCATAAATGGTCCATGTGAATATGCATGTCTTCCTCCTAGCATGGCCCATTCTGGTGGTGGCCCCGGCAGACCGGCCAGATGATGCGCTATACCTGTAAGTAGGTAAAAAAATAACTTTATTATTATTTTTTTAACAATAATTAATAAATTGTTATTTGTTTTATTTCATAATGTGAAATTATGTGGAGGGGTCGACATATTTGAAGATCTAATAAAATTAAATTAAATTGTGAGTTTATTAATATTAATTACAATTGTTAATAAAAAATTATATACAGGGTTGGGAAAAAGTATGGAATAATCGCAATAATTTAGTCCGTAGAAGTTCCCGAAAAAATGCTTCAAGGGGTATACAGTGAGTTTTATTGTTACGCACATTGGGTGCCTTCCAATTTAGTTTTGAGTCAGCGGTTTTTAATTTTTTTTCTTTTTTTAAAATTTTTCTCAAAATTTTTCTTATGCAACCTACACAAAATTTTTTTCTACTGACAAGAGAATAAAAAACTGCATCAGAAAGTGGGGAAAAAAATTGGTTGCCAGTTAAAAAAAAAATCGATGACGTCATATCTCAAAAACTGCTGACGCAAAAATAAATTGGAGGGCACCCAAATGTGCGCAACCATAAAAATCACTACACCCCTTGCTTGAAGCATTTTTTCGGGAAACTTCTACGAACAAAATTATTGCGATTTTTCCATACTTTTGCCCAACCCGGTATATAAAACCCTGAGGAGCAAGAAGCCTCACTCAGTTCTGCTTGTTTCTCATAGAGAAATTCTAACCATACAAATGAAGAAAAGAGAGCAGTAGAGAAGAGAAGAATAAATGATAAGCGTAAATATAGAAAAAGGAAAGAAAAGTAAATACCAACTGGAAGAAGGAAAATATTGATAAAAATATTTTGATTCTGTTGAATGTAGGATTTATTTTTAAGTCTGTAATTATGACTTAGTTGTCTTTGTTATTTTTTAAATTTCTATAGGTGACTGAGTTTATGGCCAAAAAGAAGAGTGTGGGATTTCCTAAAATTAACTCTATTGAAATTTCTTTCCTAAGTTTAATTCAGCGGTTGCGGATCAATCGAGCTAATGAGCTATTACTTCTTTGTCAAGCAGTTATACCAATTTATATGTTGTAAAAATACAAGAATTTCATAATGATAACCTTACATCTTTAACATTGCGATGCCAAAAGCTTTTCTTCCAATTTATTACCCTGTATAGGTCTTTGCTAAATTCTACACTTAAACCAGCCCCTATCCTTACGTATACTTACAGACACTCACAGTACTGCAGATAAATTCTCTAATTTTTTTTCTGCTACCTTCAGGAATCAAGCAAAAAAAACAGCAGCATGTCATACCTTGACCTAAACGACCAAAATTGTTCCTTAACTTGTAATAAAATAATTACTGTAGCTTTTAAAACACTTTAATGATTTAGGGATTACGATTACGTTAATTTACATTTTTTTCTCGGTATTGATCTGCTGCTTAAGCCTAATAAAAAGTCCCTTACGCATTTTATGTCTTTTTAAGTTATTATAATACACGATAATAGCAAAACAAAACACATGATCCTCTTACGTTACAAAGCCAAAGGATCCGTCTTTGTAATAACCTTCCATAATCCCCATATTTCCTGCAAACAATAACTTGAGATCCTGCTAGCTGGAGTAGCTTGAAAATAGGCCAGGAATTTTGAAACAAATGCTTCCGTTAAGTGGAATTCCATTAATAATAATGTTTAATGAATTCTTGCAACATAAAGCACTGGCAACAAATATTTTTTAAATAAACGAACACTAGATAAAATTAGGAAAGGTTAATATTTTGTTTGGTAATGAGGATATTTGTTTTTTGGTATTAAGGTGTAACACAATATTGGTAATGTATTGGGTTTAATATAATTGTATTCTCTGGATAATCGCAACTGAGAGATGTAGTGTTTGTTTCAATTTCTAGCAGAATATTTATAGATCTAAGCTAATTTCGGTGTTTAACCTGCAGATAAAAATACTCCTTCCTCGATGACTCTTCTTCTACATTATGGAGGAGGCGCCAATGTAAAGTATGGTTACTAGTATCGCTTAGGCGACAACCATACCAAATCCTAATCCTATCAATATTAGAAACAGACGAAGATTTGATGTCAAAAATTACTTAATCCTGAGATCAAATCATTAAGATGAAAGACTAAGTATAAACAGATGAGAAAAAGAAAATATAAATTCAACCTACTGAAATAAGAAAGCTCAGTAGTAATCAGTAAATGTGAAGTAGTTAACGCTTTTGACTAGTATCTATGACACTCTTCAACTACTCCCAATGTGCAGCGAATCGAGGAACAGTAACTGAGCATAAAAGAAGTTTGCTACTGGAGTATTTTTTGCACAGTGGTGTTTACAGATACAGTGTTTTCTTCCTTGCTTTACATTATGGTTATTACATTTCACAGCAAGTTTTCTGTTCCAATTCTATGGTCCACAAGGATCTGTCTTGTCTACCACTTTGATGCAATCATGTACACAGTTTCGTTGATAATAGTGCTCTCCTTTTTAAACACCAAATTCTAATTCCTGATATTGATTAGGTCTATCAAAAATAGGTCAGAATGAGGGTCAAAAAATCTTACTGGATTAAAGCCATCTATAACTTAAAATTCTCAAACATATCACGAGATGTCCTAGGAACACTTGGTTATATGTTGCTGTCCAACGTTTCTATCGCCGGTAAATTTACTTTCTACTTCAGTCACTTCTCTCACCCCAAACAGCTAATTTACTATTCTGCAATTAAGTGCATCGATACTAATTATAAATGACTCTCCAGTAACAATGAAATTATCTAATAATATTATAAAATAATAAATTAAATATTAGAATTAAAATACTGGTGCAATTATGATCAGCTCCTCCAGGTAAGTGAATATTGCAATCGAAATTCATAATTCGCCTGGACTACGTCAAGTTCCAGGACTAAAGCTAGAGCAGGAAAACTCGTTCTCGGTATAGATCTTGATAGTAAAGGTTAGCACAGCAGTCCTGCGGGCCACCAATGGGGTCTGAGGCTCCCCCACTCTAACCAATGAGGCATCTTAAGGTCAACCCTTTACCTAACCGTAGCAATAACTTGAGAAATACAGCTGCGATCGAGCTGGGCCGCTGTAATATCATGCGCTACGTTTTTGGTTGCAATTGCTACCAGCTTAGGTTGAGTTGGCGTTTATTTTATGTCCTCCGTTACAATTACGTCTTGTTTGTTTCTATTCTATTATTGATTTTGGTATGTGGAAATTAGTAGGGGTTAATTTGCCCGTATAAAGTTTTAATTTATATGTGTATGGCTTCTTAGGGGTATTTGATGATAGTATCGGATGACTCGGGAAAAATTGCGCTAGTTTAGTTAAAATTATTATGTCTGGCACACTTTGTCTTCTAATCTACTTTTATAATAAGTAGAAAATGATTTTATTACATGATAAATATCCTGCTCTTAAAGGTTCCTTTAAATCTAGTAATTTAACAGTTCGCATCCAGACTTAATTTCTGGGAAAAACTATTACGAAATTAATCACATCACAATAAAAGTAACAAAATACAAAATGTATAAACTACTAATATTTAACTGTGTGCAGCTTATAGGTTATGCAGGGAAGTTATAGTTGGAATTCAGCAGAGGAAAAACTTTTTACTAAGCAACTTAAGAAGAAAACTCAATATTACTCTGCTTCTTTTAAAACTCTTATGAACCTATTGAAATTTTATTTTAAACTGCGTGGTTGTTAAGCTGCAATTCATATGGAAAACTTTTTGATGTCCATTTTTCAGAAAAAAATATTCTTGGCTAAGCCTCTTGTTTCCTCTAGAACCAAAAATGTATAATACGAAATTGAAAACCTCTTACAAGAGACCCTTTCAAAAGAATAAGCAATTTTTCGACCATTTTAAAATAAAAAAAAAATTGTTTGAAAACATGATTTATATTTTCATATTTTTTGATAAAATGAAATAAGAGAGTATACTTACCAAGAATGTTAAAAATTCAGCCATTTTTGAGACATTAGAGTTTAATGTAATTTTTGTAAAACTATAATAATTATAGCATTTATTGCTGTACCTAACTCTTTAAATTAAATTTTAGATATTAATAATCCTATTTTTTTCCGAAATGACCTTTATTCTCAATTTTAAAAGGGGATACCCTATATTTTATTACGAAATACTGAAGAAATAATAATTTTAAGAATTTGTTCAACAGTAAGTATAGTAGGTATTATTTGATTTAACAATAAATAATATATTGATTAAATACAATACTATATGTTATTATGTATTTCATAAACAGAACTCAAGAATCATAGGTGCCTCTGCAATTCTTTGGAAACAGTTTTGACGTTTACTGAATTAAATTGAAACTCTTCTTTTACTTTAGATAAAATTTTTGATTTTTAGGAAATTTCGTGTAAAAAATTATGCAAATAAAAGTGAATCTTAGCATTGAAAAAGGAAACAAATCGAGTTTTCGAAACGTCTGTGAAATATTATTGTTTTTATTTTTTTTTAATTCTGTCAAAAAAACCAACCAGCTCCTTTAATGTAAAGTCGCAGGCGTTATTTTTCAAAATCTAGATATTTTATAAAATGGTTGGGGCTTCAAAATATTCAAGAATATGGCAATAAATCCCAAATAAAAAAATATATATTTTATTAACCGCCTCTCAAGTTACCAAAGTACCTAACTCCCGTGAAATCTTAGGTTTATTGTTGTCTAAAAGTTATTGTGTTAGGTAAGAGAGACGAGGCCCCCACAGTTTATTGTGGAGTCCGAACCACATCCATCTTCGATAATTCTCTATCCATCTGAATCCGAAGCAAATCAGAAATAAATTTTTTATTTGCCCCAGGATGGATTTTGCTTTGCAACCAAGTATGTCAACGCATTTACCCACGCGGGGCTATCGTCCCTTTATTAAATTATTAAAAAGAAAACCTATCTTTTAAAATTTAATTTCAATAAATTACAGTGATTTTCCAAATGTTCCAATAAATTATGTTGAAATAACTCAAAAACGATTGGATTTTCTAAATTTTTTTTTTGTAACATACTTTGACTGAAAAGTATAGTTCTTTGGCATACACGTTACATCACAGTTCCTGTCATTGAAACATTTCCGTATAATACAGCGCCATCTATATCTTGACATTTTTAAAAAACAATTTATATACCAAATAAAAGTAATTTAAAGCATTATAGCAGTTGGTCTTTATAAAATTTAAATATTGGTTTCCAAAATATTTAGCCTGAGAATTTTTATTTGGCCCATTGGCGTAAAAGTGTATCCTACAAGGAGGTCCGAATTGTACCCTCGATCATTTGATCAATAGAAAATGTGAAATTAATGTGAGTTTTCTCAACAAATTTATATCGAAAACTTAACCGTTTCAGAAATGTAGTTACATTTTTTTTTGTAATTTTTATTTATATCTTATAAGTAAATAGAATATTTTATTGAAATTTTGTGTGTACATGTTCCTGAATAAGTACGAATCTACTCTCAATCCTTTAAGACAATCTTCTCACACGTACGACACCCCTGAGGTCTAATAGGTGAGTCCTTCGGAAATTTTATTCTATAATGTACTTACTGTTTTCTTTTCAGAAATAATTCATTAAATGAGATAGGAAAGTACTAGTACCCTATAGAATCCATATCTGTCCATAGCATATCAGCAAAATCTCATGATATACCGTATCTCTAAAAATTCGAAAATTATGATGAAAACAATGTATTTTTTGAACAATCTGTAATTTCCCTATCGAAAGTATTGGTTAATTACAACAAATTTTTTTTTGATAGATAAGTAGTCTATCATCTGCTGAAGTTTGATTCTCACAAAATCTAACACGCTGTAAAATTCAGCTGTTTGGCAAATGGTATAAAAATATTTCCTATTAAAATAATTATGCTACATTATACATTAGCTCCGTGATAATTTCACAAATATATAAACAATTTGTTTATTTAACGGATTTTCAAAATAGCTGCCGTTATTCTAAGTAAACATCACATATCTTTTAAAAAATGAAATTTTAACTTTTTAACATTATTTTTAATTATTCAAAAAATTTGGTAATGGTTAAGTGGTATTCCTTCCTGATGATTAAAAATAAACTAATTGCCCAATATATTCAAAAATTAAACACATCAATGCATACGAAATATAAGTAAAATATTTCAAAATTAAATAAAAATATCGAAGAATAAATTTATTGATGTTCCACTTCTGAAATGTTTTCAATGATTTTCTTTGAATTCAACAGAATTTATATTTGCATGTTCAGAAGTATAACATCAATAAATATATTAGATAATTTTGTTGTAATAGGACCAGTATAAAACTTAAATAAGTTTGTTTATAAGCAATGAGTCTCAAAAGAGAAAGTAGAGTAGATTGCAAAGGGATGTGAAAAGAAAAAAAATATATAGAAGACATATCAGTTATAGAAATGAACAGTTTGTTTGTTATGGTTACAAAATGTTTTATTAATGTCAATGAATACAATTTTAAGAATATGTTTTCAAGATAGAGGTAAAATTTGAATTTGACGCGATTTGGGTCTCCCTGAAGAGCCAGATAATGGCGAAAGAACATGTACATCTTCTTGGGGACATCGTTTTTGGTTGGTGACCGTAATGAATAAATTTTGTGGTGAGTTAAAAAAAATTTTTCAATAATTTATTTTTAGACGTTTTGAATTTTGTAATTTTTAATCCAATTTTTATCATGCATTAAAGAAGATTCAATAAACTTAATAATTATATGTTTAGAGATGAAACATCAATGTGAGTATATCAAATTGGATAGGTTTTTATTATTATGCTTGTGTAAAGCCTAAATAAAGTCATTTATAAAAAATGGCTGAAAATCACCAAAAATCACAATTGTAAGAATGGTAAGGAAACGATTATTTAAAAAAAAGGTTGCACTATGCACTTTGAGCCGCAGAATACAAATATGACATTAAAATTGTTCTACTAAATCACAAATTTTTTCGAACCTCAAAAAATGGCTCAAAATCGTTAAAAATCTCAACTGCGGGTGTCCGAAATATCTGGAAATGGCCACCAAAGAAATATACTTCGGATCAAAAAGAAAAACGTGTTCAGTGGTCAATATTTTAAAAAAGTTATCCAGTGATATCAAAGTTGACCTTATCCCCTCGGGATGGGATGGAGGGTAACTTTCAAATCTCGAGTAGGTACCCCCATCCTTAATTGGAGATTCAAATTCTACACCCTAAATTAAGTAGGTTTTGTTCGAAATATTTTTTTAGATTCGTTTAAAAACGCTAACCAGTGATACCATAGTTAACCTCTTCTTACCCACCCCCTGTAGGGTAACTTTCAAAGCTCAATTTTTATTGCGAATTTGGATACTACATAAAAAGTATTGAACACGTACTTTTTATTTTTTGATCCGAAGAGTATTTCTTGAGTTATTCAAGTAATTGCAAAGTCTGATTACAGCGCCATCTATCACGAATCCAAAAAATAATTTCGAAAAAAATCTGCGTAATTCGAGGTGTACAATTTGAATCTCCAATAATAAAAGAAGGCCCCCATTTGAGATTTGAGGGATTGGATTAGGGGTAACTCCATTCCACCCCAAGGGGGTGAGAAAGGGGGTCAACTTTGGTATCACTAGCTTTATTAAAAATTTTGAACAGCTATTTTTTTATTTTTCGATCTGAAGTGTATTTCTCGAGTTATGCGATCATTTTCTATTTGATGAGTTTGAGCCATATTTTGAGGTTAGAAAAAAGTCGTTATTATTTGCTCGAACAATTTTGATAACATTCTACGGTTCAAATTACATGGAAATATCATGTTTTCATATCTTATGAAACTTCATCTTTTGTCGAGCTGTATAATTATTAATTAAAGGATAATAATTTAATTAATAATAATAATGTTACCTGACATGCCATATAAATTAAATTAAGAAATACTTAAAAGCAACAGTTTAAAATACAAACAATGACACATATACACTATGAACACGTAGAAAAATACTATTGTAATTGAATCCAGAAACTGTAACATAACTAGTCATTGACAGAGGGCGACATAAAATGTTACTTCTTGCTCCATTATTATCACTGTTTAAAAATATATTACATTAATAAACACTTAAAGTTATTTCAATAAATGTAAATAAAATACCAAATCTCTGGAAGTAACTACCCACATTTAATATGTTTTCTTGCTTCAATTATATTATGTAATATCTTTTACCATCATTGTAATTTATATTGAGAATAAATTAAATTAATTACCCTTCTAGCTAATACCATAAGGAATTGAATACGAAAGAAATCATTTCAGTACAGAACAAAAAAAAAACAGAAAAAGTGGCGTATCTGAAAATAGATAGAACATAAAATACAACAATTTCCGTCCCTTCACAGGGTTCACGTATGATAACGGTTATATCCAAAATAAAAATGTAAATTCGGCCTTACCCTCACAATTGGTAGTTTATTAAAAATCAAATCCGCTAAAGAGAATAAACGACACTTCCTAAAATCCAATTTTAAATGAATGCTCCTCACTGATTGAAAAATATTGGGTTTCGAATATAATCAAAAGCAAAAGACTAATTCAAAAGAAAAGAGCTTAGTATAAAATAAATACGGCAATTTAGAGGCGAGGGAGAAAAGAAAATTTAGAAGATCCGCTCACAATTAAAGTAGCCCTTAAAGATAAGCCGAGGGCGTAAAAAACATCCCTTTACAAGTGAAAAACTTCGTTAGAAAATCCCTCCGAGGAAACTTCGTTAACCGACTTGAATTTGGTGTTAACAATGCTTTGGATTTTTCGCAATTTTACCAAGTCTTAGATAGATTTCAGAGGGTTGATTGCCGAGGTAATGAGGGGGCGGTTGACATTTATCTTAAAAGGGGTTAAGCTAGGTGCCCGGCGATTATTCAAACCCTTTAAAATAGAACTAGACTAATGCCACCTTGGTATTAAACAGGGTCGTCTCTTTCTAAATGTTAAGATCGACAAGGTTCGTTTAAATCCGTATATTAAAATTTTATAAATAGATTTATTTCATATATTATGCCTGTACAATTAATGGAAATGCCTCCGATAAATTAGGCATCGTCCTTTAATCAGAAAGCTTAATTCCTTGAGTCTATAAATTAAATGCAATAAAGAAAATTTTCACCTAGGTAAGTTTGCTTACTGTTTTTTACACAAAATGTTTGAACTCGTACCAGCAATTTTTTAGGAAAATATTAGTTCTAAAACTAAAATTGTAGCATAAAGCTTTATAATATGTTCATAATTCTTACACTTGAAGAATATGAATTATTAAGATGTCACATAAACAAGTATTTATATTGAAGATAAGAAATAGAATAAAAATATCGAAATCAATATTGGTAAGAATCTTAATAAATTTTAGCAATTTATTAAGTTCATGAAACAAGATACCTACCACTCCAATTCTTTCACAAGGATTGTCGTTATCAAGATGGAACTGAGACTTCAAATGGTCTTCCTACATATTTTGTGGAATCTACTAGATTCTGACTGTATACTGTATACCATACCTCGGAACAAAAACTAGACTAGTGCGTATGAACTGATTTTTTAATAAAATTGGTTTTAAATTTCTTATTAGGTAAGACGTCGAAGTTAATTTAGTTATTAAATGCTTACAGTGTAACTTGATACACTCATCCAATACTATTCCAACTAACTTTATATTTTTACTGTTTGAAATACTGATATTGCTAATTTTGTTAACTTCTTTGGCGGCCATGAAATCTGACAGTTTGGGATGTATGTTAAAGTGATTCTCAGTAGGTATGAAATGAGAGTTCTGTAATACCCCCACTATTTTGTACCCCCACCCCTCCCCCACGCCTCTTACCTCAATCCAGCCCGTCCCTCCACCATTTTGGCACCTCCCACTACAGCCCTTCCACCTAACACTTTGGCACCTCCCACTTTGGTACCCTCTGCTCTAGCCCCGCCCTCCACTACAGCTATGCCCCATCCAGGGCTGATCCTGACCTCTCGTGACCTTGGATGATCTTGAACTTGACCTTGGGTAGGGCGTGGCTGGAGTGGGGGGGTGTCTAAGTAGTAGTGGGGGAATGACTAGAGTGGGAGGTGCCAAAGTGGTAGTGGGGTATTGCTGGCATGAAGGAACGGAAAGGGCTGGAGTGGGAGAAGGGTGGGGCTAGATTAAGGGCACACAGTGAGGGATATTACAGAACTCTCATTTCACACCTACTATACTCCACTAAATCATCAGATTTATCCGATATATATAGAAACTGGTCATATGCATATATTATCACATAAGCAACAGATATCAAAATATCTAGTTCATTGGCGTAAATTAAAAACAGAAACTGCCTCAAAACTGAGCCCTGCCGAACACCGAGATTATTTACCTTAAACTCTGAATTGACACAGCTAACATTTCCGTTGGAGGAATATGTCAAGGCAACGTATTATTTACTGTTGCAAGGACTTCGGGTTGTCTATTACAGCAAAGAGTGTCAAAAAATTGAAACAGTTTAAAGGCCTGAAGAAAATTTTAACGTGCAAAATGTATTCGAATTCTTGTTTAGAAACTGCCAGCATGTATATTGTAATCATTTCAATTAACACCGATTGATCCATCTTAATATCGTCCTGAATTTCAATGGAACAGTTTAACGTAAGTTAAGTTAAGTTAAGATCAAATGTTTTCGCTCTCATATAAAATTAATAAAAAATTTGTTAATAAAATCCTTTACCTTTTCTAATTAATGATAATAAATTGATGTCTATAATAGACCTAGCACAACATTTGTATATATTCTTAAATAATTTTTAAATCCAGGTAATCTAGAAAATAACTAGATTTAAAAAAATAGCCTCTATACGCCTGTGAGTTTACGTCAAAAGAGAGTTAAAGTTTTTTGTCATAAGATATAAATAAAAATAATAATATTTTGCATTAAATAGAAAACAGATTAATAATCCGAAACGTCCACAAATTATTACTACATATTTTTATTTATATTTTATGTCAAAAAAACAAATGTGAGGTGACAAAATTGTATTAATTTAATATACAGGGTGTTCCAGTTTTTTGTAGCAGGACTTTAACAGTCGATAGACAATTGAAAATTATTAAAAAAAGTTCCTATACACATAGGTTGAAAAATGCTTAGTTTTCGAGATACAGGGTGTTAAAGTTTGAAAATAAATACGGATTTATATTAATATTTCCAGAATGCTAAGAAGTATCGAATCCAAACTTGCCAATTCTTTACATGTAATTTAGAGGCCTATTTTAGAATAACAAACTACTACTTTACTTAACCATGGGCGTAGATATATGGATTTACTAAGGCTCTTTTTTACAAAAAAGTAGTACGCCACTATTTCACCAAATTTGATGGTGCGAAAAGTCTCTTAAAAATAAAGAATGAAACATTTAAAATATTTATTGTAAAAGTCTATTATCATGTAAATCAAAATTTTTATAACACAATGTATTAAAACGCAACGGTCGAACTAAAATAAATTATTAGAAATACAAACACAAAAGCTAGCAACATGTAAAAGTGTCTTACTTCATTACAAGCATCATTAACGATGTTTCATTCTTTCTTTTTAAAAGACTTTTCGTACCATCAAATTTGGTGAAATTCTGAGCGACTTCAAGTTTGTCTAAAATTCGTCCAGATGCGTGCATCAAATGATTAAATGTAAATTTTCTGGAAAACGACTTGTCATATCAAAAAGTGCCAAGAGACATTAAATTTTTGTCTTTTCTTGCTTTATTGAATTAAACTAAAAACATGGGAAAAAATCAGTGACGTACTACTTTTTTGTAAAAAAGAGCCTTAGTAAATCCATATATCTACGCCCATGGTTAAGTAAAGTAGTAGTTTGTTATTCTAAAATAGGCCTCTAAATTAAATGTAAAGAATTGGCAAGTTTGGATTCGATACTTCTTAGCATTCTGGAAATATTAATATAAATCCGTATTTATTTTCAAACTTTAACACCCTGTATCTCGAAAACTAAGCATTTTTCAACCTATGTTTATAGGAACTTTTTTTAATAATTTTCAATTGTCTATCGACTGTTAAAGTCCTGCTACAAAAAACTGGAACACCCTGTATAGTAAAACCTGTAATAATTTTAATAAATTTTTTTTATTACAGAATTGTTTTTGTTTTTAAAAAAAATATTATTATGAATTTTTATTTTTATTTCCAATTTTATTTAGGTACTAAACTTGCGATTTACTGGCATAAGCTGGATGCTTGCTGTTGAGGCCAGCACGAGTTCAATATGATAAGAAAATATGCATAAAGTTTTAGTGGCTCGTTAATTTGATTTGTAAAAAGTAATTCCCTGGTGTCCTCACGAATAACCGTAAAAATAAAATCCCCTACTATATTTTTCAAGGTATATAAAGAATATTGATAATTTTCTAAGTACAATACATTTTACACTACCCGAAACAGCACACACTCTAACCATGAAATACTTTGCTGTGTTCTGTCTCATACTTTCATTCGCTTTGGCTGTTTATTGTGCACCAGCAGATTCTGGAGAAGAATTGGTAGAACAAAATCTAGGTATGCTTGTTTTAAATATAATTTTATAAAATTAAATTTTTTGTTTAATATTACTCTGATTTAGTATACCATAGCAATAATCAATTTAAATCGATTATAGTCAATTCGACTGCATTGGTTTGGCTTAAAAAAAAGTTTTTAAAAATGTATTTTTCGCATTTCACGAACAATAATATACTATATTCTTTCATTAAAAAAATATTTTATCAACTTTCGTCCACAATATTGTTTAGTTTTTACTTACACATTTTTGAATAGTTGTGTTAGCGTAAATATGATTTGTTTGTTGTCAATATTTGTTATTTTTTTTAATAACAATAAACACTAATCTTAAATAATAATAATAATAATAATAATGTAGTTTTTGTATGTACTTTTTACTATTTACTGCTCTGATATCTGCTGAAATTTTGCTTCTATAAATTTAATTTAAATTCATAAGCCTTTAAACGATTTATATTATTATTAGAAGTATTTGCATTTTAAGAGTTTATGTGTGACTAATAATTTTTTTGTAGCTGAAGACGTGGAGAAATTAATTTATTTATTTATGTCAGTTTTCTATAGACGTGGCCTCAGCGGTCGCATTTGGAGAACGTTTATCTTAAATTGAAATGATTTTTCTTAATTTTAATCTTTTATAATGTTTGTCAATTTATATCCATTTGGACGGAAGGATAATGCGCTACTTGATACATGTAGCTTAATTCTAAGATAATGATTTTCTTGAAAATTACAATTAATACATTATTCATTTCGTGAAATGCTTTCAGGACGTGTGCGAGTAAAAAGAGTTACTTGCGATGTATTAAGCTTCGATGTACAAGGTGTCAAATTCAACGACGCAGCATGTGCCCTTCATTGCCTCTACTTGAAGAAATCAGGAGGATATTGTGATTCCAGACGAGTTTGTGTTTGCAGATAATAATGTGTAATTCAAGTATTTTTGTTTCAAATATAAATTTTTTATATTTGGCGTTGAATCTTTTGTATTTGTCATTCCCTATTTCCTTTTATTTTATTTTAGAGAAAAACAAATAATAGATGTGAAGATCTTGAAATGAAAGCTACTTCGCTTTAGAAGAAGACCAGAACAAAATTGTCGAAAAGTCAAGAATCAAAATATTCAACTTCGCCTTAGAATCAAAACTGAAATAAAAATTTTGCATTTCAAATAAGAAAAAATGCTAATTAGAAATTGAATTAATTTACGGGATTTTGTAGAAATGAGACAGTGAGACATTTCAGTAACTGCTCTTTGTTAATGTCTCCGCCATTTTAAATTTTACTTAGGTATAATAAAAACATACCTAGAAATTGAATTAGTATCTGCCGCGTAAAAATTGGACGATTGCGAGCAAAATTAAAACTTTCGATGTTTTTTGCCCACACTGTACATATTTTCGTGAAAATCTCAATGCGCATTATTTGATTAATACCAATAATATAAATAAAATCCTTTTTCTAAAACGTCAACAATTTTACTAACTTTCCACATTTTTTATATATTATAATTATCCCATAAAGTAAAAAAAAACACTGAAGACAGAAAATCATCAACAATTCCTTTGTGTGGCTATTACCATCCACCTTCCCATAAATAAGTAAAAAGAGTTAATAAGGCCCCCTTCGGCAAGTCGTTTGTCAGCTCTTACGTTGTTCTGGGTTAAGTTTAGGTGAAATCCTTCTCACACAGGGAATACATTAGGAGAATAGAAAGGGATAAGTCCGCGATGATGGCCTACTTCCTAGTCCTCTACCCTTCTTAAGACGTAGATGGATATCCCGCATTAGCAACTGGAAGACGTCTGGATTTCTCTAGATATACACACTTCATCTTAGGGTGCATGCCAACTAAACTCGGCTATTAAAACAATAATCCATTGTTATTTGGAAATGAATTATTTTCTCGGGGAGTTCAGGACTTCAGACAAAATTGTAGCTACCTCAGATAATATGTATCTGGACACAAATTATGTTGGAGCATAAAATTAAATACAAATTATTAATAAGATCATAATTACTTCCTAACACAATATAAGTACAATTTTAGTAGAGATTTTTAAAAATTTGAGTGGCATTTTAATGAAGAATCCAAGAAAGTTTTTCAATACTTTGAGAAAACTATTCATTATGAATATTTTTAATCACCCATGCAAATGATATTATCAAATTCAACTTCGTCTCTTTTAAAATATTCCTAAGAGAAAAAAGAAATTTAGGAAGTCAATTCAGTATGTTCAGTTCTAATAGGATAAGGTCGTATTTGGTAAAATTTCTGATAAGGCAAAGTTCATATTTGATTTGACTTGTAAGGCAAAAGTCTAGTTTACTCTATTCTCCAATAACAAATAGTATGCCATGCTGGGTAATGTATTAAGTTTCATGCACAAAAACTAGATGTTTAATTATACATGGTGTTTCGGGAGGAAAGGGAACTATGTTAAGGACTTATTCTATAAGTCAAAATAAGAAGAAGTCCCTATAAATAAGAACCCGATAATGCTTCCTTTTTGTAATAATAATAATAATAATAATAATAATAATGTTTATTCATTTACAATTTACATTCAAGTATTGCATATATTTACAGTTTTAATCTTATTTGCATTGCAATAATAAATAAACATTTTCAAATTAAAATTTATTATATTAGTAAGTCACTTTAGTTTTTATATAATTCAGTAGTTTAAACTATATTGGTATTTACATTAGACATAGGAACTATGGATGAGAAACTTGATTTACTGCAGCAGCATATTTGCTACCTTCTATAGAAGGAACTGAAAATCATGTAAAAGGATCGATTGACGCCATTGATAACATTCGAAACTTTTATTTGATAATGGTAAACAATTACTTATTAACTATTTGATTGAAGTTGGATTTTCCCAAAATCCTAAATTACAACCAGAAAAGTTTATAATTCTATGGAAGATTTAGTAATGGATATAAAGACAAATGTATTATCCAAAAAATCTGCAGCAGCTTTAACATCTGAATTACCTGTAACTAGACATGATAAAACGATTGACGTATTTTGCAAGACAATTGATAAGTTATTAATAGATTTGACATTACTAAAACGTAAAGGGTGGCGAATTTAGTAGATAAAAGGTACTTATAATTTCAAAACTAGTTTTTATAGCTAATTTTCATAGTCTATACTCTTTTCTCAATACAAACTGGACATTTTTAAATGAATACTCTGATGTAAATATTATGCGCGATGAGTTTTATAAAAAACTTTATTCTATATTGGATTTGCGTGTACCTTTATATAAAAATAGTAATAGTAAAAAGGATTCTCCTGTCTGGTATACTCTCGATATTATACGCAATCTGTATCTTATTACGAAAGAAGGTATAAACATTCTAATTGTTATCACTCTCGCTTAGAATTCTCAAGAATGCGAGCTATTACTAAGATACAAATAAAAACAGCTTAATGGTGAGTATTTTGGCAATGTTGAAA
This sequence comes from Rhagium mordax, assembly GCA_963680705.1. NCBI lineage: Eukaryota > Metazoa > Arthropoda > Insecta > Coleoptera > Cerambycidae > Rhagium > Rhagium mordax. The sequence goes on from OY796662.1 coordinate 13,826,760, forward strand.
GGAATATTTTAGACGGTCCTAAGAAATGTTTGTCTTTCATATAAAATAAAAAATGGGCATCTAGAATACCTAACAATATATATTATAACAACACTAATTACGAAAATTGAAAAGCTTCAATAAACGGTTTTGCTGATTGTTTCAGTAGCTTATCTTCCAAAGTTGAATGCTTTGAATACGATAGCAATCGATTGTATGTCGATTGTGTGTATACTTTGGTTATTTTAGATGTTTTATGGCAATTTCAAAATTGTCGCTTTATGGTGGTGATATAATTACAGTTTGGTAATTCATTGATATAACTGAAAAAAGATAAGTAGAATGTTTTATTGACTTTTATTTATAACACTAATTCTTGAAGAGAGACTTTACAAGGTCATTGATATATATTTAGAACATAAAACTGGCCTCAATACATTGCCTTGTGGAACTCCAACACTTCTTGTAGGGTTTCTATAATTGTCTATACTCACAGATTTTTTCTAGCTCCATATCAAGTCATTAAATTCTCCCCCAAAATCCAAGATTTTCAAATGCACGGAGTATAATATATAAGTTTATATTATACTCCGTGTTCAAATGTAACCAGTAAATCTGGGTAGCTTACTTATCTATAAGTATTCACAATGATGGTTCAACACCACTCATGGTGCTGTAAATTTTAGCTATTAAATCTGTTATTGCATCACTTGTAAGCCATGTATTATAATACGATTAAATAACTTGAACCTGGGATATTACATATTTGGGCGACCTATATCATAATATAAAATAACTCACTGACTCATCAATAGTGAAGGGAAATTAGAATTTAAGTTGTAACGATTTATTTTGCGTATTAAAATATGACTCCTCAAAACTGAATAACCCTGTATTCGCATTTGATCGGTATGTGGTAGAAAAAATACAACAAAAACGCCACAGCGGATGAACGTTGTGAATGAGGCTTGTCCCGAGCTAGAGAGAGCGTCTTTTGCCTTTCAAATTTTACCTAGGGAAGTTAGATATTTCTTGTAGTCGCTTGAATATCGCTATTCATAAAATTTGCTTATTAATTATTGTTTCAGCTTATTGTGCTAGAGTAAAATAATAATTTGTCAAAATAATTACCGTATTTCGTATTATTTCCATATTTTGGATTATTTTCAGATAATTACCTAGTGGCACTGTTTTTTAAGCACGTGGATGGGTACATTGGGTATTCCCATTTCCGTTTTACCGTATCTTGTCTAAAGTAGACGTTTTCGTGGTTCAATTATTGCTAATTGACACGTTATACAATATTTAAATTGTACAAATTATCGCTGTAAGTGAAACTTGCAGATTATCGTTATTTCGTACATAGAACAATTTCTGTGTGGATTTTATTATTATTAGGTTCGACTGTGGTTTATATGAGCTGGAAAAAAGGAAAACTACACTGGTTTTGAATAGTGAAGGAAGTCCACTTGAGACTTACGTTTTTGCTGAATTTATTTACTGTCCAGAGCTACAGACTTCTGTCCAGGAGCTTCCAAAGCATACGGGGTAAGTGATCTATAGTATTTTTTTTCTTCTCATTGAATTAATCAATTTGTAGTACATTTGATCACTTGCTTCGTATGTGACAGAAGTCCGATTTTCTAGTTTCATTTTTTCATCATATTCACGCTATCACAGTTCTATATCGATTTTATTATTTATTATTATTATTATTCCTTAATTTTCGTGTAAGTTACAAGAGTGTAGATTTACCTTGGTTTTACGTATTCCCTGCCATTTTGAATTAGGCATAAGTTCATTCATTTTTGTCCGTCGGAAAGCGAAAGCCATTATCGGTATTTCATGCATTAATTTTTGCTATTTTTACCGTTAAACTATTAGTAAAATATTAACTTGAAATCTTTATATGTGCTAAAATTTCGAATTTATTTCAATATTGTGATTATTGTTACCAATTATTTTGTTATTAATATTAAATATCTGAATCTTTAGAGTTATTACTTCATTAACGTTTCTAAGTTTAAATTGTCCCGTACAAATCTGACATTAAATTATAGTACAAGAGATAAGATTAATGCCATATACCCCAAAAAAGAAACATGATGCAGCTACGGACACGTGTTTCGGAGTTATTGCTCCTCGTCAGCGTAGCGTAGCTAAATAAAGAATATAAGATCTAAAGCAATAACTAATAAAGGTTAGAAAGCACAGTACACAGTACTCAAATTCGTGCTTTCGTGCATCATGGACCACGATTGCAGCCTCAAATGACAGCACTCGGCACATTGAGCTCTATGCGTACTGCTCTATTTCTACCTAGGTAAATACAAACAAAAGAGTGACGTTTAATAGGGTTAAATAATACAAGAGATAAGATTAATGCCATATACCCCAAAAAAGAAACATGATGCTAACCTTTATTAGTTATTGCTTTAGATCTTATATTCTTTATTTAGCTACGCTACGCTGACGAGGAGCAATAACTCCGAAACACGTGTCCGTAGCTGCATCATGTTTCTTTTTTGGGGTATATGGCATTAATCTTATCTCTTGTATTATTTAACCCTATTAAACGTCACTCTTTTGTTTGTATTTGCCTAGGTAGAAATAGAGCAGTACGCATAGAGCTCAATGTGCCGAGTGCTGTCATTTGAGGCTGCAATCGTGGTCCATGATGCACGAAAGCACGAATTTGAGTACTGTGTACTGTGCTTTCTAACCTTTATTAGTTATTGCTTTAGATCTTATATTCTTTATTTAGCTACGCTACGCTGACGAGGAGCAATAACTCCGAAACACGTGTCCGTAGCTGCATCATGTTTCTTTTTTGGGGTATATGGCATTAATCTTATCTCTTGTATTATTTAACCCTATTAAACGTCACTCATTAAATTATAGTCCTTTAAAAATTACAGTCTCCTCATGGTTTTCAACCTATAGGACAAATTCAATCAAGTTAGGTTATTTGTTAACGAACTGATAGTGAAGTTTTGCAAACTTACTAAATTCTTGTGTTCGAATTTAGTATTATTTTGTTATTAATTATTTTCTTTTGTAATTGGTGTCAGATAAGGTATTTTTATGTAAATTTGGTAATTTTACAAATTCTAATATCTTGTGTCATTTTGACAATTTTTTCTATAGTAATATTAAGAAATATTAATTTTGTGAATTTTATCTAGTAATTTAACTATATTGCCGGAACTTTGTTATTTTTTCATCTACTACTAGTTGAACTAATTTTCAACCTAGTTTTATTTCTCTATTTCCTCTTCTCAACTGTTCTGTCTTTATTTCATGACATCTGGCTTTCTGGAAATTTGACTCACTGGAAGTCGATACTGAGTTAACAACATCAGAAGTAAGGAGATATTGGGTGTTCCCGAAAAGTAATAAATTTGTTTGGAACCTGGACACTCTGGACTGAGCAAGAGTGTGGAGACAGGATCTCGCAACCTTTTTATCAACCTCGAGTACTCGCAGGATTCATCGCTACCATGAGAACCCCTTCCGTCTCAGTTCATTCCCGTCGAGTAAGCCTTTACAACAGTAAAACAGACAGACAGAGAAATTGGTTAAATTGTAATTTTTATTCATATTTTTTGTTCATATTTTCAATGTTTTTAATTATATTTAGTTATGAGTCGTTGTTTATTGTAAAGAATTTGTAAGATTAAACTTGTTAAATTCACAGCTTTCTTTTCTTTCTAGTTTATGTAGTAAATACCTAATTGTGTTTTCGATAAACTTTTGTGTATTTAGTTATAAATACTCTGGCGCCAATATATTGCTCTCAATATTATCTCAGTACTCTAAAACAAGGTTTCATCAAATTCACAACCACGTTGTAGCTAGCTGGAGCTAATTGTTTGGCTGCACTTGGAATTGGGCCAATTCAATTCACAAGTGTCGTTGCAAAGTGATGTAATCGGGAAGATGAATTTTTTATTGTTTTTTGTTTCGGACTGCGGCTTTGCGATAAAAGCTCATAAAAGTGCATTTTTGATGCATTTCGAGTGCATCGCTATACTGTGTTTTAGATATTTTAAGAATATCAAAAAAGAGAACTTAATTTTTTTTTTTTATTAAAAAAAACGATATTTAAACCTACACTTTAAAAAAAAAGTTTGCCCCACTTCCATTTCTCATTAAATGGCAATAAACATGTAGCAATGCAGTCGAAATGCATCAAAAATGCACTTTGATGCGCCTTTCTCGCAAAGCCGCAGCACGATTTTGCTATTTTTTTCGGTTTTCGACTCATTTGCATGTATAAAACAAAAAACAAAAAAATCGACTTCCCGATTACATCACTTTTCATCAATTATTTTGACTAATTTCCCTCCACTACAATGCTTCTGCCATTTATAATATAGACAAAGAGCTAAGATATGGCACGGTTATCACTTATGGAACAATAATTATGAAAATAGCAAGAAAGGAATTTTCATAAAACACCCTCTCAATAAGGTAATAAGGGCAAGGCGGAAGAGGAATCGAAGGACGAGTATTTTCTCCATCTTACCGTGCATGTAAATTTATCTAGTTTTTGTGGCATAACCTGACTCAAATATGTAAAAATTGGAGACATAAAACCAGTATAAGTGATGATATGGAGGTTACCCCAACCACTTCACTGACTGTTATACTACGTTCATAATTTCAATTTGGATTTAAAAATCTCTATATAATTCGAACTTAGTTAACGATTTTTTCTTGATATTTGTGAAAATTAAATTAATAAACATCTCCCATTCCAACCCAATCTTTACCAATATCCTTAAAAGAATAAAACGATAGTATTTAAGTAAGCTGTAAATTAAACTATGCATAAACAGAAATTAAGTAAAGCAGATATTTCTTGTGCCAATTTAAGTTGTTTGGTGTAAGGAATTCTTTTCCAAATACTTCCTTCCACTAAAAAGCAGTTTTTATTCATCGTAAAGTTACCAAATCAGAAAAAATCGTCTGGAAGAATTTACACGTGGAACAAAGACAAAAACCAGGAGACAGAGAAGGGTGGTAGACCTCGGGACGGGTCGGGGAAGTGGAAAGTGTGTAATTGAGTTATAGTCTTGCCTGCTGTTGCTGGTGATATCTCGGGGAGTTGATATCTCAGACACAGCCAGCGTTGTGCCACTGACACTTGCAAATATCATACGGGAGATTGGCTACAGCCGTTCGTCCGCATGCCCCTGTGCAAGGATTTATTTTAAAATTCTAGGCTATTTTTATTCCTGCCCGTGTCGATGATTAAGTTTGGTTTTTTGTATATCAGTTAATATATCATAATCAGGTATACTGTAGCATTTGAAATATTACATGAATTTTACTTGGCGTAAGAACCGTCATATCAATTCATGGTAAAACTAATTTAAAGTTTAAAACTGATAAAAAATATGTCGATGAAAAACTGGAAGAGAATTTTGATGAAACGACCAAAGCTTGAAATCATTTAATAATGATAACAAAAACAATTCTCACAATATATTACCCGAACATCAGTCAGGATTCCGAAAAGGCTATAGTACCACCTCTGCTTTACTGAATTTAACTGATGATTTAATTCGAGCAACTGACAACAAACTCGGCACAGTAATAATTTCCCTAGATTATTCGAAAGCATTCGATACCATTGCTCATGACTTACTTTGTGCTAAGGTGCAATATCATGGATTTGATGAGATAGCCATAATTTTTTTTAATTCATACCTTAAGCGAAGGTGTCAGCAATTAGTCATTTCCGAACGCTCGTCTAAAATCAGTCCTATAATTTCAGGTGTTTCGCAGGGTTCAATTCTGGGTCCATTATTGTTCATAAATTATACCACCAACATTTTTAATCACGTTGAATTTTCCTGTCTTCAGACATATGCTGATGATTCTCAGATATCTCACCATTTTAATTTAAATCAAACAAATGAAGCTTCTGACTTGATCAATGCTGATCTAAGATCTATAAGCACGTATTCACATTGCCATAATTTAAAATTAAATCCGGAAAAAAGTGTAGCTATATTGTATTGTTTTAAAAACAAACGTCAAGAAATCACAGATCAATTAAATTTACAGGTAAATAATGTACCACTTGCTTTTTCGAATATATCGAAAAATTTGGGGCTTATATTTGACGAAAATCTCCGCTTTTCAGGTCATGTCAGTAAGCTAATACTAAAATCGTATATGCGTCTGAAATTATTATTTTCAAACAGACATATTATTATAATAAACCAATGTTTAAAAAAGAAAAAAAAAGAAGCTCTGTGAAAGTCTTGTATTGTGTACTATCCGTGTGTGGACGCGGTAAATAAAAAGAGAATACAAAAAATTCAAAACAACTGTTGTCGATTTATTTACAACTTAAGAAAATTTGACCATATCTCGTCCCACTTTAAACGGCTTCAATGGTTAAACATGTCAAATACAGTAGATCACCACCGTTTAGTTTTAGTTCATAAACTCCTGCTTACCTCTACCCCTGACTATTTAAAAGAAAAACTTATATTTCGAAATGACATATTCACAAAGTAAATATTAGATATCAAAATACACTTACCAGGCCTCAGCATTAAACAGCTTTATTTTCAAGATCATTTATAAATACAAATCTTTATCCATTTATAGATTTTGCAAAACAGTAAAATTAGAATTATTAAATAAAAATAATATTCTATAGCCTATTGAATATATTGTATATTTCTACTATAGTAAACTCTTTCTGTTTTTCTCCCACAATCATCAATGATAACTTTGTATTTCTTCCACAATCTTCAATGATAACTATGTTTTATGCCGTAATATATGTAGAGTTTGTCTATTTTCTCTGTTTTGTTAGTCTTATTTAAACTATTTTTAGGTTAGGTCTTAGGTTAAGTTTAGTAGTTAAGTCTATTTTCGCAGTGGTTGCTGATCTAGCTAAACTTCGCCACTTGCTTCACCAACTGAATATTGTATATTCTTGTGCAAACTTTGTCATCTTTGCAGAAATAAATACGTTTTATTATTATTATTATATTATTTTAAAAATGGGAAAAAATTAAATCCGAAAAAATAATTAAAATAGTGTGTAATAGATTTTATTTCAGTCCTTCGTTTTTAAAATACAGATTATTAAAACTTCTTCTGGTGAACTGATACAAATTGTCAATTCAGTCAATCAATCTCAACCCTGTGGGCAAATTTGATATTCGATATTTTTTGGTGAAAATAAATTGTTTCTATTATTTTAAGCAAGTATATAATGTACTAGTGCCTGCGCTTTTTATCATTTTGATTTGTAGAAGTGTTTGTGGGTTCTCTTCCGTGTTGAATATTTTGATGAAGTGAAGAAGGCCGCTACAAATCGCCAAATCGTCAAAAATTTAAAATGACCGAGCTTTAGCTTAAAATGCATATATATAATTAAATGTCTGGTTATCGTTTCAATATTTGATATCAACACAGCCACATACGAAAAAAAGGACCAGATAGTGTAGAAATAACCTTTTTTTTTAAATCGGCATTAAAGTACCTCAAAATCGTCATTAAAGTGATAGAAATAGTCATTATTGTACGATTTTAGTAGTTGGCAAAGGTGACAGATAAACGTAAACATAAATTTTTTATTGCTTGTGATAATAACTGTGTTGTAATAAAAGGTAAATAAATACAATTTTTTAAATTGAGAATTGTATTATCACTATTATAATTGTTAAAAATAATGGTTTTCTTACAAAAAATTATTCCAATTTGACATTTAAAAATAATTATGACATTTCCTAAAGTCACTTAAAATTTTAAATAATTATGACATGTCACTGAAAATTATTTAAGAAATAGGGTAAATTAATTTTAATTTCACAGTTATTGTATTTAAAAAAAAATGTAATATGCACCTCGGCATTAAAGTTCCTTTTTATCACTCATGTGCATGTGGTTTAATTGCCTCAGTTCTACGGGTCTCGACAGCTAAACTTTAATGCCTTGATACATAAATAATAACTATTCTTAATTCTTATCTAAGTACACTGACGATCAATTGAAGTGACCCAAGAAAAATTTGCATCAACTTCCAACTCATATATCTTTTGATACAAGAATTGCAGAGCCATAAATCTTTTTAGGTATTATAGATATATGCCTCAAGAATATGTGACATATTTTGCTTGTCCTTGTCTCGTTTATTTTTGGAGATACGGTGATGAAGGTTGAGCTATGTTTTTCTGCCAAAGTTTGAGGTCGTGCATGGAGTGTCCCAAACCGTTTTCGGATATCACAATATCGTCATTTTGTACCCTCATTCATTGCGTTCATTTTCATTTTTTATTGATTGTGCTAACTTAATTGTTGTTGATTTTTTGAGGATTTCTATACAACAGTACATTTTTTTACTTTTTGACAGGGGGGGAGAACTGAATTGATAGTTTTCGCAAATGAAACTGTGAATGCGCGGGATAGGTACCTCCATCAAATTTTGCGGCCTATTGTATTGCCTTTTGCGAATCAAAGATACCCTGAATTTCTGTATATGCAAGACCACATCGTGCTCGAGTAGTAAACAATTTTTTCGAAGAAAGTATCACAAGAATGGTATGGCCTTCCTGCTCGCCGAATCTCAACCCTATCGAGCATGTCTGGGGCATACTTGGAAGACGCTTTCGCAAACAAATGGTACCAGCTATCAATTTGGAAGAACATGCTGTTGTGGTTTCAGAGGAATGGCCTCTTGTGGATCAGCAAATTATAGATAATTGCATTGTCAGTATGCCCAGACGGTATCAAGCTGTTATAGAAGCAAGAGGTGGACCAACTCGTTATTGACATTTAAGGTTAAGAATTTTTATTTGTGTATTATGTACGTGTAAGATTTAATTGTAAACATTAAAAACAAAGTAAGCATTTAAAGTCAAAAAATGTCTTGTTGTATAAAAATTCTCAAAAAATCAACAACAATTAAGTTAGCACAATCAATAAAAAATGAAAATGAACGCAATGAATGAGGGTACAAAATGACTATATTGTGATATCCGAAAACGGTTTGGGACACTCCATGCACGACCTCAAACTTTGGCAGAAAAACATAGCTCAACGTTCATCACCGTATCTCCAAAAATAAACGAGATAAAGACAAGCAAAATGTGTCACATATTCTTGAGGCGTATATCTATAATACCTAAAAAGATTTATGTCTCTGCGATTCTTGCATCAAAAGATATATGAGTTGGAAGTTGATGCAAATTTTTCTTGAGTCACTTCAATTGATCGTCAGTGTATTATTAAAAATTTCAACTTTTAAAAATAATTTCTTGGTCCTGTAATGTTTGCTGTCCATCAATACCCGCATTCTTGAGGTCTCTAATTTTGATGTGGCAATTTCATTTTGACAGCTGCCAACTGTCAAACGGACAGTTTAAAAATTCCAACAGTTTTAAAAGAAGTTATTCATATATAAACCATCAATGCCTGCGTTCTTGAGGTCACTGATCACGATTTTGATGTCGGAATTTCATTTTGACAGCCGAAAACTGTCATACTGACAGTTTGACAATTCCAACATTTTGAAAAGAAGTTCCCTTTATGTATAAATCATCAATATCTACGTTTTTCTGGTCGCTGATCACAATTTTTATCTCAAAATTTCCCTTTGACAGCTGTCAACTGTCAAACTGACAGTTTAAAAATGTCAGTATGTATTTTGAAAAGAAGTTTTTTATGAGTAAAGTAAACTATCAGTGTCCACGTATTTGAGGTCGCCGATCGTGATTTTAACCTCGAAATTTCATTTTGACAGCTGCCAATTGTCAAACTGACAATTTGAAAATTTCAGTACATATTTTGAAAAGAAGTTTTTTCATGTGTAAACTATCAATACCTACGTTTTCGAGGTCACTGATAACGATTTTGATGGCAAAATTTCATTTTGACAACTATCAACATTTAATTCCCGTTTTCAATCTGTATTTCTATATTACATTCCGTAATATCTCTTCACAAGTTAGGAACTTGTTTTCTGTAGAGCATTATGCGACTACACTTTATCTAATGACATGTAAAAAGTAAATTAAAAATGAATTTACGATGCAGGGATACAGATAACTAGGTATCGGTAGTTAATCAGGGTGAGAAAACGGGTCCGCAGGCCTCGTCACTATGCAACTGCAGCTCTTCAACAGATGAGAACCTGGCTGCTGTAGAGTATAATGCGACAAGCCTCTCTACAGGAGTTGGAAACTTGGCTTCTGTAGAGCATAATGTGACAGGCAGATGCAAGAGTTCGGAAACACATATTATTTGCAAAAAAGTGCTAATTAATTTTGTTACATTTGTGGTAAATATTTAAAAAATATCGTTGAATTTTTAATGACGATTAAAAAAAAATTTACACTGATTTTTTCGATCGTAAGGTGATTGAAGATGATTGGATTGGAAACCAAATATTATATGCAACACTTGCAGAGTAATGTTGATAAGCAGGTAGAGTAGAAGGAAAGGTAAAAGGTAAAAGGTAAAAGCAAAATAACATATCAGCAGTTAAGGGAATTTATATAAAAGAACCTATAAAATGGAATCGACCAGAAAATAAAGACGACTGTTATTTTTGCGTGACTACATATGGGAACAATAAGATTATTAAGTCAAGAAGCGACTTTAGTTTACACATAAAAAAACTACTTTTGTAAATGTTGAAATTTTTATACTGTCATTTCGACAGTTGGTAGCTGTCAAAATGAAATTTCCACATCAAAAACGTGATCAGTGACCTCAAAAACGTGGGTATTGACGGTTTAAACACGAAAATAGTTATTTATGCAACAAGTGCGTAAGGTGAGATTTTTTCACGAATGGGAATTTTGTCCCATGAGTGAAAAAAGCTCACTTTTCGCACGAATTGCATACAATATTTTTTCTACTACCGAAATGCATCTAAATTCTCTAATAATAATGTGAAACGTCAAAATTTACCTATTACGTCAAAACTTCATATTGTCATTTAAAAATCACAATACTGTTATAGCCAACTTAATTTTAAACCAGTCAATTGTCTATTATTTCTTTGTCTAATGTCAATGTCAAGAATATAAATGAAACTTCAGAATTGTAAAAAATTCAATGATTATTGTTAAAGAATACTGGAAATTAGGTGGTATGTTTTATAATAATACCGTGCTATTAAATAAATGGACTACATAAAATTAAATAACTACATTTAACGTTTTTAAAATAATAATGTTTATTATAGGTGCTCTAATAGGTATGCAATTGTTTAGTATGTTACGTTACGCACTAGTGCGTAAGGTAAAAACACTTTACGCACTAGTGCGTAAAGTTTAACTTTACGCACTCTACAGCGTGCGGAAAGTTAGTACTTTAAGATCGGTAGTAGAAAAAAATTTTTTTAAAATGTGGAAATTTTTCATGATAAGAAAGATGACTTCTACACTATCCGGGCCTAGTAGCCAAAAAATGATGAGAAACTTAAGTTTTTAGTAGCCGGTTTCTGTTTCAGGATATCAAATTACATCGGAAAAAATGGGTCCGGTTTTTGGTAATGGACTTTTTTTGTATGTAGCTCTGTAATCATCATCATCTAGTCCGGTATGCATATTTGCTATTGGTATTGAATTAAATAAATCAAACGCAACCAAGGTGCAAATTTGTTATAGAATGAAGCAAACAAAACTTTCGTCTTACAAATCAAATTTAATACGAGCTTTGCCTTATTAGAAATCAAGCCAAATATAAACCTAATCCTGCTAGATATTTCGTAACGTAATGAATTGCAGTACTAATTTTCTTCTTTTTTTTGGGGGAGTATTTTGGAAAAAGCGCATTCCATAGCCAACTAGATTCAAAGATAGCAAAAGTAGTTTTTTAGATTTAATTATGTTTCCCAGGCTATCAAGGCTAAATGATCTTAGGTCGATTACACGACACACATAAGCATCTCATCTTACCATGGTCGATTAGTATTCTATCTGGTGCTTTTAAAGTTTAGCATATTGGACCACTCCTATTTACTTTATTCATTTATAATTCGTTTCAACCGCACGTATATTTTTAGAGATTATGATTAATTGACACAGTATTTGGTACGTATTATAAAATATTGGCTCTTTTCTGCTTATAACTTCGCCTTTTAGCCGAAATATTGAATATACATTGTATTTCATTTGTAATTACTTTAATTAATATAGAGACGTACGTTGTTAAACCTTATATAAAAAGGGTTACTTAAAAACAAAGAAATAATAAGTAAAAATAAATCAGAATCATTCTCTACTATTGCCAGTTTTCAAAAAGTACGCACCACAACATATTCAAGTTTAATCAATTGCTAATATTGATATCTGGATTACCTGTGGAAAATTATTTGATTATATCTCACCCAACTTAAACGTGCTCGTCACATCTAAGTTTAAGTGTCACTTTAAGAAGTCATGAAGAAAACGGTTAATATTAAATTTTCGCCTTGCTGCTTTCTTCCCCTACCCCATTCTTAAGACTTTGCTTAAAATCGACTAACCTCGTAGGTAATTGAAAATTAATCAACGCCTAGAGAAATATTACCATATTAAAAGGTAGGTTGTATATTTTAATTAATTTAATTTAGGACTAAACAATGAAAATAATAATTGGAACGCCACCTCTCAGTCAATAGCAGGAACTACACGTGCATGTAGAACAAGCACATAGATAGAGTTTAGTATGCAGATGTACAGAAAGGGTTGAACATCCGGGTGATTGGAGAAATCAATATTGGCAGGATCGAACTGGCCTTATATGTGTATAATTTCCTAGTGGATAACAGTGTAAGTATTTAACGCTCGTAACGAGATTCCATTGACAGAATACATTGTTTTTGTACAAAATATTTTTTCACATAGTATTTTTGCTTTAACGGGTAGTAAAAATGCGTCAAAGAGAAATTTAATATAAAATCAGAAAAATGAAGAAACAAATTCTTTTTTCTTGTAAGTTATTTAACTATAATAGGTAAGTCTTAGGTTGTATTTATTTATATTTAATATTAGATAGCGATGCAATGTATAATTATAAATCTTTACAGAAACTTATCAGTTTGCCGTATGTGTATTTTTAGTTGATTTAAGAAATAATGGTCATAAATTCTTGCGTAGATTACGGACAGTGATGGAGTCCAGGAGTCGGAAAAGTAATCGACAAAATTCTACAGCAACCAAACCTATACTCCTACCCCCGTTTTAGAGGAACCTGAAGACGAAAAGCATAGTGGATGAACTTTTTCGCGAACCCCCCCAAATGACCAAAAAGCACCTCTTTCTCGTGTTTTCCCATTGTAAGGCTAGTAAAACCCGTGTTTGGAGAGGATTAGCTGGGAAAATCATAGGAGTTTGATAAAAGGGAAGGATAAAGGCAGAAGAAGACGTTAGCTGCCCCTAAGGGTAGTTACAACCCTTTCGGGGGGTTGAAAGATGAATTTCCTTTTTTTTTTTTAAATCTCTATATACCCGTTTTAAAGCTAAAATCCCGACTCCTGGATTCTACTAGGAATGCCTTGAAGAGAAATGAAGGGTAGTACAAAACTTTTATTCCTGGGTTACTCCTCTCGATTTACAATCACCTTCCAAAGGATTAACTTAGTAAGCAATTTATTACCTATAACTTTTGAATCATTTGATGTAAGTATTTGCCCCAGACTTTGACATTTATTTTAAAGTATTTTAATGAGTGAAATCCTTCAAATTCGGATTGCAATACCGATTGTGCCACATACAGAGTTATCTGAAATGGTACTTATCAAAATAAAAGCCCAAGTAACAAATTTTAGTTCGGCAAGTTACTCTAAAGCTACATAACCCAGTCATTACATACAAAAAAAGTAAAATTCGATAGTTGGAGGGTTTGCGGAAGTGAGGGCCGTAAATAGTTTTTGACTCGTGAAAACAAATTTTGTTCTGGTTGGTCCTACGGTTAAAGTTGTTCTATTTAATATTATAGATTTAATTCTTTGCCATTTTCAACTCACACTTTGATTTCTAGTTTCAATATTTATTTATTTAACAATACACTACCCAACAGAACAATCCATTTACTGGGTAGGACATTTAGAAAATACACTTCTCCAAGAAATTAACGCACCACCATAAAATAACCAAAAGTTTGAAGTTAATTTTTGTCTAGACCTCTTGTCCGATTTCGATGATTTTTTTTTTGAATGATAGGCTCTTTATTCAGGAACGTGAATGTAATTTTATTTTTTCAGAGAATTTTTTTTTATTGATTACAGGGTGTAACAATTGAGACGTGTTTTTTCCATGAAATTTATAACGCCCTGTGAAGTTCAACAGTTACACCAGCTACTTAGAATTCATCTTGTTCATTGTTCATTTTGTTACCGTAGAATTAAATAGTAAATTAAATAATTGTATAAAATTTATCCGCGTTTTAAATAATAAACTGCTAAATCAAACATAGAGTTGAGTCAACCGGTATTCGCGTAATAATAATAGTAATAATAATAATAATAATATTTATTTCTCCACTGTGCAAAGATATATATATATATATATATATATACAAAAGTATACAAAAAGTCAATGAAGAAAACGTCACAAATATTTAAAAAAAGCAGTACAAATAAATAGTGCAAAAAACACTGCAAAGTAACATATTAAACATTATAATAAATACATACTACAAAATAATATAATACATATATATAAAAAAATGTACAGATTAATTTGTACCCGTCACATATAAAAGAACCCTAATTAAGGAAATACTAACCCGTGAGATATCAAATTAGTGCAGACAGTTGTTATCTCATTGGTCGTCGCGTTATATAATAGGAGAATTGACACTTCATTGCGTGAAAACGATTGGAGTCTCAACGATCCAGCCGACATTATATAACAGGAGAGCTGATCCTTCATTGCGTGAAAACGATTGGAGCGTCACCGATCCGTCCGAGGGTAGAAATAAATTAAATACGTATTTTTCATAGTATCACTCTAGTTTGAAGCCACAGGCCCCGTAAGAGTCTATCATTGTTAATTAATAAAATCTCGCTAGTATCTTTGACTGCCTGTCGAAGGGAAATAAAATACCTGAAACCCGCTATCCGCGTTTTACCGTCACGACGCTGTAAATACGAGATTTCCGTCGCTAATACATCCTTGTTTTACCCTTCTACAATACTCCGTTGTAAAATATTGCTAGCTTAAGAATTTCACGGTTATTTTGTACACAATATTGGTAATTAAATAAATGTTGTATACAGGTCTCTGAACACTCCGTGTTGTTATTTCAAGTAGGGAATTAAACAGGTATTATCAATTGCTCAAGTCTAGTAAGATAAGCAATTCATTTCGTGACCCCTGTATCACTCCGTTCTTCACTGAAGTTACCTAGGGTTTTCTTGGAAACCGCCAAGAAATAAAGTGCTGTTTCTTGCACTATAAACAAAGAAACTGGCGCCCGAGGTTCCGTTTAAAAATAAAGGTAATTGCAAAAGCTAGAAATACTGTTTGTGGAAGTAAGTTGCAAACAATACGGCTTACGTAATTAAGCGTCGTCACACATGGTTGTCGGCAGGTTATTACTCATTCGCTTAATACTTACTAATGAATTACCAAAATTTATTAGGATTAATTTTAATAGTGTTTTCAATGTTACGACAGTAGTTTTTATATTCAGTGTTAACTTCATCTGTGATGTGAGACCTTAATAATTTAAACTCTTCAAGTGCAAGAGGGTCATTGAATTGAATTTTTTGTTATCATACTATGCTCTATGTTATATTTTAATTATTTGATTATATTGCAATTATACCAAGGTGGATAGATCCTGCCTTTAATAACAGTTTTAGGGACAATACAATCAAGAACTACGTACAATATGTTTTGACCTAGAGGTACTAAGAGGACAACATTTGGAAAATTTTCAAAAATACTTATTCGAAGTAACTGTTTTAAAAGTAAACGTACCAAAAACAATATAATCATGAAAGAATGATTGACGCGATGCTTAACGCTAAGCGTTCTAGTGCCAACGTGATTTCAAACTCCTCGCCGTCGATATCATTCCGAACTGAAGAAATAACAAAGCAAAAAAAAGTCATTTAGTAGTGTAAAATATTATACAGTGTACACGAAGTGCGAAAGCCCTTTGCTAAAGCACCTTCTTGAAAATGGCATAAAACGCCAATAATGAGTAATATCATAATAATCTTATTCAGTGTATTTCAGATTTAGTTGAAGGGAATACAAAATATAGCGCGTGCATGAACACACTGTAAAATCCATCACTATTGGCTGGACAAAAGAGAGGCCAACAATCACAATCCATCGTAGACAACGCGATTAATTTATTCTTAACTAATATTTTTTCTCACATTCTGATGTCAATTTTCTCTGGGCGATTGCAAATCTAATGCTGACTTCAAATCTATTAAGAAATCACGGCTAATTTTTAAGATTATTCAGAAAAACGAAAATTTTTTTATCTCTCTTTTTGGCTGAAGCCCGTCGTCAGACAGGTTTTAGACTTTTACATTATTGGGGCACTTTTGGCGACTAATATTTTGGTGTGAAAACAAATGCTCGATAGTGTTTTGTTTTCGAGATATCCGAGGTAACTTTTGCTTTTCGTATGGCAGCTTATGGGATTTTTCGTCGAAAACAAACACTCGTTTTTACAGCAAAATATTAGTCTTCAAATATAATATCTCCTAATAATGTAAAAGTCTAAAATCTGTTTGACCAAGATGACTTTGACTTGGCTAAAGCCAAAAAGAGAAATAACAAAAATTTCGTTTTTCGTATACCTAAAATGTGCTTTCTCCAATCAACCGCCCTTATTGCTTTTACCGTTTTCGAGATCCCAATGGTGAGCCTATAATTTGGGGTACACGGTATCCAAAAAATGCACAGAAATAATTATCATGTTTCCTAAATAATTTGTGTGGAAATTGATTTTTATGTGCTTTGTATACTAAATATTTCTACAAAAGAACGAGAAAATCACATGATCGTTCTAAAACGACTTTATGCTATATTCAACTCATTCACATTCGTATACCTAATGTAAAATATTGTACAACGTATTTAATTCTGCTTTCGGTGTAGTATAACTAAAAAGTGCATGTGAAAATAAATTCGGTTTAATTTTGGGAATTCAGTAAACTGGTGAATATTTTTCGTTTGTGTTTATATTGGCGCTATTATTCTATTTAATCTGGGCCTAAGCGGATTTCAGATCAGTTTTCACGATTGAATATTTTGTCTAGTGCTGTGGTTGCCATAGTGACGTAGAGTCTGCTTACGTTCGCCGCACGTCATACCGCATATAACTCCACCAGAATATTGTTTAAAATCTCTAATTGGTTAATTGAAATTTTCATTTGCTTGTTTGTAAATTTTGCTCGTTTGAGCTCAATTAAAATACGGTCCATATTCGACAATGTTTTAAACACTAGTGAAATATGCCTACGTATTGTTAACGCTCCAAGCTAAAATGTGCGACTCTAAATAGTGTTATTGATGTAAAACTATCAAAATGTATATTGTATAGGTGACTATGTTTTAAAAATATTATATTCCATCAATTTTGTTACATCATCACTGAAGGCGGTTGCAACATGAATATCATTAATATATTATTCTTTTTCTTTTCTTGTTTGGGATTTATTACCACATATTCTGGAAAGTTTTGAAATTACAGATAAGCAAGAAAATATCTGGATCTGGATTTAAAAAAATAACCTTTAAGTTGTTTTTTTTTATATAGAACATGAATAAAAATAATGTTTTAGAGTCGTTTCGGAAACTCTCTTGTTTTCTTTTTTTTTTTAATTTTAATTTGTGTATTTCGTGAAATTACATAATTTGAATGTTTATGTCATATCCATAGATACAGAAATGTTGATCAGATTAGATATTCATATTGCTAAGTTCTTAGCATTCATAGTTATCGCAGTTTTCTTGATATTGTTGCCGGTTCTTTAATTTTCCTTTTTTTACTGTCTGACTCTTATGTCAAAATATTTACCTCATCCCAGTTTATTCCATGTGGACACGCTTTTGAACATGGACATAGTTTTCATCTTTCTGTGATCTACTCAATATGTGTGGATATTACAAGGTGATTTAAACCTTTAATTCATATTATTTACGGTTATCTCGCAAAGTATCAATATTTTCTTTTTGGTAGGTACATTCTAGGATATACTATTTGGGGCGCATTAATTTTAATTTTGGTAGGATTAAAGTGGGTAAAAATATTTAAATCACAAAGAAGAGAATAGGACACAAACTTAGAATCAATTTCATTTTAATTGCGACAACCAACTTGAATAAATAACTAATACATTGTCAAGCTCAATGATGTTTATGACTGGCTATGCGAACTCTCTAAATCTTTACTGTAAAACGGGACATCGATCTGTGGTTATGGCCATTCTATTCGACCCATCCATCTCCATGAATTTTTTGAGAATTTTTGTCCATCTATATCTCACAACCAGCATTATTACGGCGTAGCCCCTCTTCTTAATTATTTCACTTAACAAGTTATAGATTGTCTCCACCTACTGATAATTCAATTGTTACAGCTTTCTGTTTTTTTGTTACTCCACCGATTCAAAAAACACAGGCTTGGAAAGCTGGACATTTTAAATCAGCTCATTGATAATAATAATAATAATAATACTTTATTCACCACTGAAGATACAAAATGTACATATGGCAAGTCATGTAAGATATGTAACTGATACAAACAATTGTAAAGTAACATAATATGAAACAAACAATTTGGGTACATAAAATTTAAAAGTACAAGTCAAAAAATAGTAGGAAAATATTTCACAAACAGATAGACATAATAAAAGTTACTAAATACACATATAATATACAAACATGTAAAAATAAGTAAAGCTATAGATAAAAGTATAAAGGCCTCTAAGGTTCTCTATTTAAAAATTCAGCTATGCTATAGTAACCTCCTTCTAAAAGCAAATTTTTTACTGCATTTTTATAATAGCTATATCGCCGTTCTTGTCTAATTTCTAGCGGTAGGCTATTATAGAGCATTATGCAGTTATATTGTGGAGATTGCTTAAATTTTGTAGTACAATGTTTTGGTATGCTCAGTAATTTTCCATGCCTAGTATTGAACGAATGATATTCATTTCTTCTACTAAATAGGTCCATATTTTTTTTTATATATGTAAGGCACTTAAATATAAATATACATGGTGTTGTGAGGATTTTTTTATTTTTAAATATTGTTCTACAGCTCTCATTGTATTCCATACTAAATATAAGTCTTATAATTCGTTTTTGGCTAATAAATACCCTGTCTCTATCTTTTGCACTCCCCCAGCATATGATGTTGAGGGATATGTGTGAATAGGCTAGGGCATAGTATATATTTAATATTCCCGATATATCTAAGGTGCTTTTTAGTTGTAATATAGCAAAGTAGGCTTTATTTAGCTGGTTGCAAACATGTTCAATATGAACGTCCCATGTCAATTTGGCATCCAAGTGAGTGCCAAGCAATTTAGTGCTGTGTGATAAGTTGATATTTTCGTATAAGTTTATATTATGCGGCAACGATCTTTGCATATAAAAATTTATGAATACTGTTTTCGTGTTATTTAGTATTAATTTATCTCTTTGAGACCAGGAGTTGACTTCCTGGAGTGCATGATTTACCAGCTCTTGCAGTTTCTCAGGAGTTTCTGCTGACAAGGTCACCGTAATATCGTCAGCAAACATCGTTAAGTGTCCATGACTAAGATAGTTGGGTAAATCATTGATAAACAACATAAAGATTAGTGGTCCTAGTACAGAACCTTGAGGAACTCCAATTGTTACATCATGCACCTCTGACTCTATTTCACCCAGTTTGACTTTTAATGTTCTGCCTTGCATGTATGACAATATCCATGATAGTATTTTTCCTCGTAAACCAATATTGTATAGTTTTTTGCTTAATAGATTTTTGTCGACAGTATCAAAAGCTTTTGATAAGTCAAACAGCAATGACACAACATATAGACCTCTATCTAAATCTGCGTAAATATGGTCTAATAGATGGCAAGATGCTGTTTCTGTGGACAGATGAAGCGAAAATTAACTTTAACCACAGTGAGAAAAATAAACTAGCTTCAACCCCAAAAGGATAATGAAACTTCTGGTTTATGAGCAGGAATCATAGAGCGGAATTTCACAAGCAGCACCTTTCCGGTGTAACGAAGTGATTTTTTCGTTACTAATTCCTGTTCAATATACTATTATTCGATACACCCCGTATAGAATTAAGTTGTTATTTTCCTCATTTTTATATTATCACCTGTAACCAGTTAATTATTTTGATTTATAATATAACCTGTCCTGTTATTACTAAGTATTCAATAAATCCGTAATTACTATAAGCAAACAAATAATATACCGCGCTGATATCTGTCCCTCCCCGGCAACACCTTGGTGTGAAAAGCGTATCCGCGCCGAGGCCAGTTCGGCCGCAACAACCAGCGAATGTAGACGTGTCGATGCAGCGCTCCAGCGTATAAAACTGGGTGCATTTATTCACTGCGATGCGACATTACGCTTTTCCCTACCACTCCGCCATTTTATAGAAGATTAATATTCTGAATCCAAGAGAGCTGAAGTCAGTCAAGAGCTGTCATCGAAAGCAAGCAGACGTACCCACCGTAAAGTAAGTTAAGTCCAGCCGTGACGCATTTATTCACTGCGCGGCTTATTTTGCGTTCATCCCTACTACTCCGAGCTTTTACAGAGCATTGATATTCCGAATCCAACACAACTGCCTTCAGTACCCGTCCGCTGCTGTTCCTGACCAGACGTGACTAAATAAGCAAAAGTAAGTAAGGTATATAGGTAGAGATTGTAAGTGAAGGCTATTGTAAAGTATTAATACCTGTTCTCTTTTAGTCGGTCGCAGTTCCCCATTCGTTCCAATAATCTCGCTGTTTCTTTCCAGCTGATTGTAAGCCAGTCACTGGTCTATGCTTTATACGAGGGCACTTCCTCCTATCCAGTGTATACGTATGTAGCGCAACTTACTGTACTAATCATAATTTATTTCCAGTATCCGAGACCCAGGCCTGAGAGGAGTATTCTGTTAATGTCCTAACTCTACTGTTAGTTAATGCTGCGCAATACGCCAAGTCTGTAACCTGTAAATAACCTGTTTTAATAGCCTGTAACCGTTTAGTTAACCGCCTGCTCGCCTTGCTTGATATTCGCACCACTGTAGTTTGTGCTTTGCTGTAGTTGTATAACTTTTAAGCCCAGCTAAGATGTAGTTATGTAACTAGATTACAGCTTGTAGAATAGTAACCGTATTTGCGTATCTTGTTCCTGTTCACATATATCCTGAATAAATCTAATTGTGATATTAACTGTGACTTTTTTCCGTAACGAAGTCTAATTTTTCCAACGACCCACTGGAATATCCGTTTCTTCACTGTAGCTGCCTGAGTAGTGGTGTTTCTGCACTATAAACAGAAACTGGCGCCCGAGTAAAGCACCGCCGCCGCCTCGAGTACCATAGTGACACTTCGGCATTTTCTTGCCTAAAACCTAAAGTACGTCACACCTACTCTACTAAAAAGAAGAAAACTCAACAGCGACAACATAATAAATAATAAAACCGCACATGCTAATTATTTGTCACAATTTTTGTTTTGAAAATATTAAAATATTAGAAACTGAGATAAATCTGGATGAAAGGTTATTACTAGAATGATACATATAAATGCATCAAAGAACGGGCTAAGTAATATTTATGAAAATATATTTAGAAATTTTAATAATTCTACTGATGATTAGGTTAAGAGAGTATCTTCTTCCTCTTTCAATAGCACACATGGCGCTTTTCCCGTTTAGGTGAGTATAATAGTCAGCAAATGCAATGCAATGCAATTGAAATGATGAAGAAGAGTCTCAATGATTTAGGTTATGTCTATAATCCGGCGATAGAGATTGTTAGTATGATAAAAATATTTTGTTTCCAATTTTAATTATTACTTCTTATTGCATTTCTGGACGAATCTCGACGAATTATGACGATACACAAAATTTCAGAGAAAAAAAATTTCTATGAAACAGTTGTATTTACCTGATTAATTTAACTATATTAAAATTAGGTACTTTTATTTTGGATTTATCAGGGCAAAATTTATTAATTAATACATATTCAATTATTTTAACAATGTAATCAGGTTATTTGCAAATTGAATCTCTGCACTTTTTTTATTTTAAAATTTATTACCGATACAATATTTATAATAATTAATTATTATTTAATGAACAAAATATTCATTTATAAAGGCAGCTCGATGATAATAATATTTCAGTACATATTTTTATTTTAAATTTATACCAAACCAAAGTCACACAGGTTTGGTGTAAACTGGACAGATTCCAGATCGATGCTTAAATTTTGTAAAATCGCTACCCTGTTTTCCAAAAAAATGCTCAAGCAGGTCGCTTCTTATTTTCGATTTGTCATATTAGATAGGGGTCATCAAAACTTTCAACAATAAACTCATCAAAAAAAGAAAATATATGTACCACTTTTCCAGATGTTAAACACCATATTTATAGTGATGATAAGTTAAAATTTTGAAAATTTTTACGTTTCATTTGAATCAGTAAACAGCTCTGACAAAATAAATTATAATATGACAAATTGCAAGCAAAAATCGATGTTTTCGAGATCTTTTTATGGAAAAATTGGTAACCATTTTACAGAACTTACGACATTACCCATTTCCGTCAATAAATGCACCAAAATAGCAAAGCAAGATGTGGTACTCGTGAAGTCCTTAATGTGATTCGCTCTAGTGTTTTAATTGATAATTAACAAATGTAATTAATGAGATAGGTTATGTTAGAGAGGTGGAAGACGTGCCGAACTAGTTAGTTATTATCCTGTATAGTTAGATTACAGCTTCACGAAAGCGTAATGAGCTTGTTATATTGCTTCACCCGTTAAAGGATAACATCAGGATAAATCTGACTTTTATAACTCATATGGCTCGATCGTAAATGTTTCAATTAATGTTAATGGATAACGGGAACGCATAAAGCAAAGGAACGGCGTTTATGTTTATTATGGTTTAAACAGTTCGAGTGAGAAATTTCTGAAGTTATTTTAATGGTCAATAAATTGCATCGTTTAATTTTTTAGAGAAATTGAGTCTTCCACTATTACTAAATTGGATCTAAAAGCCTTTAATGCGAAACGCGGCGGCATAATATTGGTTGTAAAATGTATTTTGCCAACTCCCTAATGTCACCTATTGAAATCTGTGACAAAAAGGAGATGATAACCTATAGCTATGGTTTGTTTATTGTGCAAATTTTGATCATGCAAAAAATTAATGTGGAAAATGAAAGACGATTTACAAACTGATAGTCTTAGTTTTTACCGTACAGCTTGCAATGTTAACACTGGTGTTGTTTACTTGGAATTATCACCATTGGACAATGTAGGATTGAGGATTGCTAGCGGGCTTTACTACTTCTTCCGGTGTCTATTTCCTAATAACCAATAACAGGTGACAATTGTTTTTTGTTCAAATTATATCTAGCTTCCAAATTTTTAACATTACTGTGCAATATAGATATATTCTTGTCTCCAAAAAGAGTTGTTTCATTACATCTGTAGAATGAGGTAAGGTATTTTAGTCTTCGACCCATTAACATTTTAGCCAGAGATGGAAGATTTTGTTTCAGAGTACTGTTATATCCTATTGTGATTAAGTATGGGTGTTTGCTTTCTGAGTTCGTAATAAGACTCTTAATTGTTTCAATATGTCTCTCAATAATTCCGTTAGATTAAAAGTATAAGGGACTTAAAGTTCAATTATAGTTTCTTTAGAAAAAACTTAAAGCGCTAGCTCTTCAATGGATGACCATTATTTGAGATTATGCTTGATGATAATTGGTAATCCATGAAATTTAAATATTGATAATAATTCCTCCACTGCATTGGCGTCTTTGAGAGATAATTTTAAGACCTTAATAAATTCCGAATAATAATCACAATCTACCCGAAAATTAAACTTTTTAATTTATACGAAATCTACGACGATTATTTCCCAAGGCAGCTGGAATGACATGACTTGTTAATAATCGCCTACTGTTTGATTTTCATTTCTGGCAAACCATATATGCCGACGCCATGTTTGATATATGTTGGTTTATGTTTGGCCAAAATATAGCTTGTTGAGTTTTACTCTGACAAAACAATATTCCTTGGTATACGTCATGCAATTTTGCCAACATTTCAAGTCTATGATCTCCTGGAGTAATGAATTGATCTCCTCTAAAAATATAACCATCAAGTTCATAAATTTCATCCTTAAGTAAGTAGTCGGGTTTTGCTTGAGATTTAACAGATGATAAATTTTCTCCTCCGATGCCAGGATAATAGTGTTAACTATAAAATCATCTAAGTAATCTGTAGATATAGTCATTTGTTCTGAATTTCGCGAAAGAGTGTCTGGAGCAAAAATATTTTTCACAGGACAGTATTCTAGAGTAAAGTCATATGGTATTTTAATAATCTTATATCTAAACGTTGCATTCTAGGAGATTAAGAATCAATAGGTTTTTCACTAAACTTAGCAATGGTTTATGGTAGGTATGATTACTTTAAAGGGTCTTACATACAAATAGTAAAGAAAACGTTCGCTATACTGCACTGTATCCAATAGATCCTTTTAAATTTGTGCATAACAACGTTGCGAACTATTCAATGACAGAACAGTATGCGATAGGATATTCATTTTGCGATATTAGTCCACCAATTCCATATTGACTTCCATCTGTAGCGAAAGTCACTGGTATATGCAGATTAAAGTGTGTTAATACTAGTGCATTGCAAAATAAATTTTTCAAATTCTTGAATACCACATTTGTGGACTATTTTCATCCCATGACCATACAATAAATTTCTGAAGCAGAAAACACATTAAAGGGTCTTACATACAAATAGTAAAGAAAACGTTCGCTACACTGCACTATATCCAATAGATCCTTTTAAATTTGTGCATAACAGCGTTGCGAACTATTCAATGCCAGAACAGTATGCGATAGGATGTTCATTTTGCGATATTAGTCCACCAATTCCATATTGACTTCCATCTGTAGCGAAAGTCACTGGAATATGCAGATTAAAGTGTGTTAATACTAGTGCATTGCAAAATAAATTTTTCAAATTCTTGAATACCACATTTGTGGACTATTTTCATCCCATGACCATACAATAAATTTCTGAAGCAGAAAACACAGTGATGCTACAAGGGGTATCGATTTTCCCAAAATAATTATCGGCGAAGGACAAAATTATCCATCTAGTAGTCAGTTGTTGCTACTAACTGTCAAGACATACAATGTTACTGTGACAGATAGCGACTTTACTAAAGTACCAAAGAATAATAAACTTGGCTACCCATTTGGATTTGCAGGTATAATTCAGCGCAAGCCGGGGCTCTTGCCCGTTGAATAGCTATTTCCTATAATTCTATTTATTATTCCCAAAATAATTTTATTGACTTAAATAGCGTAATTTATGTGTTCATTAAGACAAGTGTTCGTTTGACAGCACCACTTGGGCATATCTTTATCTCTCATGGTAAACCGATATACCCTGAGCAAATTGCTACCATTGAGGATATAAAACATCCATCGTGTAAAAATACGTAGGATGTTCTTGGCATCGAAAAAAAAATATGTCGAATTTTTCTAATATTGCAGTCCTCTAACAATTTATTTAATTTAATTAATTTGCAAATTCAATTTTAGAGTGAAGGAATTCATTCATTCGAGTTATTCAAACAAGCTCTAACCATTGTCTTTCTTCAGAAGAAGTTGGTAAATACAAATCGCATTTTCATTTCAGTACAACGTGACTACAGTTTTATCGAAAGAGAGGCATCAGTTGTGGTGTCGAGTGGCGTTAGGAAATTTTGGGCACATTTGGAAGGAGCAGAAGTTATCATTGCTACTAATCATCAACCACTACAGTGATTGTGCTCTATAAAGCCCGTTCTGGCTGAATAGCCAGATCGGTAATACATACATAACTATATAAGACTTTAATTGGAAAATAATCTGTACCCGAGGGAAAACAAATACTTTCAAGTCCAATATAATACAATATCTTCGTGCAGGATTTGCTTTGTATCTATTGAGGCTTTATAATTTGATTTAGGTGACTTGGGGTAGAAAGAGGAAGATAGTCCAGAGCTTAAGAAGATTATATAACACTTGGAGATGGCCAACTAGACATGTCTCCATGAACAGGAATAGATTATTTAAAGGCGAAAGGCATTTGTCTTTGGGATCCAGACAGTGATAACGGGGGACCACAACTAGCTATTTCTCTGAATCTAAAAAAAAGGCTTAAACCAGTATAAAGAGACTATGATTAGCGAACTAGGCAAGAGATAGAACCAAATAAATCAAGGCCGTCCGAAAATTTCAATTCAGACAAAAATCTCACTTGTTCAAAAATGAATATGTACGAAATTTCCACCTAAGATTGATGACTCTCATTTCTTATAAAATAGATTCCATAACAAATCCGACCGATATAATCGGAAGATACTACTCAGATCTAACAGAATTCAGATGATCTAAGAATAAGGGCCCTCAAGCACCAGTTCCATTGGTGCCTCGTATGTATTAACTTTGTGACGAAACTTGTCTGGGATTAACCATTTTTTTTTTTGTTTATTGAAAACTTACCAATCACTTTGACTTCCGAATTTGGCAATTCGTCTACTACAAATTTCACCAAAATAGTTCAAAGCTTTCCCAAGTTATTATATGAGAAAGAAATAAATAGGCAAAGTTTAATTTTTAACTTCTTTTTGCTCAACATAACCTAAATTAGATCATCGAAATATCTTTTAAGTGATATATACTGGACCACTTAACGGATTTACAGATATTTAAATTTAATTCAGTGAGGTTGTTAAAAAATATATAATACCCAGAATGGATAACTGCTTTGTGCTACCCAGTTTAATATTTGAAATTTAAATTTTCTTTTACATTTTTCAATAATAACATAGCTAGCGGAGTTTTATCCAACTGTTTTCCCAGTATTCCACAATAATTCAATAGATCAATTTATCTAAAAGAGTTTCATGCAAAGTTAAATAGATGCTGAAGGAAATGCAGCAACGTTGATTAAAATAGAAATTAAAAAGTATATAGATATAATTGAATCTTTTTACTTGGTTTACTAGAAAGGAGTTTGTCAAACATGTTAACAACTAATAAAATTATATGCGTTCAATTATTTTTAGTAATACCAAATATTAAACTTTAATTGTTTGGTTTTATATCTACACAACCAAACATGCAGGTGATAATACCTTGGTCAGATGACGCATTCTCCAATCATTATGTAACTCAGTCACAAATTTTGTAATTTCACTTAACATTCTATACCGAATCTTATAGAATAAGTAATAAGCTCGCTACATAATACTTACCACTCAATTTAAATGGAAGGCTGCCAGTAAGTGGATCAGGTGCAAAGGGCCTTGGACCAAAGGGGAAATGATGAAACTGCTGGCGTGTCTTCGATCTCGGTTCTCTAGGACCGTCCACTGTCACTTTGATCGCTTTGTTATAGGTTGCCACTTGTGGGGGAGATGTCGATACGATGATCGTCAGAGTAAAACTTTTACCTAAAAAAAGACAAAGGGTGGAAAAGACGTCTAGTTGGCTATTAAACGGATGCAGATGGATCGACGAAATATTCGACGTAAGCATCAGAACTGTTTCAAAATATAAATAATAAAGTTTGACACAGTTAATAAAATCAACTAAAATCAAATGAGTTAAAATACTGAAGTCAGATAAGAGGTTGAGGATAATACTCGATTATGAAGTTTTTTTAAACATTGTATCAAACATCAAACTACTATTACTCCTCATATACCACAACAAAACAGTGTGAGATGTATGTAGTTCCCAATACAATCCTTTGCCATTCTTATTATTCTAGATATTTTTGTAGACATAATTTTTAGACACCACAGTAAGAAGTCATTTGAAACTAACCCAATTAGGATGTTTTATTATTATGCATATCAATCTAAAAACTAAATATTCAGTTTGTTTCTTTCCACATTTTTTTTTTTTTCAGTATATAATATGTTAATTATTTATTGTTTAAGTTTCATACTTTCCACTATTTTTAGGAACAGTACTCACATGATAATTTTACATTGAGCGTGCTTAAAGAACCGGGGTCATGCCGACATTAAATTTAGGTTAATTTGGAAGTAAACCAGAGCCCTTGTAACAGTTTGGATAAATTTCATTCTAATAGTCGATCAGGGGAGGCTGCGTTTGACATTTTTGACAAATGTCGCGCCGGGGCGTTAAATTACATTTTAAAACCAAACCTTCGCCGTATTTCAAGCGACGAAAATTTTAAGAAGGGATAATAGCCAATCATAAGTGATTAAGATAAACATCGAAATAACCAAATATAAAAATTGATTTATTGTGCTACAAATGATACACAAATTTTTAACAAACATTTATATTTAAAAAAAAAATGTTTCCATAGTGATTATATAAAACTAAAATAATTAAGATACATTGTATGTTTTTTATTCTAATAATTACATACAATTAAACGCTAATAAATATAATATGTCGAAATAGTATTGTATATGCCTTTGTTTTATGTAAATTTTTCATTTATCACATCAGAACAGAAAATTCCGAAGACTTACTTCGAGACTTACTTAAAAACCGGTATGTCGATTAACTCTCAATAAAAATAAATGTGATTCTAAATGTACCGTTTTTATCATATACTAACAGATTGAGGTAAAGTTACTCATGTTCTATTTGTACATTTAAGCGTTTCCAAATGATCACTATTTTCATAATGATTTTGTTCCCATCATTTGAAAGCAGTTGCCTTGGCAGAAAAACAACGTAATCAACTTTTGATAATGGTATATATGGAAATCGAATTAGAAACTATCCCTATAATATAGACCGATTGCACAGTAAATTGAGGTAAAATACTGTTAAAGTGTGTGTAAGTTTCAAATGATGAAATGTTTAAAAAAATGTCCAACTTAATGAAAATTAGGAAATCCCTTCGAACTGTCAGTTTTAAAAAATCTACATTCTTCTAGTAAACCTTAAAACAATGTTGCGGGGCAAAATTCAGTTTATTTTTAAAGAAAGGAAAGTTATTATCCCTTCGAAAATACAATTATATAGTTTTGAGATACAAATCAGGAAAGAAGACCTCAAATCGATAAACAAATAATGTAAATATGCCATCACTACCAAAATATCCGAAGAGCATCATGATGAAGCTACTTCAACTTTAACTATCAATAAACAAGATTCTCTTCTTCTTCATCCTGGCGTCTCAAGAATATCAACCTTCTCGGGCTCTTTGCACTATCTTTACAATTCTGTGCTTGTACCTTCTAATTGAGGTTACTAACATTTCTATCATCTTGCATGAGATTATCCAGTCAGCTAAGCTTTGGTCAACCCCGATTCCTACTCCCTCCGAATTTTGTCATGAATATATTTTTTATTGATTCATATAATCTGATCTACCCATAGGAATTGGTTTAGTTTGATTATGGTTACTATGTCCTTATCATCAACCTTCTGTCTATATGGAGCTCTAAATGATAAAGTGGTCCTTATATTTCTTTATCTGATACCGCTCCAAAAATTTTACGTAGTAACTTTCGTTTAACGGCAAACAAGAAAATGAGTCACTTTAATCGTGGTCTAAGCACAAGCATTATTAGTGGGTATAAAAGGTGCTTGTATACTTAGAAAGTGAATATACGGTGTAATTTAATTGATGACAGGATACTGGACCTCTTTTTGTTAATGTAAATTTAACAGTCTCACAATATGTTGAATGAAAATTAGTTGGATTTCCTTCATAATAGTCCAGCTACATTAGGTGGAAAGAAGCAGCATCTGCCGAAAAAATCCAAGCGAGCTGAAATTTTGCATACACCTCTATTTTGACCTTAGACGCCACATCTCAATATCCTCATCGATATCGCGCTTGTGTCAGTTATTCAAGGTTAAAGGTCACAGAAATAATTTTCTCGCAAATACCGTGCTTCCTATTAGTCGTATGACTATTGTAGTCTTTACAAAAAAAAGAGAAGAAAATCTTCTACAAAAAAGGTTATATACTTCTTTCACGTACAACCAGCCGTTTTTACGCTATACTTTAGAGAAATTATGAGCCGCGGTGCATCCGTTTCCACACCATTTCAAATATAGGGTGTAAGGTGCTTTTTTTTTAATGGTTTCTCCAGCAGGCCTAATCCATGTATTTCCTGGTGTTAAGGATTTTCTACAGGTCGTCTTCGTTGTCGTCCTCACCCTTCCCCTCTACATATTCGTTGTCTTTTCTCTCTTCGTTTACTTCTTCCTCATCATTTTTTCTGCTTCTCTAATATTTTCTGTAATAAGATCAACAAGGATTAATCTGTTCTTCACCTTGAACATTTTCTATTATTGAGTCTTCAATAGCACTACATTCGGAGAAGATGTAGATCTTTTAGTTCTCCTAATAAGACATGCTTCTTCTAATCAGCAGGTTCTCTTCCTCAAACCAGGTAGAGGAAAAATAGAATCAATGATATACTCTTCTAATATATATAGATAAGTTTTCCTATTATAAAAAGCATCCATTGTTTCTACATGTCATCACTGGGTGCAACACAACATCCGCACCCTTTAACAAAGGAAAAATAAAATTTCGATAAATGCCCAGACTTGCAGCAATCAGCGCAAGTTTTTAATAAGAAAATTTTCGACCATTTGCAGAATGGAGTACGCATTCTTCTGGCAATGTATGGAGCTTCTAAGGCAGAAGTATCCATTGACAACTATCGGTACGTAACATTCGGTACTTAATACCGCTGTGAAATTATCGTTACTTCCACCTACTGCCGCAGCTGCTCACCAACATCTTAGTCGAATGTATTATCAGTAGTAATACCACAAGAGATTGAATTTTCGCGATAAGTCTGTCGATTTATTTCTAACGAAACTGAGTTGCTTGGAAACACCATGAGTCCGTAGGACGAGTGGTGTTTTCAAGCAACTCAGTTGAGTTTAGAAATAAAAGACAGACTTATAAGATAAATTCAATCACGAGTGGTATTTTATTAGACTATTTCACGAACAAATATTTTGGTTGATAACTTCACTTGAAGTAGCACCGAAGCGACTCATTTTGACGTCTGTCTCTATAATTAATTTTTATTTTTCATTAAACTTGTGTCTGGGAATCACGCCAATTCTAAAAAATAAATAGAAATAAGAAAATGTCCAAAATATGTCAAGATAAAAGTGTAGTATCAAAGGCAAACCTCAACAGTTTGCCCCAGAAAAACACTGTGTATTGATACTACACTTTTATCTTGACATATTTTGGACATTTTCTTATTTCTATTTATTTTTTAGAATTGGCGTGATTCCCAGACACAAGTTTAATGAATATTAATTATCCGCCACAAATAAACTACAAACAATAATTTTTATTAAACTGTCAAATTTTGCTTTGCCATCCGTATCCATGGTTACGGCCATCCGTATCCATGGTTACGTCGTTGAAAACACCACGCTGATAGACCAATTAGAATTGAAAGACAGTCGGTGTTGTCGCTGTAACACAAGCTGCCTTTGGTTTGTGATTGGTCAGGTTATGTGATAATTTTAAGGTGAGTGAAATAGTCAGATACAGAATTGGCTTGATAATAATTTAAATCCTGAACAGTGGAGGTGGACGGTCAATAATAATATTTTGGATCCCATTAAGACACTATTGCCACCTGCGCCAGATGCACTTCTAAACACCTTTTGCAATTGCACCAAAGGATGTAAGACGAATTGCGGGTGCAGAAAAATTGGGCTCTCCTGTTCACTACTTTGTGGCCATTGTCACGAGCAGTCATGTTTTAACGAAAATATTGATAGTGCTTGAAGACTCAATAGAAAATATTCAAGATGAAAAATATAATAAGATTAATCTTGTTGAACTCATCAGAGAAAATATTAGAGAAGCAGAAGAAAATGATGAAGTAAACGAAGAGAGAAAAGACAACGAAGAGGAATATGTGGAGGGAGAGGGAAAAGACGAGAACACGAGGAAAAACATGGATTAGGCTTACTGGTTAAACCATTTCAAAAAATGCACCTTACCTCCCTGAGGTGGGGCTCATAATTTCTCTAAAGTATAGCGTAAAAACGGCTGGTTGTCTTTTAGGAAATTTTATCTTTATTTTTCGTAATATCTAAAATAGTTAAGCGACCAATAGGAAGCGAAATATTTGAGAGAAATTGATTTCTGTGACCTTCGACCTTGAATAACTGGAGACACAAGCATGATATCGATGGGAACTTTTGAGACGTTGCTGCTAAGGTCAATGTATGCAAAATTTGGATAATTTTGGCAGGCGAATTATAATATGACTGGAGTATAACCAAAGATGATCACAGCAAGATGGAATACCACATCACTTCGAATATATAATACTGTTCGAGACTATTTAAACTATGGCAGTTTACCAAATCGTTGTATTGGTCAAAGACGTTCAATAGAGTGACCACGAAATTCTTCAAGCCTAACCCGTTAAAGTACATTCCGTGGGGTATCTTAAGGACAAAGGTGTGTCAGAATATTATCGAAGATCTAAAAGACAGAATAACGATATAAGCACGCAGAGAATATTCTTGATCAGTAACCAATTCGAATTACTATAAAAACCTGAAAAAGGTCCTTATTACTTTAAGGCAGGTATCTATAATTGGGACTCTATATGAAATATAATTAAAAGTCGGGAAAGTCTTGGTTTTCAGTTTTTTAGTGAATCAACTAATACTGTTCGAGACTATTTAAACTATGGCAGTTTACCAAATCGTTGTATTGGTCAAAGACGTTCAATAGAGTGACCACGAAATTCTTCAAGCCTAACCCGTTAAAGTACATTCCGTGGGGTATCTTAAGGACAAAGGTGTGTCAGAATATTATCGAAGATCTAAAAGACAGAATAACGATATAAGCACGCAGAGAATATTCTTGATCAGTAACCAATTCGAATTACTATAAAAACCTGAAAAAGGTCCTTATTACTTTAAGGCAGGTATCTATAATTGGGACTCTATATGAAATATAATTAAAAGTCGGGAAAGTCTTGGTTTTCAGTTTTTTAGTGAATCAACTAGAGGTTTGGGTTTGCCTTTAGATGAGCTGTCAAATAAATTGTACTTCCCACATCATTCTATTAAAATAATCCCGATGAATTAGTTATGGTCTTAATTTTAAATACTCATGAACAATGGCTTGTAGCTTATGATTTGTGAATGATATTTTTTTATTTTTTTTTTTATTGATATTATATGTACAACAATTATATAAAAAATATGCAAGAAATCGACTGCCCGAGGGCATTCACTTCTACTAATTCTATTATCACATGCGTTTGTTGTTTTTAGCCCGTAATTTGAACTCCGCTCTGTGGAAAATTGTATTTGATTTTATTAATGAGTAAGTAAATAAATGAATAAATAAACGAACCATACTTAGGCAGACAGACAAACAAACTTCGTTCACCAATATCATGGGATTGCTATTTGAGTAGTAGGATTTGCTATAAATTTATAAATTCTCATCATAGGGTGTTTCTTTAAATAAAATATGTATGTATAAAAACCTCTGTGTCATAAACCCTACGGTATTCGTGTATTTTTTAATATCTGCCATTAATAATAGTGATACACCCGTTAATTAAAAGCCAACACAGCAAGGTAAACATCAGTATTTAAGTTATTTGCTCTGGAGATCGGGACACTTCTAATCTATGAATTACGCTGGCGAGTTTGCAAATCCCTGATTTATTGACAGTTCGGCCATATTTCCTCGCATTACGTATATGTTAAAATACCATAAAACTATGCTATGCAGCCATATTGAATCCGCGAAAGGTCACTCACTATTTATATCATATTATAGGGTTTTATTTGATTGATTTCACGGCTGACTCTCATGTTTATATTTTCAAATATTTTTTACGGCGTTTTAAAATTTGTTCGTCGGATTTACTTTTTATTTATTGCCGTCCGTTTTGGTGATTTTTAATATTTATTGTTGTGTTTGTTTGGACAGTTGCATAAATAGAAATAAATAATACTTTCCAATATCGTTTTTTGTGTGCAATATTTTAATTTAATAAATTCCATACTGAATTTTATAAATTAGTAGTTATTGCTGAAATAATTTATACTGTATTATGATTGATAAATGTAATGAATATTATGCAACGTGAGATTTTATTCCATATATCCCGAGATGTATCCTTAGTTCTTAATAGGTACTGTTGTTTTTGAAGCATCGAGGAACTCCTACAGAATCGGTTAAAAGGACATTTTAATTAGGAAAAAAAGTACATTGAATATTTATAAAAAAAAAAAAATACACTGCGGTAACGCATTGGGTGGTATTAAGAGAATGGTAAGGAGAGAAAACTACAATAGAGAAGGAAAATATTTTTTGATAACTCAGCAATAAATAAATTAAAATATTAAGATTTCTTTGGTATATATATAAATTGGTTAAAATAATACATCTAAGTGGTTCTACTTGTTTGTGAGTTTTTCTTTTATTTAACAGAAACCAAGAGATACTACTGATGTGTCATCCAAAAGGAGAGAGAGATAAAATATAGTATAAGGCTTGTAAGATCGTGATACATACATGACTTGCTACCATTTCCTGGTAAAAAAACGTGCAAAAATCATATTACTATTTAAAGAAATTATTCATAGTGTAATGGCGCCTATTTGTTACGGTGCTTTTAGTCAAGTTACTTACGTAATCTCGGGCGCCAGTCCTTTCATTTTTAAGTGCAACGAACTACACTTTTTTTGGCTCTCCTAATTGGGAGAACAACCCTGAATAGCGAAACAGCTGAGATACGGAATAGCCAGAGATCGGAGCTGGAGTTCTATCTAATGGATTTCGATCATGCTGCTCAAACGGGTTAATCAGAAATAAATGACAGAAATAATAACTCGTGAATATTACCTCTTTAAAATAACGTGTTTATTCAGTAGTAATAATGAACAAATTAATTTACTCTAAAACCTCCACGACTGTACAGCCGAGTGTGTATAAAACTATTTAGAACGATTAAAAACAAGTCAAGCTGGCAATCAAGGATCTTTACGCGTTTTTACGGCGGAATTTTCGGATATGTTGGATTAATAAATTACGGTGTACGACAAGCAAACGGACCTTTCCACTAGGATGTATTATAAACGGCGGGCAATCGGTTAGCTATAGATATTTACGTCTTTTACGGGTATTTGAAAATACGGCGAACTACTGCCACAAACGTAGAGCTATTTTTGAATGGCTATTTTATTTACAACAAGTTTTCTAGTCACCTTGGTACATTGACACATCACAGATCACCCGAGCGAGAAAATCTAATCAGTGGATGCACATTTAGGAATGACTTTTCTAATTACAGTGGGTTTTCCGGAAACCCTTGTACATGGAAACCTCTCAGATCACCCGAGCGAGAAAATCTGATCAGTTGGTGCACAATTTATAAAATAATAAAAAGAATCAATCAACGGAGGTATTATTAATTAGCTCTAGTATACTTTGGTAGCAAAATACGGCGATACTCACGGAAAATAAAATCTCTCAACATCTATACTTAACTGAAGACAGTACCTGCAGAATGTAGCAGGTCACGGTGAATTCTTACCAAGATTATATTCAAAGAAAGCTACTATTAAAAACTCGGAGCGGCGGTACGGAAATATTGACGGCTTCGGATTGATCTTCAATTGCTGGCGGTAGATCGGATCTGATATCGACTGGAGTGCCATTTGGCATTTTTATCACCTTTCTGACGTATCTATACGTCGTGTTAAAAGAGGGACGGTTACCGACTTTAAACGACGGACTCAGATGCACAACCCGGCGTAACTTGCAGAGGTCCGGCAGATTATGCAATTAGGCGCATCAACTCAGAACGTATATAACCGGAAATGAGTTCCTTGTAACTTCTATACTATGTTGCAAAAAGAAACGGATTAAAACGGATACGGATTAACAGTTTTAGTAACGAATGATTTTTATTTCCGACTCGGCCATTATTTATAATAATTTTCGGATTTTACTTATACGAGGGATTGTCAAAAATTAACCAATTAATTACTTGATTGCTTGTTTACCAGCGGACTTTTTAACAACTCATTAATAACTTAACTAGAACAGGTCTTACTTACTAAAAACAGCGGCGGGGTGTACCCAAGTGACGGTAATATTTAACGCAAAAATGAACATTCCTTGATTGGAAAAATCACTTCGTTACAATAGAAATAAGAAAAATCGTTGAGCCAATAAAGAAGCTCATCTGAGGTAGTTCAAGTTTAATTTCTGTAAATAAAAATTTTTCTATTAGATAGATTTATGTAATAAAAATAAATTAACAAAACATCTACTCAACTGTGTACTTTGTAATGAGCGTAATTATTCAATCCTTTTTAAAGCATGCACAGTATGAATTTTATATTATTTTTATATGTACTTCAGTTTTCTCTTATAATAAATATTAAATGAAAGTTGAAACAAAAATGAAAAGAATTCCGTGTATTTTTAAAAGCAAATATGAATGTAAGAAGGGAGAAACCTGAGAACCCATTAATATTTCCATTTGTAATTTCGACTTTTTACGGGGTTTTTCATCGGCTAGGGAAACATATACATTCGGGGAGCCACAACATTATTTCAGGTGGAGCATTAAAAAGTTAACAGTAGCTTTAATGTCCGCCTTACAATCTTCTACAGAAATTATTAATAGCAGAAACTGTATCGCTCGTTTTTAAAATAAAGAAACCTTTCTTAAATTTCAAATAAATCTCATGAAACATAGGTTTATTTTATGATTGTGGTGAAATTATAGTACTTCTGAAGTATGCAAGGGTATAATCACTTTTTACTCATTTAATATTGTATTGTATATCAAGAACATCAGGAAGTGTAGCTTTTAAAATTAGAAAATTTTATTAATAATAATAGTAATAGCAATTTTGAAAAATTGTGAAATGAAAGGCATAATACTTAGTTTAGTAGGTTAAGTCGTGTCATTATTAATACAATGGAAAGAGGGGGACAATAATAAAATAAATAATGTTAAAAATATTTGGAAACAGGGTGATTGAGATAAAAGCGAATATTTTAAAAAATTACCGTATTAATAAAGTAAAGATCACAGAGGTGAAAATACAGCAACTAAGAGGTATTTACGTATGCTCTGTCTACTAACAGGGAGAGATTGCTCAACTTTAATATTTTGTCTGCGACACTACATTTTACAACCGATCTAGTCTGATTTTATTGTCGTCCAGATTCTGTTCTGATAAAATAAATTAAAAATATAAATAAAAAAATAAATGGAGGACTACTTTTTAGAAAAGTGACTGAAAATTAACTATTAACTAAAATTGGAGAATTAATTTGTCCGCAACAGTGAATCGTTAATAAACTGCGAAACAAATTATTCGTAACAAATGCCAATTTACATTTGTAATAAATTCGTTTTTACCAAAATCTAACTCCGAAAATATCATGAAACATTTAGGCTTTTTCAGTGTCATTTACGAAGTTATTTGTAAATACAAAACTTATATAAATACTCCGTTATGCAAATTTAGTTTAAGTACAGATACATAACAGTTGCATGTTATTAGAAACTCAGGTTGCTCATTAATTTCAGAAAAGTTGCTTATCATAAGCAATATAAATTTTACAATTTACTTTCAAATAAGTTTCTTTTTTGTTTTATATTTATTATGCAAATAGTGCAAATGAAGCCAGGTTTGATATATGTGCACAAATCCACCTCCCACCCTGGTCTCTCACCTACCCATTCCCGATCATTGAAGTCTTTTTGTTTTTTTAAATGCATATAGTAGCAAATTACAGACGCTCAAAAATATGACAGACCCGATCAATATGCTGTCCATCTTTGTCGAACCACTTATTACCTTATTACTCGAGAACCAAAAAGTGTTCGAAAACATTTTTGGTTCTCGAGTTGTTTATCAGTGAATAAGTTATTTATTATAATTAAAGAAAAAATTATTCACTTTTTAAATGTTTCAAACAGTATTTATTTAATTTTTACACTTGTTTCGGCTTTCTAGGCCTTTCTCAAGAGTACATACAATACTAGTTGTTAAATTTGTTTTACATTCTTATTTACTACATCTGGAGGCTACAGAACTAATAGAGCATCTGAATTTTATTTATAAGGTTTAAAAACTATTTTTCTTAGAATTTAAATTATTTTGTTCAAAATATCATTGCCAGTAAAAATTAGTTGTTCATTCGTTATATTTACGTTATTTTTTGTTGCCTTAAGGATTTCTAACTGTTCTAATAAGTCTAATTTCTTGCCTTTCTTTTCAAAATGAATTAAATCTACATTGTCTAAATCTATAAAATGGTTATTATCTATACAGTGAGTTGACAGTTGTAAAAAATCTAGGCGTGTCTTTCGATTCAACATTAGGTTTCTCTAGTCATGTCACTAATATCTGTAAGAAAGCTTTTTGTAGTTTGAAACAATTGCATTCATTCAAAAAATACCTAGATACTGATACAAAAATTTTACTCTCTGAAACTTTGGTTCTCTCTCACCTAAACTATGCAGATGTTGTATATGGCCCATGTCTCTCACAGTATGATAAGTCTCGGTTACAAAAAATTCAAAATTCCTGTGTCAGATATTTTACAACTGTACCATATTCTAGTCATATAACCCCTTACTTACGCAGTTTTAACTTACTGAATATGTCTGAGAGGAGATTTATTCATATTGTTGTATTTATTTTAAACATATTAAATAATAATAATCCTGCCTACTTATATAATAAAATAAAATGGAGGAACGAAATTCACACTAGACAATTAAGGCAAGTGGAAAATAGAATCTGCATTCCACCTCACAAAACTGAATCATTTAAAGCGACCTTTTCATATATGTCTGCATATGTTTTAAATAACTTGCCTGCTCAATATCGTACGTTCTCAATCGCCACTGTAAAACAAAATTTAAAAAAGGATTTACTTTCATCAAGCTTAAACTGTTTTAATATGCAAATGTTTTAATTTAAGCTTTATTTGAATTATAAAGCAATCTGCACATTTTTTTATTTGTATTTTATTTTATATATTCCTTATGCTTTTTTCTTTTTTAGTGTTTATTATTATTTTTTTTTTAATGTTTATTTTTTATGTTTATTTAGAGTGTAAGGAAGTGTTGTAAATCAACTTAGTTGACACATTTTCCTTTTGGGAATAATGTACTTGTGCTTTTTCTCAATAAACTTATTATTATTATTATTATTATTATTATTATTATTACATGCCAGTGTTATGTATATACATAACATGTTTTTAGTCACTTTAACGTAAGTTTGCTACATTAATCCCTAAAGTTCATTCCCTTTTGATTGAACCAATTTAAAAAAAAAACAAGCGTTTCTTGCACATCGGGAAATAACTTAAAAAAAAAAATACAAAATAATATATTAGCAAAAATTTTAGTTAAACCCACAGTAGGGTCGGTAGGTAATAGAGAATACTCAACAATTCAATTTTGCAAATAAATACATACTGTGCAAGTAAAGTAGATTATTATAGTTAGTAAGCAGTAAAGTTTTGTACATATTTTTTATTATTGTTTAGGTATAGTCAACCCATTTAAAAAAGCATGAAATTTTAAGAAAAGCGTTTATATTATTTGTTATATACTAGTAAAAAGATCCGCTACCCACTCTGTTAATGTGCCCACGCCATGTTATATCTGGCCCAGCAAATTAACGGTTCTTGCAATACATACAATTAAAACATTATCTAATTTTAAGTCTACTAGTAATCCTTACCTACCAGTTACTCTAAACGTATATATATTGTGTAATTATTTTTCACAATAAATAGTATTTTTTGCACAAAGCCAGACCACTTATTTACACCACACATTTTTTACAATTCTCTTTCTTTGTATATGCATTGTTTATAAATGACTCTATTTAGGCTTTATACAAGCATAATAACAAAAAACATATCCAATTTGATATACTCACATTAATGTTTCATCTCTAAACATACAATTATATAAGTTATTGGACTTTCTTTAATACATGATAAAAATTGAATTAAAAATTACAAAATTCAAAGCGTCTAAAAACAAATTATTAAAAAAAAGATTTAAATTTAATTACTTAAGTAAGTATTAAAAAAAATTTTTTTTATAATTTGTCTTTAGACGCTTTGAATTTTGTAATTTTTAATTCAATTTTTATCATATATATTAAAGAAAGTAGGTATATGCCCAGACTATTGAGACTATAAGAAGTCTCATTAAAATACGTTTTTAAATAGTTCTCAATATTAGAATAGTTTATCCGTAAACAATATTCAACTATTATTGATGTGCCAATCGGTCTTCATACTGGACAAGTTGAGAAGTTTTTAAAAGATTTTAATGAATGGAATTTTATATATTTTATATAATCGATCTCGGCCAAATTCGTAGTGGTCCAAATTGGTCAATAAATAGGAGATGGTAAAAAACTTTCTCTATGGGTCTGTACTAATATCACTTAAACTTCGAGATACTTTAATCAAGTTTGAGTTAGATCTATCATGTTTAATATTATGTAAAAAATGGTCACTAATAGCAGTTTTACACCAGACATTTTATTACTTTCTGTTAATTGAACTGACGTTTAATAGGATTTTTACTCTTTTGTAATGTACCTAATGTACTCATCAAATGTTGAACATATTTTCAAAAGTCTGTCTGTTCGCATGTCACATTTCTTGTAGAACTCAAGAACGAAATGTTGATACGAAATAATTTTCTGCTTTTTAAGTAAGCGTTTTAGCTAGAGGAAGAACCCTTGTTTTGGAAACAATAAGAGAAGTAAATCCAAAATTTTAACAATATTTCAATTAAAAAATATTTTATTTTAAATAAGAAATTCTTTCTAGTGGAGCTTTGCAAACGTATATTACCTACTAAAATAATTTCTACAATTATAGAAATGGTGCAGAGTATCCTGAAGTGCGTTCCATCAATCATGTTGATCTTGTCAGCAGATACATTTAATATTTAAAAAATTAAGGATATTTAAAAAACTTATCCGTCTATAAAAAATGCAATAGTTGTATGAAAAATGTAATAAATCGACTACCTATGAACAGAAAGTATGGAGATAACATCGAAACTTTTAAGACTGCTTAATTTCCTGCTCAGAAAGCATCACAACACCTGCGCCTTCGCCATAAATTAGCAATCATTAACAACTGACAAAATTTTTTGAAATATGATGACGTAAACTACAAATATTTATATTTCAGGTACAGAGAAAACAAAGTTTACTTAAATACATACAGGGTGATTCGTGAGGAGAGGGTCGTACTTTACCAAAATACAGACGATTAAGGTGATCTTAAATCTCCATACAGTAATAGTTAAAGCGGCTCCGTTTTCGAAATACATGGTGTTTTACATTTTTTGGAAAAACGTTATTTTCGCCATATATATGTAATGCGTAAACGGAATCCAATTAAATTTTGCATTTTGGTTACCGTAGTCAGACGCCAGACTAAAAATATTTTTAGAATAACACTCTGTAGACTAAGTTTATAAAATTCTTGATATTGAAATATTTATTTACACCTAGAAAGATACAAAATCCCATAAAACAATATTTTGGCACCATTCCACTGTTTATGAAAATTATATACAGGGTAACTCAAATTCGACTCGGAAACTGTAGAGGTTATGCAGAAATTGTTATCGGCGATCAAATATAACATATATAGACTACACTTTAAGGTCAATTGAAAAGTTTTATCTCATAGACGCTAGGTGCCGCGACGCTCTTTTTAATTTTTTTTTCGCCAACACCCAATTTTTGAAAGACCTATCAATCCTGAATATTTTTTGTAAATAACACTATGTATCTATTTCTAATAATTTATAAGCTACAACGCTTAATAGTTATTATCGCATCTTGATTTTGTGTTTATTGTAGGTATAATAGTTTTAACACAACCATAACAACTGCCAAAGTTTAAGTTGTTGGTCAAACTACAAGTCTTATTAAAGTGAAAAAGTTATAAAATATGTTGAATCAAAATCATAAAATTGACATGCTACTAATAATATGGCATATGGTGAGGAAAGAAAGTATATAATATAAGCGTTGTAGCTTATAAATTATTTGAAATGGACCCATAGTGGTATTTACAAAAAATATTCAGGATTGATAGGTATTTCAAAAAATATAAAAAGAAATTGGGTGTTGGCGGAAAAAAATTAAAAGAGCGTCTTAACGTGTAGTCTGAATAAGTTATATTTGATCGCCGATAACAATTTGTGCATAACCTCTACAGTTTCCGAGAAATTAGGCGTGGGAGTCGAATTTGAATCAACCTGTACATAATAAGTCAGCTTTGGTTCACAATTTTATAATATCCCCATCACCCTCATATTTCCATAAAAACTAATATTCAGATATGATCTTCACGATCTCAACATACTTTTCTTAAATTTATTGTAATTTATTGTAAGTTATCATTCGACCATCGTTCGCTCATGAAATTCTAATTTTTTTTTGTGACTCTTTATTATCATAACAAAAAAATAGAAATTATAGAACTTTACTTCCAATTTCAAATAGGGACTTTCACCCTATTTGAAATTGGAAGTAAAGTTCTCCACATATATTTTGGTTATTGAAAAACAGTTAATATATTAAGGATTATACCTTGAAAGTTACAGGGAATCTGGAGGAGTAGCCCTTAAGTACCGTCGCTTCACGATAGCCATTATTAGAACTAAAGAGATATAAATTTATAATTCTTGCTACCAGCGCCTTCGCCAAAAAATTGATAAATTAAAAATATACCTACATAAAAATTATAGTAGGAGAGCTAGTGACATTTTTCGGTGATGATTTAGTTAAGGCCTATTTTTTGAGAGGATGTTGAGGGGGGCATAACTAAGTGTCATCCGCGAGGATTAACCCTGATTGCAGTCACAGACGGAGGCAGAACGCCCCCAACGTGTAAAAAAACTGCATCTTTTTATTATTTAGTTAAGGCTGAAATTTTCTCCAGTAGTCCTCTGATAGCCCACAATCATCGATATAATATTTGCAGAACGATTGGCCAGTCATAAGGGGGTGGCAGATCACCCCCAACATGTCGTGTGAGCGATGAACTTTTTATTATTTAGTTAAGCTTCATCTTTTAGTATGTTGTTGTGACAACTATTTCAAGTGTAAATGCTAATTTGCGGAACAAAATGGCGGCATTAACACCCTGGCAGAATTATTTGAGTTTGTAAAATTTTTTTACTTTCAGCCGCATATATCTTTGGAACTATGCAACATACGAGAAAGTTGTAATGTTGTTTTTTGTAGGAAAAAATTCTCTACAAAAATAGTCTCTTA
This sequence comes from Rhagium mordax, assembly GCA_963680705.1. Classification (NCBI taxonomy): domain Eukaryota; kingdom Metazoa; phylum Arthropoda; class Insecta; order Coleoptera; family Cerambycidae; genus Rhagium; species Rhagium mordax. Next base: position 13,870,316 of record OY796662.1, read on the forward strand.
TGACATTTTCGTGTACCTATTTCGTTTATTTTCTGATATATCCTCGTCGTATTTCTAAAAATGACATTTTACGACGTTTCTGAACTTGTATAGGATTAAAAAAACATGATTTTAGGGAAATATTAATTAGTACGTCTCCAACTAAAGGAGATACACGAAAATGTCAAGAGACTATTTTTTTAGAGAATTAAATTTCCCACAAAAAGTGTTTCAAGTCGTATTCTCGCATCTAGCATAGTTCCAAAGATATTTGCATCTGAACGTAAAAAATGTTTGCAAATTTTTTTTATTTTCAGTATATCTCAGAAACTAAAGGAGATACACAAATATGTCAAAAAACCTTTTTTGTAGAGAATTAAATTTCCTACAAAAAACAATATTACAACTTTCATATTGGCATTTACACTTGAAATAGTTGTCACAACAACATACTAAAAGATGAAGCTTAACTAAATAATAAAAAGTTCATCGCTCACACGACATGTTGGGGGTGATCTGCCACCCCCTTATGACTGGCCAATCGTTCTGCAAATATTATATCGATGATTGTGGGCTATCAGAGGACTACTGGAGAAAATTTCAGCCTTAACTAAATAATAAAAAGATGCAGTTTTTTTACACGTTGGGGGCGATCTGCCTCCGTCTGTGACTACAATCAGGGTGAATCCTCGCGGATTACACTTAGTTATGCCCCGTCAACATCCTCTCAAAAAATAGGCCTTAACTAAATCATCACCGAAAAATGTCACTGGCTCTTAGACTATTAGGTATATTTTTTCTTTATACTATGAACTTATCATCGTTCAACCATGTTTTAGAGATTATTTAATAATTCAGAAATGAAGAATGACCAATTAATTATATAGATTGAACTTAATATGACACACATGATATTACCAAAATAGATTGGCCTGATGAATCAGATAAGTATGTTAATTAATTCTGCACTACGATAAGAACTAAGAGAGGAAATTAATAATATTATAAGCAAAATGGGATGGTTTAGTAAACATATTTGTTTCAGAAGTTATATTGTATAAGTTAAAATATATTGTTATAACTAATAAGCAATTTAAGGAAAAACCGTAGCACGGTTCTTCCCCGTAAATACCAAACGTGTTGAACAGGCATGTTGATCCCTTTGTCGACGGAAAACGAGAGTTTTATGTTTCAAATAAGTATGAAATAAACTATACTTTCAAAATATTCAAAATATGAAATTATAATTTATTTTCTGTGACTCTTTATTCTCATAAAAAAAATTGAAATTGTGTTATGAATTGAAGTCCCTATTTGAAATTGGAAGTAAAGTTCTCTACATATATTTTGGTTATTGAAAAACAGTTAATATGTTAAGGATTATACCTTGAAGTTACAGGGAATCTGGAGGAGTAGCCCTTAAGTACCGTCGCTTCACGATAGCCATTATTCGAACTAAAGAGACATAAATTCTTGCTACCTGCGCCTTCGCCAAAAAAAGATAAACTAAACATAATAATTAGGTATATTTTTTCTTTATACTATGAACTTAGAAAGATTCCTGTATATATACTATTATTTCAACACAACATCCTATATAAGCTTCTCGCAGTAGCTTACACAGACATACCGAGAAACGTTTTTTTAAAAATACATTTATAAATCAGTAGGTAACGCATGTAGGTAATTTCTCTACAAGTGCAATGTCGATTTTATATAAAATACGTTCTTCATATACTTTTATTACATAGGAAAACATATTTCATACAAAATACCAAGCTTTATGATGTCAGAAGTTTAGAAAAAGTAAATATCAATTAGAATTTCAAATGCTTCTTTAATAATTAAGATTCCTCTATATCTATTTTTAAATATCTTAGATATGTATAACACCATCAAGTGATGATACAAAATTTACATAAAAGAACAAACAATTTGAATAATAATTTTAAATAGGCATCCAAGACCCTAAACTGTTGGTTCTAAATGTTAATGGCCCAGAAAAATCTTTGAATTATGTAAAACCAGAGAGCGCAATGTAGACTGGCGCCAATACAAATAAAAATACATATATTAGGTGGAACATTCAGATTGTTATGAAACAAAATACTTTATATAATGCTCCAACAGTGAAATATGAAGTAAGAATAGACCCAATTGATTTTTTAGAAAGTTTTCCATGTCGGTAAAATTTTTAGTATTTGAAGGCCTAATACAAGAAAGTAATGTACTTTGTAGTTGTTTAAGTTATTGACTATTAAGAAGCTCTGAAAAAGTATATAAATATTTCTCGATTTCGTTATTAAATTATAATTAGGTATAAACAATAATACTTTCAATAAATATGATGATTTAATTTATCTAACTTTTTATATAACAATATGATCTGTTCAAATGTTGGATTGGAAAATAAATATGACTTACGCAGCATATGATAAGGTATTATTTACAACTTTATTTAGGCTTCTCACAAGCATAGCATAATAATAACAAAAATATCCAACTTAATACATTTCTATTAATATTTTACTTCTGAACATACAAACATAGAATCAGTGGGTATCAAAAATATTGAAAGCACTTTAGTAAACACAATTCTTGTCGAATCCGTTAAAACAACTACTTTTTGTAACTATGTTATAAAATATTAAATTAAATAGCAGAATTCATAGGATTCAAAGCAAAATAATATTAAAATAGAGAAATATTTAACTTATCGCATTTATTCATTACGGGTTACCTACTAATCAGAAAATAATATTTTAAAAGGAATGTAACACGTACATCTTCTTGGAATTTCGTTTCTGTATAATATTTTAGAACATGTACTTATGAATAGTAATGGTTTTAATTAATTCAAGAATGATTGCGTTCTAAAGTGATTTCAATATTTCTTTGCTTTAGATGCTATAAATTCTGCTTTTACATTCAATATATTTATAAGTTGTTGTTTTAATAGATACGACAATAATTGCATTCCGAAATGGTTTCAATGGTTTTATACGTCCAAAAATTTGAATATTTATATGTTCAGAAGTGGAACATCAATGTAAATATATGAAATAGGATATTTTTGTTATTTTTATGCTTGTGAAGTTATAAACATACGTTTCAAGGAAAGAAAGTAGAATAATAATGTATAATACTTATTAATATACCTAACTTACGCCTCAAACGTGCCGCCCCTGAGCAGTTCTTTCAGAATTGAATGTTGGAAAGTAACATCTAAATTTTGTTGTGCCTACTTTTTTTGGATTCTGAGTTACAGCCTCGGTTACAGCATAAAAAAAATTGATTCTCTTCATCTTTGGAAGGTTATACCTTCTTTAATATGCACTATTGACCAAATGTTTATAGATAATTTGTTTTGTTTTTAGCCCCTCTACACGCTCTAAGAGTTTGACCGTATAATTTTAGAACACCCTGTATATCTCCGTTACTATTTATAATAATGTTTTTGTATCAGGCCTGTAACACATTCGAAGGGGTACCCTGTGGTAAAAACAACAGATTGTCCATTCAAAGCCACTTACAACCAAAAAATTAAAGAAACGCAAATTTTGAAACGTCTGTAACTCTGCTATTGGATGACACATTAGAAAAAGGTTTAGACCAAAGCTGATTGCAACAATGAAGCGAATAATAATTCGCAAGTAAAAATTTTATATATGATTTACGTTTTGTATTTCGCTTTTGTACAGGGATATCCAACGAAAATGACGCTATAAAAAAAAATTTTCTATGAACGTTGTAGGGTTTATTGAAAGCATTTAGAATAAGTATTCACAAAAAAAAATGAAAGCTGTTTAGAGGAGATATGGATTTAACTTTTAACAAATGGGGTGCTCCATTTTTTCAAATGGAGCACCCCATTTGTTTTTGCATTTTTGAAATCAAGGTGCTTTTCTTGAATAAGGTATCGGCTTTGTATCGAACATGAAGGGCGTCATTTTGAACAGTTTGTGTAGGATAGTCTTAATTACTTTTATTTATAGTTGTAACTAATATCTAAATTAGCCAAGACAATGCATTCTAAAAATGAAAATTTTTTCTGTTATTTTATTTCCTTGTTGTTTTCGGGTCACCAAAATTGCAATAGTTAGAAAACCCTAAAAGATAATTATGATATATATCTATATATTCGAAATGAGAGAAGTACCTTGATTTCAATAATGCAAAAATGCATTTGAAAAAATGCAAGTTAAAACCATATCTCCTCTAAACGACTTTCATTTATTTTTCTGAATACATATTCTAAATGCTTTCAATAAACCTTACAACTTTTATAGAAAACATTTTTTTATAGCATCAAAAATAAAGAAGTTATTAGGGGTGGTCATTTTCGTTGGATATCCCTGTACTTAGAAAAATGTTTGCAATGCAAAGTTAACATAGCACCCTATTTAATATCCAGTCCACCTTTGTTTTCAAACAAGTCCAAAAATTTAAAGATTTAGAAGGATTTTTATTTTTAAATATTATTAGAGTGCTTGGAAAACAAATTCAAGTAAAACAAGTTCCAATAAATTAAAAACATTCAATACAAATATGAAGATGGTTTTAACAACGCAATTTTGACATGTACCTAGTAGAAGAATATTCGGATTCACTAATTTTTTAATATTAGGGTGCTTTGAACCTCATGGAACTAAAACAAATGAATAATCTACTAGTAATTCTTTGACAAGCATTTTCAAACTGCAGGTTTGTGTTTATACTGTTAAATAAGATTATAAAATACCTTAAAATGGAATTCAAGTATTCAAATAACGCAAAAGTTATATGTTCATTGTTTATGTGTAGTCCAATTTAAATCGGTAGCAGCTGAAAGTAAAGAATACAGTAACAAATTTCCAGATGGAACCCATCTAAACGAAACTTACTTTAACAAACTAGAAGTTAATTTAAGAGAAAGTTTCAATAGAAAAAGAAATAGGAAATATTATGTTACAGAAAATTCTGAGTTGCTGTTTTAAATTTTGTTGAAAAAAAAAAATTGGAAAACGAGTGTCATTGAGTAAGATTGAGAGGGGAATTCAGTTGACAAAATTTTAAAACAAAATAATTATCGTCCATATGAAGTACACAAAGTATAACATATATTTAATACGAGTGAAGAAAGAAGGTGAAAAATTTGCAACTGGTTCTGAGGGAAAAAAGGACTATCAATTTAATAGTACAAAAAATTTTTTTGTGTTTAATAGATTGAGAGAACTTAATAAAATTACTGCCGATGGCAATTTCATTGCTAAAGTTATATTAAAATGAAGGGATCTAAATGTCATGATGGCGGTTTTATTTTCATTAAAGTAATTTATTTTGCTCTAACCATTCTACCAGTTTACCAAAATTTAAATTAGCAGTTTCCTCAAAATTGGATAGATCCTTACACAATATCATCATGTCAGCGTAAGTGATTAGTAAATCTGGATATTCCATAAGCACCGTATGTAAATCGTTAATAAATATTAAAAATGATGGGAGCCCAAGGATGGATCCTTGAGGGACCTCAACAGATAACGATTGCGCAGTCTCATCATTAATGGATATGGAGACCTTCTGGTTCCGACCATTAAGATAGGATTTGAATAAATTATGAACCGTGCCACGTATACGGTACGTATACATTTTCTCAAGTAACAGTCCATAATACAACCTAAAGCTTTACTGAAGTCTATGTAGGGGAGACCCGGCCAAAACCGGGTACCCGGGTAAAACCGGGACCATTTATTATCTTTATTATGGTTTTGAATATTCCCGCCTCCTTGCAGCCACACATCATCACCATCTGTATCAGTTCACCAACAGATGTCAATCGCAGTACACGTGTGCGTATTAAGGTTATGATGTTTTCTGTGTTTTTGCATGCTTTGATCTAATTTTCGACTGTTAAAGAACTTCTCTACTACTGGCAGTGTTAGAGTAAGTACTTTTTGGTATACATCAAGTTATTTGTCGTGAATTAGGGTGTGAATAATTGATAAATAATCTTTTAATTAATCAAACTATTTTTAGTAGTTTGTCATTTTTACAAAATCTCACTCTGGGGCAAAACCGGCTGGGGTAAAATCGGGTTTGCTTATATTACAGAATTATTAAGAATGTAATAAAATAATTGAAATATTGATAATTTTGGATCTAAATTTAATTTTTTTTATTTGTAAAGCATCGTAATAGTTTTATCTCATCTTATTTTCAGTCTTCAACAAAATGCCTCGTAATTACAAAAGAACTACAACACGGCAGTCGTGGGACAGTGAGAACATGCGGAGGGTTATTTCAGATGTTATAGGCGGAAAAATGGGTTATAAGTTAGCACACAAATGTTAGGGGCAGTATCGGGTACGACACCCGGTTTTATCCAGGTTATGGGGCAAAATCGTAAATATGAAGTATATTTAAAAATTACTATTTTTTCCAATTCCGTTTTTTCTAGAAAGTTAATTTTAGGCTATTGTTTAATAAAGATATTCTTATGATAAATGATATTTTCAGTTTGTTTCTTGTTTTATTAATGTTTGAGATATGAAATTTTATTCTTAGGGTCCCGATTTTACCCCAGTCTCCCCTACCTATAGAACGAAAGCGAAAAATTTTTTGTCAATCCAGTCAACTACCTCGCTAATGAAGAAAAATAAAGCGGCACTCCATTATTTCCTTTAACAATACCATGTTGAGATTCGTTAATTATGCTTTTTTCAGTAAATACATAGGAAATATTTTACGTCTATATTATCTATGCTGAGTTTCATTTTGATATCCTGAAAAACAAGGAGCAAAACAGGGGTGCTAGAAACATCGTTGTAACCCAGTCTTTCATTAATGTTTGACTCCGCATAAACCAACTAAACTGCTGATGACGATGTAAGTAAATAATCGGTTCTGCGAGTTTTACAGAAAGTAAAATACCATCCTTATAAAATTAAGTTGATGCAGGAGTTAAATGAGGATGATCTTGATTGAAGCAAAACTTCTATAAAATAATGACGCTAGCAAATTTGCGTCTTAACAAAATTATTTTTTTCTGATAAGTCACATTTCAATTAAACGGATCGGCAAACCGCTAGAATTGTCGATATTGGAGCAGAGATAATCCTTATTGGATGATGGAGACTCACACACAATTTCCTCAAAAAGTGAACGTTTGAGCTGGTATCATTAATAATCAAATTATTGGCCATTATTATTTGAAAGGCACCCATAACGGTGATGTTTATCTAAATTTTAGTGCCCACATTTTTCCTGATTTTTTCCCTAACAGGTGGATTGGAAGACGTGGAATTATTGAATGGTCACCTCAGTCTTCCGATTTGACCCCTCTTGATTACTTTTTATGGGGCTGTTTAAAATCAGAAGTGTATGTTAATCGACCAGACAATATTTCAAATAAACCCTGAAGTCATACAAAATGTCATCCGAGAATTCAAAGATCGCCTTGCTTATTGTCAATATGCGTATGGCGATCATTTTGAACATTTTATTTAATTATAGGATAAATTAGAAATACACTCAAATAAGTTGGAAATATGTTCTTATAAATATCAATCAATAATTTATCAAAAAATACCTCAACTGAGTTTACACGATATTAACAAAATTTTACTGAATAGAGAATCAAAATCCCTTTCGAATGAGGTGCTGCACGATTTCATTTCTAATTTAAAAATTTTCGGGGGTAGTCATAATTCAGAGGGGGTGAACACGGGTTGTACTATTTTCATGCTACAAAATGGCAATTTTAAACTAAAATTCGACTTTCCAAGATTTTTCATAAAAGTTTATAATTACCCTTAAAATAAATTTATTCCATACATATGGACGGCACTGTATAGAGTGGAGTGCAGACAGTGCCTGCTGTCTCACTAAAGAATATAACACCTCTGTAACATTATTAACTTTTATTCGATTTAAACTAAATTTTATTTAGGTTTATGTTATGGTTAACATATAATCATACAGGGTTATTCACGGAAAGCCGCTATTAGACGTTTGTTCTGTCGAGTTTCAAAATTTGAAAATTCATATATAGAAATTTTTGAGTATGTTGGATCTAACGAAAATATCTTCAACTTTTTGTTACTTTCGCGTATACCGGAAATATCACCAAACACTGTTATTTTATTTTAAATGGAACACCCCGTATATTATTGCATATTTGAATTTCTCATACAATTTTAGCTTGGGTTTGTGCACCACAACGTACCCTTAAATCTACTATTTTCCGAGAAAATTAATATTATTGGAAAATTTTTACGGTTTCTACCTTTGAAAAAAAATCGATATCTTCTTTCATGTTGCGGGTTAAGAAATTTTCTTTTTAAACTCATACAAGCAACCTACTGTCTAACTAAAAGTGGCCTTATGTTTCACAATTTTATACAGGGTGTTATATTTTCACACTCGAACATTATTATAATTCATACGTCAAAAACCCAATTTTTTTAAATGGATTCTCCTGTATATTTTTACAGAATCTAATAGATTATTAAATTCTGCATCAATTGATATTGCCATTCCCTATACCCATCTGTCGCGATTTTCTCATTTTGGACGAATATTTGTAAAGTGTACACACAAAATCAGGAGTTTAATAATGTCATCTTGTAGGCTGAAAATGTCAAAATGTTTTGTTTTTACTGGGGTTTTTACCAATGTCAACACCTTGCTAGTGTTGTGTGCGTGGCGTCGCTTATGCGAATTAGGCATTAGTGAAAAATTTTTTTAAAAATTTTTGAATTCAAATTTTTTTCAAAATTTTTGAAATCAAAATTTTTTGTGACAATTTTGTATTGTCATCGATCCTTGATAAGTGTGCAAAGTTTCAGTTTAATCTGACGTTTTGAAGTGGGTGAAAATCCAGTTGAAAGATTCCGTGACATACAAACAAACAAACAGGTGAAGCTAATAAAGGCGTGTTAAAAATAACATTTAGGTGTTCAAATGCAGTAATTTTAGATTTGTTTTCTATTTATGGAAATAATAACCCAACAATTAGTAGTATGTGCAGAAAATTCAATAAGAAATACCGACAATTACCAGCAAAACAAACAATTTGTTTGTAGACGTACCTACCTGCTCACAGAAATCTGTTCTTTTTTGAAAATCTTCGGATTTCAATGATATATTCTTTGGTACAGAAAGTTATGCATCTTGTGCTTCTTCAGAATTCGTTGAATATACGAATATTAAAGGCTTAAATCCCACCTAGCTCCAGGAATAGATCCCTGCGGATCTAAGCCATAACATTAATCTCATTTTCTTCATTATCTCTAACTAGCCTCGGTATTGTCTTTACGGTTTTAACTTTACCAAATTTTAGAAATGTTGTCTTTGCTGGTAATTGTTAGAATTTCTTATTGAATCCTCTGCACATTCTACTAATTATTTCGTTATTATTTCCATAAATAGAAAACAAATCTAATATTAAAGCATTTGAATCAACGTTATTTTTAATAATTAATTAACAATTCGCGTAAGTGACACTACGCACACAATACTAACACTACTAACATTAGTAAAAACAAAACATTTTAACATTTTCAGCCTACTAGATGACATTATTATGAAACTGCTGATTTTGCATGTGCATTTTACAAATATTCTTCCAAAATGAGAAAACTGCTAGAGATAGGTATAGGGAGTGGTAACAGTAATTGATGAAGAATTCAATAATCTATTAGATTCTGTAAAAATTTACAGGGCGTTCTATTTAAAAAAAAATGAGTTTTTGACGTTTGAATTACAATAATGTTCGACTGTGAAAATAAAACACCCTGTATAAAATTGTGAAAACATAAGGCCACTTTTAGTTAGTCAGTAGGGTGCTTGTATGAGTTTGAAAAAAAATGTCTTCATTTACTCGGGAAGGTTTGAATGCTTCTGAGGATAAAGATAAAAGGAAACAATCTTGTATCTATAATAAACTGAACTACATGATTTTTTCCCAGAAGGTAGAAACCGTCAAAATTATCCAAAATATTAATTATCTCGGAAAATAGTAGAAGGGTACATTATGGTACACAACCCCAAACTAAAATTTTATGAGGAATCCAAATATGCAATAATATACAGGGTGTTCCATTTAAAATAACAAGGTTTGGTGATACTTCCGGTATAAGCGGAAATGATAGAAAGTTGAAAGTATTTTCGTTAGATCCGCCATACCCAAAAACCTCTTTATGTGAATTTTCAAATTTCTAAACTCGACAGATCCCATCAAACGTCTAACACCCGCTTTCTGTGAATAACCCTGTATTCGCACCCTTTAAATACAGGTCCACCTGCGGCACTAAAATAACGTAAAAAATCAAAAAACATAACACTTTTTAATTGGAAAATTTAACTAAAAAATTGTTTGCCAAAAAGCTTCAATCGTAGTTTGATCACATAAAAATTATTGAAATTTTGTTTAAACAGACGAAGTTCGAAAATGACAATTTCGTGGGTTTAGTTCACATCTACTTGACTTCACATCTACTTGACAGCTTACATTTTATTTAAAAAAATCTGCTTTGCAAATGGCAGTAAACCAGTAAAATGTCGAGCTTCTCCTTTCTTTTCTAGTTTGATCAAATGGATTTAAACTTTTTTTGGCAATTCTGAAAAATTCCTGTAGTAAATTTTTTTTATTTTTTTACATTTATTTTGGTATCGCAAGTGAATTTACATTTGAAGGGTGTGAATGATTTTTTAGTCATAACCATAACATGTTCTATCTTTGACTAAAATTTGGTTCAAATAATCCATAAGATAAAATAATCGGATAAAAACAAAAAAATACTCCAAAGGTATTGCACACTTAAGTGAGACACTTTGTACATAAATAAATTCTACTTGTATATTTATTGCATATACTACTTTTAAAAAACTCTAACCTTACGTGTAAAAAACTCACCTCTTCCACTCCTCCCGACGAATCTGAGATCGTTAAACTTGGCTACTTGATTCTTCATAACTGCCGTACAGTTCCTCAACTCTGCACAATAATTCTCGTCATTACCCGCCTTAACGGTCACAACGGTTCCATCCCCTACGTCCCCAAGTGCAACTACTTTAAACGCCACCGGCAACGTCTTATTCGACCTCCAGTGCGGAGGCAAAACCGTACAAACGACATGAGGTGAGCCAGTTCTCACTAGCTCGCCAGGGTGTTCCGCAAGGAGTCCGTCTATCGTCCTCTCCGCTAGCATCTCTGCCGTTAAATTGCTGTACGTGCGGTCATAGTGACCTGTGGTTGATGAAACTTCGCTGGCCAGGTGCATGTTTCTTTGTTTTAGCTTTTAAATCCTGTTTGTAAAATGGTTGGTTGTGAGGTGAACGTCTGTATTTTCGAACATGCACAGGACAATCATCTTCAATGGACGAATTTTTGCACTTTTGTTTATATTAGTTTTCTTATTTGTACATTGCATAAATGGCAGAATTAAATGATATATTAGTCTGTTAAATAAATATAGTTATTTATTAACCGTCACACATGCACTTCACCCTAGTCAATTATTTATATTACATATTTGTCTTATCCACGTCACTTGAATTTTGAATCACATACTTAAAACGTCACAATGGTTCTTATATTTACTTAGATAAGATATTTTCAAGTCTCATCACTTTCCTTTATATATTGTTAAAACTGTTCCTTTTAACAGACACATTAATTTTATCTTTAATTTGGCACTCAAATAGTCATCGTCGTTATTCAAATCCTTCTTATGTTAATTGTTCTATGTCGTTTAAAGAATTATTAATACAGTTAATCTGTGTTTTTATTAACATCAGCTGTTCTTCATCTTAAGTAAATTTTTCCACTGTCGCCACTGAATTTACTCTTTCCAAGTCAATACTTAAGATCATGTCACACATAACAGAATAAAGGACTCTTCTGCAACGATGCGTTTGTTCTTTTGAAGTTCTCAACGACGCGTTTTGACAAATTGATATGCGAGAATGTAAAAAAGCGTTGCTCTCGGTTTTTACAAGTCGAATGCGCGTTCGGTGCAAAATATGATGAAAAATCACACGGCCAGTGGCATCCCACAGAACTGCGCGGGATATTTTCTATCCTATGCTTTCTTTCGCTAACTTGTTTTTCTAATTATATGTTGGCCTCTCGCTTTTTCGTTAGTGATTTGTTTTTAATTGGACGTCCTCTCTCTCGTTTAGGTGGCGATGGTATGTGACAAGTTTTCTGTTATTTTTAGTTCAGAACTTTATTAGAAGTTCCTCGTCGAGGATGGACATTATTTACGGTTTGTGTACAAGAGGCATTTAGCTGTGTTTAAAATGTAATTTGATATTCCACTAACAGGGAAGTATTTTTCCTTTTTTTTTTTCCTTTTTTCTTGTTTAAGATATGGAGATCTGCAACCAAAACAAAAACATTTATAAACAACTACATTTCGGCAAATACAAATATTAAATAGAATATCTATTTACTCTTATTTATTTTTCATTTTACCGATTTCGTGAACATTTATTTATTTATTATTAATTGCCCAACAGATATAAATCCAATTACAGACCAAAAGTAAAATCAGCAACATTTGTTCTGCAATAAATTTCTCAATAAATTTGAGCTTTTTGCCCACGAGCAGAATTACCTTTGTGGGTATATTCTTAATTTATTTGCCATCAATATTAAATAGTATTTGTAAACTTTTATGATCTGAGGTATCTGAGACCAATGAAAGTACTCAAATTGAAGTTCTTGGTAATTTTGGCATGGACCTCAATGCTTTTGTGAGAAAAGTTTCTTCATTAACAAATGTTTCTGTTGGTTCATGTACAGGGTGTTTCCTATAAAACTATACCCCCCCCTTATTTCGGTCAATTACCACCGATTTTAATTTTTCAAAAACCGGTCTAACACAGAATTTTCCGTACATTTGAATATGCTATTACTTTTTTTCCTACTTCAACCGTATACGAGGGGCAGAAAAAAGTATGGTTTTTTTAAATGGAACACCCTATATATTTTTACATATTTGGATATGTCAATCGACAGAATTTCAAATATTGGGACACTGAAAAACCCACATTTATATCGAGAAATTCACACACAACGGCCTGAGAAAATACATGTTTGGGCAGGTGTTTTGGGAAATGCCATAATTAGTCTTCTTTTCATTAACGAGAATTTTACTTACGGGTCAATTAGAAGAAGATACTCACAGAAAGCATCGAAAATCAGCAAAATGAAAACGGTAACCACTGAATAATGAAGAAAAAGTAATTTTCCAGCACTGAGGTGCCCCGTAGCATTACATTTTGCCAGTAAGGGATGAGAGATTTCCAAATAACTGGATAGGCAGAAGAGGTTTTAAAGAATGGCCTGCTCGTTCCCCCGATTTATATCCCCTGGATTTTTTTCTATGGGGCCATCTAAAATCAGTTGTATATAGGACGCCACCATCCAGGATTTGAAATATCGAATAACTGAAGAATGCAGAAATATTTGGAGACAAGCTTTTGTGAAAGTACGATCAGAATTTGAGCAAAGATTGTATCACTCTCTTGCTACGGTGCACACTTTGAGAATTTGCTCAAGTAAATGAACAGTATTTTAATTTTATTTAGATCAAATATACTTTAATAGTAACTTATTAGCAATTAATAAAAAATATATAATATTGTTATTTTGTAACTTCCCTAAAATTCAACCGATTTTAAAAAACAGTACCAAATTAAATACGCTTACAAGGGTCGAATTTAAAATTTTAAAGTTGGGGCTACTGGGATTCTGTTTACGTCAAAGAAAGTCCCCTTAGAATAAAAATCGACGTGTTCAATTTCATATGCATAGTTACATCTGAATGAATTCACATTTCACATTTTTTTCAACACTATACAGGGTAGACCAGTACATATGTGCGTATCGGTTAATAGTCGCTAAACCGTTGGAAAAATTTTCTAAATAAAATTTGTAATGTTTCATCTCTGCTATAATCCAAAATTACTTTCAAGTACACAGAATGTCACAAAAAATATACTGGTACTAAAAATAAAGCCTATATGAATTCTGTAATCAAACCTAACATCATTTGTGAATCGAATGCAACGTTATGATATTTTAGATACATTTTTGGTCAAAAATTTACTTTTTCTACTACCGATCGTAAAGTACTAACTTTCCGCACGCTGTAGAGTGCGTAAAGTTAAACTTTACGTACTAGTACGTAAAGTGTTTTTACCTTACGCACTAGTGCGTAACGTAACATACTAAACAATTGCATACCTATAATAATCATATCTTATTTTTCAAACGTTAAATGTGGTTATTTAATTTTATGTAGTCCATTTATTTAATATCACGGTATTATTATAAAACATACCACCTAATTTTCAGTATTCTTGACATTGACATTAGACAAAGAAATAATAGACATTGACTGATTTAAAATTAAGTTGGCTATAACAGTATTGTGATTTTTAAATGACATATGAAGTTTTGACGTAATATGTAAATTTTGGCGTTTCACATTATTATTAGAGAATTTAGGTCCATTTCTGTAGTAGAAAAAATATTGTATGCAATTCGTGTGAAAAGTGAGCTTTTTTCACTCATGGGAATGCCCATTCGTGAAAAAATCTCACCTTACGCAATTGTTGGATAAATAACTATTTTAAACTGCTGTATCTCCCAAATTTTTTGTTGTTTTTTCTCAAAAATTTATATGTAATCCAACCTTGGCCTATTTTATCTGAAACTACCTTTATTATTTGGTTTCGTTATACAGGGTGTGCAGAGTATTTATTCAAACATTCCTATTTTCAATACTGATTTTATTGATTTTCTTAAATACAACACAGTGTACATTCATTATTATACAGATAATGCTTCGAACACGACAGGGATTGGGACGAATATACGAGTGGCCGACAACTCGCATCAGTTCGAAATTTGTACATTAGGAGAAGGGCAGCAGTGCGCTGTGGCCACTCACTACTCGCTCAGCAGTCAGCACTGTTGTTAGTATCTCATTAAAGGCTTACTTAAACACAATGAAAATAATAAGAGATAAGAAAATGAAATAAGATAAATACTTATTCCAAGTTTTAAATACACAATACTCGATAATCGATAATATATTAGTTCTTATTCGATTTAAAAATCAACTGTTTAAATTGTTCCTTGCTTTTCGGATATCATTATTTGTTAATTCTATTCCATAATCTTTATTTCTTATTTCTTATCTCTTATTTTTTTCATTGTGTTTAAGCCTTAACCGTGTTGGGATGTTATGTCTGAAAGAAATTTGATTTACGTTTCGAAATTTTTCTAACTTCAATAATTCATCCTAGATAGGATTAATTATTGTAATTTTAAAAAAATCTCAAAACACTTTAAAATATTTTCCATTGTTTGTTTTTTCGCAACAAAAATGTGATTCTACAACATAAAATTAAAATTAATTGTCGCTGCACCTCGAGTGTTGGCAGGTGTAATAAAAATTATTATAAAAGAATCCAAACAAGGAATAGTAGACGCGAGAGCCATCGGCTACAGCGCGGAGATCCACGATTCCCACCATTGTGCCCGGTTGCCTACAACGGGCACAAGTAAATCGCGCAAACTAATACCCATGTTCGAACCTCCTCGGTCTTTACTGTATATACCATTGGAAACCTTGAGGTGTGCTCTTTAAAATAATATTAGTTTGCTGTACCTATCTCACACGTATTTTGAAATATTATTATTTTTACTTAACTTTGCATAGAAAAGTGGAAAAATCCTAACAAATGGAAACAATTGCTGCTAATTGTCATTATCCTGTCAGATTTGAAGAGATTTTGTTCATATTCTCTTTATTGGATGAAGAAATCCACAAGCAATTAGGGCTTTTAACTTTATTTAATGACGAAACATTTTATTTAAACGCCAATTTTTCAGTAGCTGATTAATCCCATCTTCGGGGCTGTAAAAACCAAGAATCAATTGAGATTATTTATATCCTTGGAGAATGCTTTAAAAATTGTCTCTTGGCATTCAGAAATAACGGCGAGTGGTTCTCTGATAGAGGGCATCCAGATGCAAGATCATTTGAAATATTGATGGATATATTTAACAGGATCGGGACAGTTAAGTACGAAAAGCACAACAGAATAAAGCAAGTGGTAAATGAAGAACACGAATTTGATGTCCTCGCAAGTTTCGTTAAAGACCCACACAATAGAGACAAGTATTTTGTTGGGCAGGTCAGACTTCTGGGAAGAGAATTTTAAAGAAAAATAAGTTCCATCCATATCATGTGCAAATGAATCAAGCATTTGAAGAGCAAGGTTTTTGAAAAGAGACATATTTGTAGTTGGGGTCTTGCTAAAATTCAATAAGATATGCAGTTCTTTAATATTGTCATGTTTACCGATGAAGCCACATTTCAATGGTCATGTGAATCCAAATTTTCTGAGGAGTGTTGATCAACGACTTAAGTGGAATGTAAATGTATGGGGTGGCATAATTGGAGACCAAGTAATAGATCCCCATTTTCTTGATGGACAACTCAATGGGAACATTTTTCTAAATTCTAAACGAGGATCTTGATAATCTGCTGGAAGATATACCACTGGGAATATTGAAAAAGAATGTGGTTCCAGTTAGATAGGATCATTTTAGCTACAGAGTCCGAAATACTCTAAATGAAAATATTACAGGTCATTGGATTAGAAGAGTTATTGGTGGTAAAATTAGAAAGGATAGTCGATCGAGGAATGTCATCTTCATATAAATTACTATTAGAGATAAACATTGATTCAGTGGTCCCCAAGTTCACTAGATCTGACAAAACCTGGGGAATACGTGAAGGATCTGGTTTACAAAACATCTTCAACTACAGCAGTAAACATGCGGGAAAAAATAAGAGAAGTGTTTAATTCAATAACTCCCTTAATGCTAAAAAATATAAATAGGTCATTAACTGGCAGATTTAATATGTATTTACAACAAAATCGTAGACAGTTTCATTATTTAATTAATTAATTATGTACTATAAAATCCACGATGTTATATCAATTTTGTTTGATAATTTTTTATTTTGAATTTTATTAAATCTAAAGAAATATCGAATTCAATTTATTATACAAAAATAATAATTATTATATTCCAACAAGTAGCAATTTTCATTCTATTTTTATCAGCCAAGCCGCCAAGATTTTTCCAGTTTTCTATGCAAAGATAAGGAAAAATCTTAATATCTCAAAATATGTGTGAGATAGATACGACAAACTAATATGTTTTGAAAGAGCACAGTTCAAGGTTTCCAATGGTATAATATTATACAGAGTTTCGTATTTAAGAAAACTAATAAAATCAATACTTATTGAAAATAGGGATGAAATATTTTGGATAGGTACCCTGTATAACGAAACAGGTAGTTTCGGATAAGTTGGGTGGCATATATTTTTAAGAAAAATAAACAAAAAATGACGGAGATATAATAGTTTCATGTTTTATGATTTTAACCAAATATTTCTCTAATAAATAATAACTTAGAAACACTGCATCCGATTCACAAATAATTTAAGGATTAAATACATTTCATTTAAGAAAATAGTTGCTTTTAGTACCAGAATTTTTTGAAACACCCTGTATACTTGGAAATAATTTTGGATTGTATCAGAGATGAAACATTAAAAATTTTATTTAAATAATTTTCCCCATAAGTCCAACGGTATAGCGACTATTGACACGTGCATACTGGACTACCTGTGTTAAGATCACCTACAAATAATAGTTTATCACACTCAACGATATCAGTCAGGTCATTATGAAATAGTAGAACTAACAGAGGACCCAGATTTGATCCCTATGGTTGGAAGTTCGTAGTGACCTTTAAGGTAAGACATAAAAGATGAAATTTAAATTTATTTTTGATAGCACATGAAGTGACTGGTGATTAAATCAAGTTACATTTCGGTAAGTGCGTTTCTTAATTTTCAAAATTATATTTGAGTATCTTTTTCAAAGAAAACCACACAACACCTAAAGTTTGCTATTGTACATATTTGCTAATTTTCGTCAATATTTTGATTCTGTTTAAAGTTTCTTTCTTTGAGTATTTTTTTTTTGTTTTCTTCTTTTAATTTAATTTCTGTTATCGGAGCGAGTCACAATTGAGGCTAATTGTATGTATATAATTCTTTTTTTGTTACATATAGGGCATACACAATACACATATTCTGTCTAAAAAAGAAAATATGAAATATATAAATTTGGTTCAATTATGTATTTTAATACTGTTACAATCAGCACACTGGATATAATTTTCAAGAGTTTGTAGACAACGAACATTCCGAAGTATTCCAAGTAGATATTATTGCAAGAAACGTCTAAATCAATGTAAACGTGTAACGGCAACATGAAATATGATGAGAAAAACTTTTCGTTGTTCGTCCACTATATAAAAATTCGACTCCACTCCTACAGTAATTATAAGACTATTGCGTTACTATTCATCAGTAATCTGTGTCAAATTACGAACCGGAGATTACGATCACTGCAGCCAAAATGTAAATCATGAAAGTATTCATTATTACTGTGTTTTTCTCCCATAGAAGTGTTTTGAAAATATTATCGAATCTACCTAATACATATTCTTGTTAAGCAACAAAGAGCTAATAATCTTAAACGAGCACTTATATTATTTATCAATTACGCTGTTTTATTTGTAACTAACTTGCTTCAACGAAATGAAATTGATCATAACTACGAAGCCAGATTCAAGCACATGTTAACGAAATCGAGCCCATAATTATGGATAAAAAATATTCAGTGCCTTGCCCATCAATATAAAGAAAAATTATATTTACTTAAAAATTGCGTGATTTTTTTTAGTAAAATTTCTTTATAATATGTATTTTAAATGCAGCTTGACTGGCTTATACATAAGTTAGTATGGGCGATTTATTATGGATTTTTCGATTTCAATAGTCGATATCTCGAGAATCATTCGAGATGGGAAATAAATGTTTTACTAAAAGACTTCGGGTTTAAATAAATAATCAGCGTCTACAAAAAAATAAAAAAACAATGAATACTTAATTTGCCGCAAGCTTCGTCACAAACAAGATCTTTATCATGAGAATTATCTCAGATGTTTCCTAAGATCTGAAAATTGCAAAAACTGTTACAATACAAAAAGGGCAATTTTCACTTGTAATAAATTATTTCCGGAAATTTTTTCGAGGTCACAAATATTTTGAAAATTATCATCATTATTATAAAAAGTCGAGACAAGGGATAATTTTCTTAAAATATTCGTTGCCAAGAAACCACTTCCAAGAATAATTTAAGTACGTGTGGTATTCGGTAAGAAAATTTCACACCTAAATTAAATGAAAAAGTAAATGACTGATTAGGTTAGAAAATTAGAAACTGCCAATTTTACAGTAGTATATATACGTCAAAATCGCCACTTTTCGTTCACCTTTCCTGCTCCGAAAATCGCAGCGTGACCGTGCGATTAGCGATGTAGATCCAAGTTGGACCCTCTACCTTGGATTTCATGCCAGAACGGTGGTCCGGTTGTGGTTTTTCGTTCACAAATAGTGTTTGAAGTATTCGTGTTTCTGCATGTATTTATAAAAAAAATTCCTGGGTTGCCATGGCAACGGAACAAAAACCAAACTTCCGATTGGTTAAAGAACGCTGGTGTAAAATTTTCTTATTTATTTAGCATCAATATAAACAAAAAAAAAAGTTTAGAAAATCTATTGTCCCATAGAACTGTCTTTGGAGTGTAGTTCTACAAATTTTTTTATTGCATTTTAAAAGACCAAAAGAATACTTAAGAGTACTATAAAAAGTAGTAGCAGTACAAACTTTACACATAAAAAAGTAAACTTAGTCAGGCTCAGAAACCCCTTATTTTCTAATTTACTTCGACAGGTTAAAACCCAATTGTACTTGATTTACCACCATTTTTTTAATCCAGAAAAATGAGACTCTTCAACCGTCCCACCAAAAAAAGTGCAGAACTTGGGATTACTCTAGGATGGTGCCAAATTTCTAGTCTGAACGCTCAAGCAAAAAACACTCCTGTCAAAAGGAACAAAGTAGCCATTTGTCGAACAAGACAAAAGGAGTTCTTATTTACAAGAGAAGAATCTTTAGTTTACTGCTTCGATATAGATGATGCCACCAATGCCTTAAAACCCAACGTTTATGATGGCTAAGGACTGGAGATTATTTATTAACTCGTCTAAACGGAGTCTAAATGCAATTTTACTTCATTAACGCTAACGAATAAGGACCTGCTCCAATAGCACCCTCAACTGTTTCAAAAGAAAACTGCAACAATACAAGAACAGTTCTAGAGAAAATAATTTATAAACAATAACAATGATGTGAAGATTTTGTATATATGGTTCTGGGACAACAATCTGAATTTACGAGATACCCCTGCTTACTATATGAATGGGATAGCAGAGACTGGTGGAATAATTATAAAATAAAAAGTTTGTCAAAAACGAAAATAAATTACAAGGAGATCATTGCTGAAATAATTGACAATTTTGGTGAAGCTCAAATTGCATTTCCTCCGCTTTCATCTTGGCTGTTTTTCTGGGAATCTTGGATATTACAGTGAAGAGCATGGCAAGCAGTTCTACCATGATATCAAGGAAATGGAGCGTCCATATGAAGGGAGGTGGGACAAACATATGATGAATGATTATTGCTGGTCACTCAAACGCGGTAAAAAGGAAGAAACATAAGATAAATCTTCTGCACAGAATTTAGACCCGACTCTAAAACAATTCCATGTTTTACGAGAGTAAACTATGAGAAGCAATAGCCGTAAATAATTAATATACTTGCACTATTAGGTATGTTCAGGAAGTTGGCCTTCTGTTTTGAAAATGTAATATTAGAATGTTTATATTATGGCGTATGTTATGGAGGTGTGTCAAATAAAATTTTATTTATGCAAATCCTCTTCTTATACGATTTATATTTAAATATTTAAGACAACAATTTCAAGCTAGCACCAGTTTCTTTCTCTTCTGACTGATGTTATAAAATTGAAAATATAATGTGTTCGAGCTTTGCTGTCTTCAAAACTCCTCTGTACTCTTTAATCTTGGGCCAAATTTTTTGGCACAATATAGTACCAACGTAACACAAATGAAGTGTTCTTACTGCAAATTGCGAAATTGATTAGAGGGAATAATTTTTTTGGCACAATACAGCACAAACCACTTCAATACAAAAATTTTACAAGACCAACCTCACGGACGTAATTAAATTATTAATTTTGAAACTTCGCAAAACTTATTTACATACGAAATAAAATGTGAATCATTACCTACTGTTTGCTTTTTAATATAAATCAGATGTCTCTTTTTTTATACCATAACGTCTTATGAGCCACACTTTTTGTGGTGTGGAAAAAATGTTCAAAACGTAAATGAAAACAATTATCAAAAATAGTTGCTGAAGAGTTCATTTGGGTTTCCTGAAAAGAGATAAGGAAATCGCTTATTTCTGTATAAGTTTGCTGAATTTGATGTATTTCTATTGTCCAATATAGGTAAAATAACATAAAGAAACTAGATGATACTATAGATACTGTAAAAATATAGAATAAATTCAAGATTTGCGAATCCATTTTATGAAGTGATGATTCAAAATTCTCAAATAATAGTTTCTTTAAGTATTCATTGGTGGTCTATAGAAAATCCACTTTGGATACACAGTATCAAAAACGTTTTATTGTCAGTATGGTGCTGTGCTAATGGCTACATGCCTCAGCCAAAGAAAGGCTAAATAAATAAAAAAAAAAAAAAAAAATTGTCAGTATATGACCTGGAGTTTTAAAGACAAGAACTGTTGGACTTTCTTATTTATTTAGAGAAGAATATGAATAATGAACGATCCAAATTTTGTTCAAATTAAAATAATTTTCTACACCGCCTCTCCTTAGATGTACGACACAAATTATTAAATACACTCAGTTCCATAAAAAGTGACGCACTCGATTTTTCGGGTAATTTTAAAGTTCTTTAGTTCTTAACGGTGGACCGATTTGAACATTTTTTTCTCAGTTTATAGCAAAATTCATTCTCTATGAGCCGGATTGGAAGCAATGGTGAATTCTTCCATATTTCATGGAAATTAATGGAGAATTTTAAACCTAAGTTTTTTTCACAGGTTTTCAAAACACCCTATGGATTATTCACGCATTCATGGAAAAATTATTCATTCTGCATTCGATGAACCATTTTTTAATAAACATTTTGTTTTTTTGTTCACTGTTTTATCGCTGGTACTTTCCGAGATATAACGTTTTTACGTGAATCCTGCTTTTTCGTGTATTGAGAAATGATTCACATGATGAGTGGTCATACTCACTGCAGAATTGTATAGCATATAAACCAATAGAAATTGTCAAGGTTTTTAAATACACTCAGTTCCAAAAAAAGTGACGCATTTGATTTTTGACCTTGAACTTTTTTTCTTTTTTTTTTAAACCAGTGGACCGATTTTTAATTTTTTTTATTTATTAGTAGGTAATTCCTTTGTCTTTCAAAAAATAAAGAGGTGGAAATTTATTTAATTGTAGGATCACATTGTTTTTGAAAAAGCAATTTCCGTTGCCATAGCAATTAATTTATTGTATGCCTTCATACTTTGTTGTTGTGTCATTAATTAAGTGTCATTAAAGAAGTTTTAGAGACAAATTACAAAAAATGCCTCAAATAAATCCTGAACAAGTTTATAATTTTGTGTTTAATAAAAATGTTTTTTAAAATTCGTATCAGTTTATAAAACTCGGTAAATTCAGAAAGTTGATAATACGCAAGGTTTCAGCAAAAAAGCTGCAATTCGGACAATTTTTAGAGATAAATCAATGAATAAAAAAACAAAATGTTTATTAAAAAATGGTTCATCGAATGCAGAATGACTAATTTTTCCATGAATGCGAGAATAATCCACAGGGTGTTTTGAAAACCTGTGAAAAAACTTAGGTTTAAAACTCCCCATTAATTTCCATGAAATATGCAAGAACTCACCATTGCTTCCAATCCGGATCATAGAGAATGAATTTTGCTATAAGCTGACAAAAAAAATTTTCAAATCGGTCCACCGGTTTAAGAACTACAGAACTTTAAAATTACCCGAAAAATCGAGTGCGTCACTTTTTATGGAACTGAGTGTATATTAACGGAAAGAGCTTCAGCACATAAGATCTGCAGAGTTTTCGTCACTAAATTATAATTATTTCACTTGTAGTCAGAAATATTATTAAATATGTAACATTACTGTTAATTTTTATACCTAATTTTTATTTATTTTATAAAAGACGGATGCCATTTTGGAGGTTTTAATGTTAATTCGAAATTTGCCTGTGATATTGAAAGTGAATTTGTAATTTAATTGCTTGTGGTGATCTGATTATTTAAACAATATTAACTCTTTAAACAAATGACGCTATAACATTTCCCAGTCTTATTTCTGTAGCGTTTTAACCTATCTTTAAGATATATTTACTATCTCCAACAACAGAACTCCTTAGTTACATCATATCAAAAATGTACTTTACTGTAAGAATTAAAATAATTTGACTCAAAACTTCAAAAATGAAAGCAGTAGTTCTATAGAAAAAAATAATAAAATACATGATATAAAATTAAAGTAAAAATTTGAGTGAGCGTCGGTAATGACCGAGTATATACAACATTAACATTTATTATTTAACGGGTAATTATTGCTACCTAACAAAGAACAGAAAACCAGGAAAAGCATTTTGTGTACCAGAATGAACCGTCAGTTTGCGAGCATTACTAGAAACAGCACCTATGATTTGGATGACGCTCGTAGGCCATGTAGTTGTACAATCAAATCAATAATAAATTAGCATGAGGCATATCGGATATCAAACGGGTACACAAGGGTAGCAGAAGATGAATCACAAATCAGCTGATTTGCTTCCCCATTCCAACTTCCACAGTTAACTGGACCAAAACGTGCGTCGACTGTCAAATGTTCCTCCTTCTCCCTAGTTTACAACGTGAGGGAACGGTCTGTAGGGGTGAGGGTGTCATAAAAAAACTAATTATGTGATAGAGGAACATTATGTAACACTTGTCTTAGACGTTAGCACGTGTTTGCTGTATGCTGATTAATGGTAATGTGAGGTAATTTTTCTTCTCGTATATTTAATAAAATTCTTTCGGCATATTTCACGGCTCACATGGCCGGCTATATATTATGTCTGTCTAGATTTTAGGTACAGCGTGTGTAAGGGTGCAATATTACGTGTAACTTTTTTAAGTAGAAATTTAAGGAAAATGACTAAGAAATTGCTTGAAGTAATTTAACACACATTTTGTTATTTTTGTTAATTTGTTACATTGTTAGTAAATTTGGAGAAAAATCAGTGAAACATAAACATTAAAATTTGTATTCTATATAAAGCAGTCGCGTTTTTAGGGCAAAGTTAAAAAGATGTGTTTTTGCAAAAAGAAATCTTTATGTAGTCAAAATCAAAAATATATTTTTGTTGACACATTTGCAATGAAACAAAAACCCAAGTATGTAATGGACTACTTCCAACACCTTTTGGTAACATTATTTTTCGGAAAATTCTCATTAAAAAGGTATACGTAATAATCTACACTTTAGCAAATTATTTATTGTTTTATTTACTTTCAGCAACAGATACTTTGCTCAAAAATTTTTTAAGGCCATATTTTTAACCTTCGGGCGATGTTATAAATTAAAACCTAACTGTTGGTTAATGCTGTATCTTAAAATATTTTAAATCATTTGTTATAATAATATTATTGCATTACACATCAATAATTCCATTTTAATTTATGTTTTAACCCACCTATTTAAAACAATACAAGGAATTTCTAAAAACAAGTTGATTTAAAAATAAAAGCACTAATTATTGCTACAATATTTACTATTGTTTATGTAAAGGAATTATTGTATTCGCTATACTTCGGAGTATATATTTAAAATGCATAAAGTTGCAAGTTTTCACGTCGGTAATCATTTAGATCGGTAGAAGTTAAATTAACCGAACACAACAATTTTAATACTTCTTACATTCAAAATGAATAGATATATTCAAAATGAAAGAAAAAATTACATCCACCTCTATTGAAGGAAATAATCCACGAAAATATTAAGTAAATTTCGTTAGTATGTTTGTTATATTAATTTGAAGACAAAAAGTATGAGTGTCAGAAATATAATAATAATAAGCGTTGTCCTTTAATACTACACGTTTAATCTTCGCATCTTTCGGAATTTTGTAACAACGTAATGCTATCGTATTTAAGAAAATTTAATAGACATCTCCAACCCTAGATTTATTCGAAACAATACAAATTAAACTATGTAGTTTATAAGAAACGCAGATTTTTGTAAAAAAAAAAACAGTATTAAATTGTTTTTACATGTAAATGTTGAATAATTATTTATTATTATTACCCAAATTTGTCACCTTAAATTCTGTACGAACTTTTATGGACACTTTTAAGTAGAAGGTGGCAGTTATTCACAGATCACAACGGACATGTGGCGAATTTAAGGACAACCTAACCTGCACATACAACTCTCTATTGAAACACCCTGTACATTAATTTTCAGCCAATTTAATTTTAAATTATGTAAAATATACCTCATACACCGCCAAATGTTTTCTAATTAAAAAATCCAAAGTCCACCCCACATAAAATACAACACTCGGCCGCGGAAATGACTCAAAATGACCTTATCGCCGCGTTCTTTTCGCGTCGAAAGTTATTCTGACATTAAGAAAGAGTATAAAAGTAGTCGGGGGGGTTGCTGTGGGTGGCTGAGGGATAGAAAAGGGCGGAGCATGTTGAGGTGAACCGCCACCGCTGTCTCCGCCACCAACCAGGAAAGACGGTGGATTTTTACCCTCAAACCAGAGTCGTTTCTTAGAGGTTTACCAGGGTTGGAACGCAAGCGCGCAACCCTTATAAACGTCTTTTGGTCTTTTTTATTCCACCTTGTCTCTCTCTTGAATGCGGGAGCGCATATACGGCGTTCTTTGTTTGTTTCTTAGAAGAAAGTTTGTAGCGGCGTCTTTTTCTGTCTGTCTTTCTTACGCTTTAGAATTTCTTTAGCTCTGCTTTCAGGTGCTTTTTTAAGGATAATTAAAATTGTATATATATCCGCTCAATTTTTCCTATTACGTGTAATGGTAATATTTTTATGCATAACAAAAAAAAATAGGTAAAAATTATCCTTATTTGTAAATAAAGTATTTTCAAGAGTTGATAAAAACATTAATTGTACCAAAAAGTGTGTTGGTCCTTTACTTAAAAAAGTTCTTATTCTCCAACGAGTTTCTTTTATTAATATAAATATAAAGGCCAATGTATACAGGGTCTGAAAAAATTACTTTCTCTCCTTGATGCTTGATATTTGGTAATGTGTGTATTACATAATATGTACAGGGTGATTCTTAAAAAATTACACCTCATTTTGACGAACATATTTAGTTTTAAAAAATTTCTCAGTAAATTTTCTATTAGGTATTCCTACATGGTAGAACTTTTCTATAATAGCTTTACAAATGAATTTTTTTTAATTTCTCAAAGTAGTTCAATAGGCTTAAAACTGGGCTTTTCGGAGGGTAATACATAAGTTCCGCTTATAACTGTAGATTTTGTAAAAACATATTACGAATTCTAACGGTCTAACTATCAAAAATTGCGAAAATTTACTAGAGACATTTTATGTTCAGAAGATATCGTCGAATAAAAAAATCAAGTCCATTTTTTGAGACGACCATAGGCGGAGAAGTTTTTTTTAAAAAAAGTGGTCCGTGGTCCCCATATCTACGCCTGCGGGGGCGATATTTTCAAATCTTTCAGACCATTTGATAAACTTTAATCTAACATAAACAAAACCCAAATTTTAAAAAAATCGGTCTAACCACTTTAAAGTTATTCGTCGAAAACTTCAAAAGAAAAAAGTTCAACGTCCTGTATCTCGAAAACCAAGTCCCATAAGAAAAATGTTTGTCTAAAACTGACAACGATGAAGCGGTGCAGTTAGATTGGTAATTAAATTTGCTATTTAATGGCATTATGGCCCTTAGTAAGTGCCATTTAAAAAAATTATTTTTTCTTAAAAAAACACGTTTGGCAAATTTTATTCTTTCATGAGGCATTTGTTATTGATTTAATTGATGAAATCACTATTAATATGAGTTACTAGAATCAACTGGAACAATTTTTTTCCCAATCCCGGCCTTCTACGGTAAAAAATAAATTTGAAATAAAGAAAAATTCTTTTAGAAAAATGTAAATTTGGTAACGCTATTCTATGTAATTTGAATTGTAGATTTCGAAAAACATAAAATATACTGGGTGATACATTTAAAAAATCGAAGGTACACGCGCTTCCGGTGAAACCGGAAGTCGGCCATTTTGACTATATCTGCATGACCATCCGAAATTAGGTCTAATATCCTTGTACCAAATTTCGTCTAAATCGGTTCATTATTGAAGCATGACCCTAGTCTCGTGGCCACCCGGTATACCTACTACAAACCCAATTACACGCATTATAACAGAAACTTTTGAATATGACCTAAGACGTAAGAGAATTTTGATCACTCCATCTCCAATTCAATGCAATAATTCAAGAACTCAGTTCTATTTAGTCAGTTGCATATGAAGCTGGGTAAGAGAGTAACAGCGTACATAATATTATAAACATATAGTTTGTCATATCGGTCTAAGGTAGGATTACTCTACTGTTGCGCTCATTTTGATGAACTAAAAAAAGTTAAAAAACTCTGGATTCAAAACAAAACTTAGCACTAAAAAATCAAGTCGGTGTAAAAACTCTCCAAAATAGTTCAAACCAACTCAAAATTTTTCATGAATTCTGAAATTTCAATAATATTCATTCCATTTAAAAATAAAAAATTGGTGTCACTTTCGGCTAAACCGAAATTCCCAAAAAAATCTTCAAATAAGTCAAAATCTGACATTTTAAGTCTATAGGTATTAACTACCTATACCGAGTTTCATTTAGATATTTTAAAAACAAGGTACAAAATAGGGGTGCTAGTGATATCGTTGTCACCCGGTATATTCTGATGACCTTGGCCTATAATTTCGTTGCTGTAGCAGTCAACTTTATTTTTCTATTTTTTATTCTTTGAAATCAGCACATTATTCTGCATGCGATTGAATACAATTTTGATGAGGTTGCATAAGGAACATTTTTGGAAGTTACCCAAACAATCAATTATAATAATAATGACAAACATTGGTGATTTATTTGGCTTTAATATGAATGGTCAAAATATTTGCCTTCATTTTCAATACACAATTTTAATCTGTCCATAAAGGATCACCTTACAATCATAAACATTTCACCTCTTATTGCCTTTATTGCACAAACAATTCGAGCTTGCAGGTAGTTCAAATCATTTGGTCGTTCCTTGGACATTTAGCTTTTTATGTGACTGAATGAAAAAAGCCACAGGGACAGGAGCTGAAATCAGGTGACTGGATATTTACACCCAATCCACCTGTTTAAAAAAATATAAAATGTAACTCTAAAATGAAGAAGTTTTGTTAAATCTAAACATTATCATTATTAAGATAAAAAACTTCTAGCGCAAGAAAAATATTCTCTCTTAATAGAAGCAAATATTTCTCCACTGTTAAGTTTCCTTCACGGAGTATAATATAAACTTATTTATTAGTATTTGGTTTCCTTGTATAAAATAATATGGTCCATTTATATGGTCTATCGTCGACCATACAATGACATGTTTGAACATTTACTTTCTGAGAACGCTAGGTTACAGCCTCATCCAGTGGGGTTATGCTAGTTAACGGCAGGCATGTTTATTTAGAAGCCCATGCAACATGAGGGTGGTTTCTGGTTTCGCGAGAAAACAAAACGTCGTCTGCAAAATGGATTTGTTGGCACATTATTTCGCAAAATTGCAAATTCAATAACACAATCAATTATGACTGATTGTCGAGATGGTAGCATATCTGCCTCTCACCCAAAAATCCCGGGTTCGATTCCCGGTCATGGCAATGGAAAATACTGTGAGAGGGATTTTTCCATTATACACGGATATTGGATGTGTGTCCCTTGTCTTTAAATGTGTAGCTCCCTCCCGCACAAGGCTCTTCTAGAGCCTTCTGGGATAAAGGGGGTCGTAATTAGGACATGTGGTGTATTTTATTGTTGAAAATGGCATTTATTCTAGTTTTGAATTAACCATATCCTCTACATCTACAGGGTGGTTCAATCAAAAGTAGACACTACATAACTTTGGAGGTAAACATTTTTTGAAAAATTGGTGAGACAGGTCGACCTTGTTTCCAAGGGAGACATATTTTAATACCATCCCCTGCTACTCTACACAGCCATCCCCTCAAAAACTTTAAATGGCAATGGGGGTCGATGTCTTTTAATTTTCTACATAACTGTGTATTTTTTAACTTTTATCGATTCGTTCCTGAGGAATAAATATTTCATTATTTTAGGGTTTGGAAATAAAAATGAAACAGGCATTTTAAATTATCTTGTGTATTGTTTAAATTTTTAAATAATGATCTTTCTAAACATAAGTACGATTGCCGAACCTTTGTCTTAAACCATTTTGAAATATACAAGGCGTCCAAAATTTTGTTAAATTTATTCTTTGCTACAATTTTACATTTTAAATAACGTCCTGTACGTCATCAGTCATCAGTTTCTTTTAGCATTATTACCTGTATTAGCAATAGGAATTCTCATTCCCATACAGGAGAAATGTAAAATTGTATCAAAGAATAAATTTAACAAAATTTTGGAAGCCTTGTATATTTCAAAATGATTTAAGATAAAGGTTTGACAATCGTACTTATGTTTAGAAAGATTATTATTTAAAAATAAACTATAGTTTTTCCGAGGAGAGACCTACATGAGGAAAACATTCCACCCTGCATATTCTTTAAATTAAATCAGATACGAATTTGGTATATGCAGGGATTGTACCTGAATTAGTGGACCTAACTGGCGAAAACAGCTAATTGGTCAAATTTTTGACAAAACGTACCACTTTCCGGAAAATCCCCGTAACTTTCGTTCTAGAGCCTTAATAAAAAATCTGCCAAAAACTTCTAGAGGTACTTTCCAAAGGTACAGTATTTTAAAAACTTGCTCCTATCAACGTTGCAAAGAGGTAAACCTTAACATTTTTGTAACACTCTTTTTGTCACCCTGTATAACACCCAAGAAATTAACTGTTTAAAAAAAGCAACCCAATCGCCGAATCTACAAGAGACAAGCTTTCGAGTGATGTGCCAGTCGTTTAAATCGGATGGCCCAGGCCCCAGGTACGGCGATTAAAAAATGACCAGAAATAAGGTCGGTTTAGTATGTTGAGCACTTTATTTTGAAATTCTGTACGAACATTTCTGAATACATCTGGAGTCAATGAATGGCATTCTTGGACAATTCTTCCACGAAACTTTTCCAAAAATGCGAGTTTTGTTGCAAATATCTTCGATTTCAAATGTCCCCACAGATAGAAATCCAAGGGAGTTAAATTGGGTGACCTAGCAGGCCACTCCACAGGACTTCTTCTTCCAATCTATCGCTCAGGAAACCGATTATCCAAGAATTGACGGACTGCTATAGCAAAATGCGGGAGTGCTCCATCCTGCTGAAAAAACAATTCGCTCTCTAAAATATTATCTTCTTCTTCGAGGATTTGGGTAATCATGGGTCGATGTTATTTTCTAACAGATCGAGGTAACTTTCGCCGTCAATTGTCAGAAATAAAAAACGGCCCGACAATGTGATCCTCTAAGATGCCAGCCCAAATATTTAATTTCTGTGGCTTTTGGGTATGTATTTACATGTGGTGTATTTATTTATTTATTATTTATGAGTTTCCACGAACAAATATGGATTAGTTTCACAATTGTGCCTGTTTACCTCTCCAATTAAATTTTTAAATAAAATATCGTTTTATCAGAAAAACATATATTGTAAAGTAGATTGGCATTACCGTTTAATTATTCACTAAAAATCTCACAGAATTGAAGCCGACCGATGATCGGGATCATCCTCGTTTAATTCATGTAACAATTTAAATTCATATGGATTAAATTTGTGGGTTTATTATTCGATGGACACTGCTTCTTGGTACACCGGAAGCCATTTTCCTTATCCATCTGCAAAAGACCCAGACCCAGAACCGTCACTTCGACCGCTTCATTAATAATCGGTTGCTGAGGTTCATGCTTTTTGTCTGTCTTCACAAATTTTTTCATCAATTGTAAAACATACTACTGATAACCAACATTACTATCTGAATAGTTGTTATTGAATAAGCGCGCCGTAGTTATAGCTTTTTAAAATAAACGCTGACAATTTCTATTATCTCCTGAAGGGTATAAAGCATTTTGAGAACTCACTCAGGTAAAATGTATCTCGATTTAAAATTAGTTGTGAATATATTAATTTTCACGGGACATTAAATACTTATGAATCTTTTATTATTCTAAAAAGTAAACAGACAAGGAAAGTGTTTTTTCTCGAAAATACTCGAAAATAATTTGTAGGTATTTAAGAGCACTAAAAAATTTAGTTTTTTTTATAAATTCCAGTTATCAAAAATCAAATTATTTTACTCAGGAACGAATCAACAAAAGTTAAAAGAAACACACAGTTATGTTGTGAATTAAAAGACCTTTCAAAAGATGTATCACTCGATCCCCCTTGCCATTGGATTTTTTTGAGGAGGTGGCTGTGTAGGGTAGAGAGATGATGATAGGTATACAAGTATGATATTAAAATATGTCTCCCTTGGAGGTCAACGTGTTTCAACAATTTTTCAGAAAATTCGTACCTCCAAAGTTAGTCAGGGTGTTTCTCGGGGTGTTTACTTTTGATTGGGACACCCTATATACATATAAAACAAAATAATGTAACTAATTATTTCCAGTACAAAAATGTATGGATTATGTTAATTTGATGGTAATAGGTCGAAGCTTATTAAATATAAAGTACTATTTTATTCGACGTTTGAAAATTTATCAAATTAACCTCAATACTTTGGGAATACAATATTAGTAATAATGTATGTGCGATTACTGTTTATACTACACTCGTGGACAAAATTATCGAATATTTTTTGCTATCATTATTACTTGAATATGGTTTCAAATCGTCGTTGTAAATTTTTTTAGCATTTTCTGCTAATGAAAACTTTATATTCTTTACTTAAAATGTGTGAAATAAACTATTTCTTTCTTGTGTAATGCGTTCTTTCATTAAAATGTATAAATACAAGAGAATTGGGAAAATTTAAAATATTCAATAATTTTGTCCATGGGTGTATATAAAATCAAACAAAACTATTTAACATTACACATTTCTGCAGAAAATTTGTTAAGAGAATCATAACTTTAATAAACTATTAAAAACAAAACAACAAATAATAAAATACTCACATCCAGTAGGTTCTCCCTATTAATATTTAAATTGCAAAATTTTCAAACAAGCATCTTCTGTACTCAAGAACCAGAATTTTATAATTTATTATAAAATTCACGGTGTAAAGTGGTCAAATTATTATTGAAATATATGTACATATAAAAACCGTGATGGTCTACAATTTTCTTATGATCACATAAAAACACATAAAAACAAACAGAAAGTACTTATAACTAATAAAAACTATATTTCATCGTATTTTATCAATTAAAATAAGCCTTGATAAATAGGCAATATAATATTCATTACTGATCAACAATTCCTTTTCACTTGGTGATCTTGTTGTAATTGTTTAAAAAATTACTAGCGGGATACATAACTACCTTTTGTGTAGAAATGATTTGAGCTATTTTGATGTGAACATTTAGAGAGCTCAAATTTTATTATTTGATAATTGATTATTAAATTAATGGATGTCATGTACTAGAAAACAATTAGAAGCTAATGCAGGAGTTGAAAGTACACTCAGTCTACCAGTCCTTTCCGGCCATCCTTTTAGCCATTTACCATAGTAGCTTCTTCAAACTTCCTCGACCTTCTAACGAGAGTGACAATGTAAAATATTTTGGGATATTTTGGAAAAAAATAAAATAAATAAATAAATGTATTTTCATTTGAGAAAGCTTCTAAATGCGTACTTGGCCCCAGAAACGAAAAGACCTCTAGGACAGGAAATGAAAATGTAGAAAAACCATCCTTGTGCGATATGGAACTGGCAACAAATTTACTTTGTGTCCGATGAACTCTTTCAAAACATTTCCACATTCCCAAGAAGTCTTCACTCTTTCTCAACCTTCTAGATTCTGCAAGAAAAATTGGACACGTATGTAAAAAATAAGATCCCCATGAACTCCACTCCAATTGTGATGTTTTCTTGCAAATTTGCAATTTGCAGCACTTGATCTCTGTGCAGCTTTAATACTGTAGCTGGTCTTTGAGATACAATATTTGTTTCATTTATTCTTCATCTGACAATTTTTCACTTTTTCATTTCAAACATGCTGCTAATCATGCCGAATTTCTACGGCAATTACATGGAGATTTCTTAAGGTCAAGGACACAATATAATGATCGTTTCGAAAACCTGCTCTAGAAAAAAAAAAAATTGAGGTGGACTGTTTTTGCAAGTGCAATTTTTACTACTTACGATATTTTCTTATGTACTTTTTTCAATTCTATAGATTGAATTATAATTTTCATTATCAACATGTGATATTTTCATCCTAATACTTTTGAATCATTAAACTGCCAAACTTTATTTTATATGTAAAACTTCAGATAGTTTGAGCAAAAAATTGTCATCTAAATAGTGGCGAACAAAAACAAAAACACTATTGGATTTGCAACTGTCAGCAAAAAGTACAATATATAGTAGATGAACCAGTAAAGGATAATAGCAACTGACGTATATTAATCGAATAATGACCAAAATCATAAAGAAAAAAAGATTCATTTAGATTGATATCCTCCGGTGAAAATCTGAAACGGCAAAATCATTACTGAAACGTGCGTTCTTATATCGCATTCATGAATTCAAATTATCTAAAAATAGAAATTTACGGTCACCTAGTATACCCATATAAATATCTTTTTTTTTTCTTCCTCCACCCACTACTCTATACTTTACTTTAAACAGTTTAATGGGAACACCTCGTACAATTCTAAGTTATGCTGAACTTAAAGCCAAATAATTATTCCACCCTTATGCAAATACATTGCTAGCGAGTAAGTGAAAATTTCAAACCCCTTTATTCGACTAAATACTCCATTTTACACCTCTTTCTTAAGTTTTCGTCCCAGTTTAAAGCCGACATTCTCCGTCATTTCAATAATGTGCAATTTGTCACATAATATCTCGTCTGTCTCTTTCTGTAGTCTGGAAAGGGTGAGTTCGCACCCTGTTTAAAACGATAAGACATGCAAGAAAGCTTCAGTAGCGCACCAACGGAAGCAGAAGTAGTTTATAATGAGAAAATATACAAAGTGTTACGGGAACTATTCAGGACTTTTATAGCGATGTTTCAGCCCGAAAAAATCATTTATTGAACACGTTTTCAGGATTCCGTTTTCCTTTATTTACTTTAGAGGCAGTGCTATGAATATCCATGTCTGTTCAAAAGTTTATGATGTGGTGTAAACAGAGCTAATTACATCACAGTTAAAAGACTTGTTTGGTTATTGGAGCCATTCTATACCACCAATTTAAATTTTCCCAACATTTTCAAAACACTCTTGCACTTACTTTTGAATTCCAAAATCTCATCATGAGACTTTGAAAACTGATTTTAATACATTCTGGTGGATGTGTAAGGAAATAATTGAATTATATTAACCAATAAATAAGTGACTAAATGGGATCGAAATCGTGTTTTTTCCCTTTTGTAAAAGTGGTTGTTCAATTCAATACAAAAAAAAGAAATCCATTTGGCTTTATTTAAATTGACAGCAACTCATGATCAAGATAAGAAAGATCCATTTTTTTATTGTTTTACCTAAATCGAGGCACTAACTTTATAGACATTCTTAAAAGGAATTCCATTACTACTTTAAAGCAATTCTATTATTTAAATATAATTAAAAAATATAGCTATGCACATGTGCCAGTCATCGCCAATCTATCCGATATATTGTATGTTAATTAACCAGTACATATTACATATCACTTTAATTTAATGTAAATTATAAACTGTTACATAACTACATAAATTAATTAGGATTAGGAATAAATTATACACTAATTGCTATCTTTATCAGTATTGTTAATTAACTAAATTAAATATCTCACGCTGAACTGTTACTCTTAATGTAATTTATTGTTTCCATATTTGCTATTAATGCCTTCCACCCTCGGTAGCGCATCACTCTTAAACAGTAAAACAGCTTCGCACCCTACACCACTGGATCAGCATATTGTCCTTATTCTTCCTTATTCTTAACACTTCGGAATACTGTAGTTATCCTTTTTCAGCTTTAATCCTTTCATTCTAATCTGAGCTTAAAAGCTCTTTTGTTTTGTTTTAACCCTTTTGTTACTCAGGATAACCTTTCGAGTAGAATACGTTAGAATATACTCCCATCTCTTTTTTAACGTTTGTAGGTTAGCGTTTGTTCCTTTCAATACGAAACATTTCAGAGATATTCGGAGACGTACGGTTGGTGTTTTTGGGATGTTCTAATATCGCATTGAAGTCTACTTCGATATTGTTTAATGTCAGAAAAGTCACATCTTGTGATAGATGCGGCATAGGCTTGCTTATTGTAATAAATAAATATAAATATAACACTGGGGATGAAATCTGCACATATATTTTTATTAAATTTTTTATAAAAAATAATTGCGAATAGTCGAAAGGCTTCATTGTAGGAATATAATAGGTATTCCTCTGAACTACGATAGGAAATAATGATAATGTGAGAGATAATCTTTTTTTACAAATATTGTACACGTAATCAAATATACAGGTTGTTCATAAATTATTTTATTTTCATATCATTTATTTGTTTTATGTATTTTGTGATAACTGTTCTTCCAAATATTACAAACTATTCACTTAGCACAAAAATATCGTTAACTTTGTCATAAAGACAATACAATGTATTAGTGGCAACCGATCTCTGTATTCACTCTGGTATTAAATAAGCTGCTCTTCAAAGCAAGTTGATTTGAATGCGAAGCCGTAACTTATTGAACTTTGAACCCATTAAGATTTTTATTTAAATTTATGAAATTGTATGCATAAGAATAAAGAAATATATAATCATCACAATATTAAAAGAAAACAATTCTTATATAAGCATGAGACGGCCATATCTAAAAAGAAATCGTTCTAGGTCAGAATTGTCGGTAACACAATTATAGGACCATACTTTTTGGGGAAAACTAACAAGATGGGGCGCCACCTCATTTCAGATACTATTGCTGTCAGGGGCAGGCAGGGTCAACTGAATGGCCACTTATATCTCCAGATTTAACTCCTCTCAATTTTTTTCAATGGGATATACGAAAAGTAAAGTTTATGTAAATAGACGGGATAGTTTAGAAGGTTTAAAAAAATGAGTAAGAGTGGAGATTTCACAAATAACTCCAGAAATGATAGAAGAAATTGTTTCTCATCTATCTCACTATATTGCTGCTGAAGGTCGACAATTTGAACATTTATTGTAACGGTTGCCGTAATAATATAATATAATACTACATAAAAGGTTTCTCTGAAATATTAAAGCCTATTTTAGACAATGAAAATGTTACTGTTGCCAACAAAAATTAAAATACGGTCGAAAAACCTTTTTTTTTTTTAACTAAAAACAAAAACACCTTTTGAATATATGTCTAACGTTGTATACCAAATACCTTGCCAGAATTGCGATTAATGTTATGTTGGATAAACGGGTAGATACATAAAAATCAGACTTAAAGAACATGAAAGGCATATCAAAAAGAAAAATATGTTAAATCCTACCTCATTGGTTGAACATAGCAACATACACGGACACAATTTTTCTTTCATTGACACTAAAATTGTTGGAAAACAAAATATATTATATAACAGAACGTTTCAAGAAATGGTAAATATTAAAAAACATAAAACAATCAATTCACGGAAAGATTTTTTTTTTTTTTTTTTTTTTTCCTTATAGGTTGCGGTCTTTTGGCCCGCTGTACTGAAGCTGAAGCTTATTGTACCCCCATAGTCTCCCTATTCCATGAGACCCGTTCCTCCCACGAAGGCGAGTATACGGTCGATGGGAGCATTAGCTATCTCTTCCGGTGTCACTGATGGTTCACCGAAGTGTGCAATCCTTCTCGCCGCTAGGGCCGGGCATTCACATATGATGTGGTGAGGTGTTTCTTTCTCTTCACCACACATCCTACAATCTGGATCATCCTTCACCTTTATGTTGGTGAGATGTTTGTTTAGCGTGCAGTGTCCTGTTAAAATACCCACTGCACATCTTAGCTGTCTTCTGCTCAGCTTCAGCAATTCCTTAGTCTTTGATTTGGATGGGTCACCTAAGAATATGCGTGATTGTCTCATTCCTGGTGCCTCTCTCCAATGCAAGTTGTGTTTCTGTCTTAAAAGTTCCTTTACTGCGCCTTTTGCGGTGCTATATGCGATCCCGCATGTCGGCTCGGGTCCTATCAAGGCTTTCTTTGCTCCTTCTTTGGCCAGCCTGTCAGCTTTCTCATTACCTGAATTTCCCTGGTGTCCTCGCGTCCATTCCAATTGCACATTGTTGTGTTCTGCTAGTTTCGCCAGGGGCTTCAGGCAATTTCTTACTGTTTTAGAACGTATTTCTACTGCCTCCAGAGCTCTAAGAGCTGCCTGACTGTCAGTGATGATACGGATTCTTCTGTTAATGTAAGACATCCGTACCATTTCTTGCGCACAAGCCTCTATGGCTGTTATTTCTGCTTGGAACACGGTTGCAGTGCTGCCCAGGTTCAGACTGAAGTATGTCCCTGGTTGGTCTCCCGCAATTCCTGCTCCGGTACTTCTTGACGTTTTTGATCCGTCCGTATACCATATGGTATCATTTGGGTGACTTCGCATCTGCCTTTTACCCTCATCTTCCCTATCAGGTATAATCACCTTGAAGGTTTTTGTGAAGTTATAAGTAGTGCTGATTCTGTCAGACTGCATTTCAAGTAGTCGGTTATTTCCCAGTTGTTGGGCTATTTCTGTATGATATCCTTTTCTTGGAAAGGTCTCATACCCGTTGTTTCTTAGCCTGTAAGTCGCTATCAATGCCTCATTCTCCACCACTAGATTTAATGGAGGTAGGCATAGCAGTGCTTCCATAGCTGCGGTAGGCGTTGTTGTCATGGCCCCCGTTATCCCTAGGCACGCAAGTCTTTGTACCTTGTTTAGTTTCCTCAACGACTCTCCTTTTCCAGCTTTATGCCACCAGATCAGGGAGGCGTAGGTTATTATTGGTATCGCAACCCTTTGGTACAGCCAATGTACCATTCGTGGTTGTAGTCCCCAGTTTTTGCCCACCATTCGTCTGCAAGCCCATAGGGCCCGCGTGGCTTTGGTGGTCACTTTCCCTATATGAGCTTTGAAGTTCAGTTTGGTGTCTAGAGTTAGTCCCAAATACTTGGCTTCACCGCTCATTTGTAATTCTTTTCCCCGAAGAAATAGTTTCTTCAGGTTTTGAATTTTTCTTTTCCTTGTAAAAGCTACCACTGTGGTCTTTCCTGGATTGACGGATAGACCTTCCTGGTTGCACCATTTATCTACCGTTTTGAGGGCTCTTTGCATCATTTCTGATGTGACGCCCTCAAATTTTCCTGTTGCCAGGATGGTGATGTCATCTGCATATCCCTGCGCATATATTCCTTGCTGTTCTAAGTGTTCTAGGAGTTCATCAACAACCAGACACCACAACAGGGGTGATAGGACACCCCCCTGAGGACAGCCCCTGGTTGCCGACACCTCCTCTGTCGTGGAGCCCAGCATTGTTTGTATTTTCCTAGTTTTGAGTGCTGAGTCAATCCATCTTGTTATCGACTGCTTGACCCCGCGTCTCTTCACTGCTCTGCTTATAGAGTCGTATGAGGTGTTATCGAAAGCCCCCTCAATGTCCAGAAAGGTTCCTATAGCCGTTTCCCGGCTGTCCAGTGCCCTTTCTATTCTGTGAGTAAGCTCATGTATGGCTAGCTCACATGATTTTCCTGTCTGGTAGGCATATTGGTTTCGATGTAAAGGTTTTGAGTTCATAACATCGTCCCTGATATGCCTATCCACCAGCTTCTCCATGGTTTTCAGGAGAAAGGATGTTAGGCTGATAGGTCGGAATGATTTGGCCTGGGCGTAGGTCTCGCGCCCTGGTTTTGGTATGAATACCACCTTTACCATCCGCCAGCTGGTTGGCACATATCCTAGGGCCAGACTGGCCCTGAATAATGTGCACAGGGGTGTTGCAAGTTTGCTTATACCCTGTTTTAGTAGTGCCGGGAATATTCCATCTACCCCCGGTGACTTGTACGGTTCAAACGAATTGATCGCCCACTTAAGTTTTGTTATATTAATTACACTATTAGCATGTTTCCAGTCTTCTTTAGATGCCCTCTTAATAGGTATGTCTTCAATTGGACCGTTATGATTTCGTGGGATAGCTACACTACCCGGGAAGTGTGTCTCTAGGAGTAAGTCCAAAGTCTCCTTCTCGGTATTTGTGTAGTCACCCTGTTGTCTTTGCAGTGATCCAATTTTACCTTGATTGTCTCTCTGTAGAATTTTCTGGAGTCTGGCAGCTTCCGGAGTGTTTTCTATTTCCTCACAGTGCTTCCTCCATGATTCCTTTTTTGCATCTCTTATGGCATATGCATAGTCGAGACGGGCAGTTTTATATTCTTCCCATCTGCCAGACTTTCTCGCCTGGTTGAAAAGCCTGCGAACCGCTGCTCTCCTGGAGGAGAGCTCGTGATTCCACCATGGGGTCTCACGTTTCTGCCTCCTCTCTTTTAGGGGGCAGCTTTGCTCGAAGGCTGTTTTTATTGCTGATGTAATGAATTCATTAATCAGTTCCACTTCCACCGGTGTCTGTGGCTTGGATGGGCACTCCTTCAGCCCTTGCTCCAGGATCTCATTAAAGAGTCCCCAGTCGCAGGTCCTTGGATTCCTGCCCATCTTATTCACTTCCGGTGGTGTTTGTATTTTAAATCTTACGTACCTGTGATCCGAGAGCGATGGTTCCTGAGACACATGCCACTCACTGATCACTCGCCCCGCACACTGTGTCGCGATAGTAATATCGATAACCTCACTCCTTGTCGTCGTGACAAAGGTAGGCTCGTTTCCACGATTAACTACTTCTAGCTTATTACTAATGATAAATTCTAGGAGTGACTCACCTCTTGTATTGTTGTCCGTGCTCCCCCAGATAATGTGGTGTGCATTGGCATCACAGCATAAGATGAGCTGTGCCTGGCTAGCTTCACATTGCTGAACCAGTTCTCTAACTTCCTGGGTAGGAGGTTGATCAGGTTGATCGTATGGAAGGTAAACGGATCCTATTACCAGCTCTTTCGTTGACCCCTCCATTTCTATGCTGGTTCGTGCCACCATTAGGTCTCTTGTACATAGTCCCCACATTGGTAACAGATTAATATTTTTCTTTGCGATAATGCAAGCTCTTGGGTGGTTACCGCCTGGGCTGATTATTTCCCAGTCTCTTCCCATCCCTAATCCCCTGATTTGCCCCCTGTACACCCAGGGTTCTTGTATCAGCGCTATATCTACATTGTTGTTTTCAATGTGTTTCTGCAATGCGGCCGATGCCGCTTTACAGTGGTGTATGTTCACCTGTGTGACGTTGAATGTAACGGACGGTGGTCGAGAGTTACTGCTGGTCCTCTCCCTTCGCAGCCTCTAATCCTTCGGGTTCGACTTGCGTCCCCTGGTCGACTTCCATCTGCTCCCCTCCCTTCTTCCTCCCCAGGGCCTTAAATAGGACCCTGGTTAGGTTGAGGTAGGGTTTACATTGAAGATCCTCAATTCTTTTCCACGAAGCCTCGTCCATCAGTAGGACAAGTTGTTGTCCCTTCGGATCTGGCTTCGTGTCGACTACAGTCCAGATATTCGTCTGAAGCCCTGGGTTCTGTATTCTCAGACGTTTGAGCGTTTTTTCCGGTTCCTGTGCTGGCCCCGGTATCCACACCAACGTTCTGACGGGCTTGGGTACATCCTTGGCATCACATGTGCTAAGTTTTGCACCCTCCCAGGGTAAACATTTCTCCACCACCCGCACTAGCCAGTCCTTTGTGGCTTGGTCAGCGCAGGAGGCTAGGAGAAAGCCCCCCCGTAGATTAACCCCCGAGAATCTTGGTGGTTGTTGTCCTTCTGCGACGTCATCAAGAGCGTCGGTCAGTGCAGTCTTTATTAGATCTGCCTGCTCCGAGCTCAATGACGTCTCAGGATAGCCATTAGTATAATAGCACGGAAAGATACTGAAATTTTAAATTATTCCTACATAAGCAATAAACAAAATAAATAAAAAACATCCTTTATCCTAATT
This sequence comes from Rhagium mordax, assembly GCA_963680705.1. Classification (NCBI taxonomy): domain Eukaryota; kingdom Metazoa; phylum Arthropoda; class Insecta; order Coleoptera; family Cerambycidae; genus Rhagium; species Rhagium mordax. The sequence goes on from OY796662.1 coordinate 13,911,819, forward strand.
TTTGCACTATTCAGAAAATAATAATATAAATTAATAAAAAATCTGTAAATATATTTTTACTCCATAAAAAGAAATATCAATACTTCTTTTAAACCTCATTTGCAGACGAACTTCTGTAAGAGTGCACTTGTCTACAGTACCCATATGAATTTAATAACGCTTAATTTTACTCCTGAAAATACATATGAGGCAGCGAGCGGAGGACTGACTTGACACATTTCGTATCGATACGAAAAGTTAAGCGACAGTTGCCGAGCTTAGTATGTGGATGGGTGACTATCCACGGAAAGACGCGGTCTCGTTTCCCTACTTCTAGCGGCTTAAACTTCAGCTATATCGCAGAAGCAATACAACTATGGGCGAGAGGTGTATTGAGTGAGGATCACGGTGTAAGACAATTAGGTGATGAAACGCCTCAATTAGAGTGTCTCCAAACTGTTAACGCAAGAGACGCGAAATCGTAAGACAAAGAGAAAGAGTCGGTGGCAGCGAGGGCCGCGCGGGCTGCGCCTCGCATCGTCCCTAGTTAATTTCCACTTCATTTTACCAGGTCGAAAAATATATCATTCGATGCAGAAAAATATGTAGAACACGATTGTTGAAAACTTATGTGTCTAAATTGTCGGCTACTGTGCAAAAAAAATAAAAACCATAAATGAAATTGGACGCCGGCACGTTTAACTCGAAACGCTGTTAAAACCGTTCGAGTTATGAAAAAAATTAACATAAACAATTTTATAAAGAACTAAATTTCCTATAAAAAAGTCAGTGGTGGCATTAGTCTATCTTTAATAATTTTGGTGTGAGGGCGCCTCAAATTCGCGCGCTGATCTTTTGTTAAATTAAACTTATCGTTTTCCAGCGCACAACTTTCAGCCACATCGTCGTGAGCCACCCTCACGCCTAAAATATTCAAGATAGACATATGCCACCACTGAGTTTTTTATAGGAAATTTAGTTCTCTATAAAATTGTTTATGTTAATTTTTTTCATAACTCGAACGGTTTTAGCAGCGTTTCGAGTTAAACGTGCCGGCGCGGCGTCCAATTTCATTTATGGTTTTTTTCTCAGTTTTTTTTTTGCGCAGTAGCCGACAATTTAGACACATAATTTTTCAACAATCGTGTTCTACATATTTTTCTGCATCGAATGGTATGTTTTTCGACCTGGTAAAATGAAGTGGAAATTAACTAGGGACGATGCGAGGCGCAGCCCGCGCGGCCCTCGCGGCCACCGACTCTTTCTCTTTGTCTTACGATTTCGCGTCTCTTGCGTTGACAGTTTGGCAACACTAACCATACGATATTGAGGCGTTTCATCACCTAATTGTCTTACACCGTGGTGAGGATATACCATCCTTCGGAGAGGAAGTAAAGCAGTCGGCCCCTTGTCTATTATATGTTAGGCAAGTAAAAAATCCTTACTCTTAGTAAGATAAGAGGTTCGGCAAAATTTCCAAGTTGGGGGTTGCTCATCTCCTGGCGTCGGTGATTGGCCCTGGTAGCGGAAGAAGGCCGACGTTAAGTGATTAAAAAAAAAAATACATGCAAACTTTGATAAGATGATGGCAAGTCAGTAATTTGAACTGATAATATAATATATAAATATTGTTTGTAGTTTATTTGTGGCGGATAGTTAATATTCATTGAACTTAATTCTGGGAATCACGCCAAATTCTAAAAAATAAATAGAAATAAGAAAATTGCCAAAATATGTCAAGATAAAAGTGTAGTATCAAAGGCAAACCTCAACAGTTTGCCCCAGAAAACCACTGTATATAGTTCTAAATGAATATAAATACAATATTGTTATCTAAAATTCGTATCAGTGGTTTTCTAGTATTTTACGTTCTGTTAAGATAAGTTATTGTTTTATAATTGTTTTTTACATATCATATAAATATATATATCTATATATTATATAATATACATTTTGTTATATTTTCTAGTGTAAAATACTAGAAAACCACTAATACGAATTTTAGATAACAATATTGTATTTATATTCATTTAGAACTATATACAGTGGTTTTCTGGGGCAAACTGTTGAGGTTTGCATTTGATACTACACTTTTATCTTGACATATTTTGGCAATTTTCTTATTTCTATTTATTTTTTAGAATTTGGCGTGATTCCCAGAATTAAGTTCAATGAACATAATATATACACTGTATCCAAGATAAGGAATTTCGTTAATGGTAAAAATTAGAAAATTGGTTAAATGGCAGAGAAGTTGCTGCCAGTGCGTTCCAAAATATATACTTTTTCTGTAAATCCAGCTGCAAAGTACTTTCTAACTGTTCCTCAATTATGTGCAGATGCCAAAGCTAAAAGAACGTATGAAATGCTCTGGGATACAGGCTCGTATCATAAAAATTGCTTGATGATGGTCAAAGAAGGGTCGAAACGTAATTAAACCATTGTTGTACAATTCATAATAAAAAGGACGTATAAAATTTGATGCAAGAAAATCAGGATCGTATTTAAAAAAAGAGTAATAAAAAGTAGTTGTTTTTATGGGATTCGACAATAAAGTGGTTTCAATCATTTTCACGTTCAACAGATTTTTATATCTGTATGTTCAGAAGTGGAGCATCAATATAAATACATATATGTACTAAATTGGATATTACGTACTACTTACTAATTTGGTACACACGTGTAATAATGTAATATTGTGTCTAAATATTGAAATAAACAAAATACGTCAAAAATTACTTTTTTTAATCGGCATTAAAATACCTCAAAATCGTCATTAAAGTAAGCCATTATTGTACGATTTTTGTAATTGGCAGAGGTGACAGATAAACATAAACATAAATGTTTTGCTTGTGACAATAATTATGGCATTTCTTAATGTCACTAAATATTATTTAAAAAATAGCGTTAATTAATCTTAATTTCACAGTTTCTGGATTTAAAAAAAAATTAATTTGCACCTCGGCATTAAAATTCCTTTTTATCACTCATGTGGTTTATTTGCCTCGGCTAAGGACCTCGTCAACTAAACTCCACATTCATGATAAAAAGTTAAACTTTAAAGACTTGATACATAAATAACTATTAAATGTTAATTGTGGCATTTCATAAATTTTTTCCCTTCCTTTTCTTTTTTTGGAATTTATTACCACATTTCTTGAAATTCCTATCCAAAAAAAGTTGATTTATCTAAAAAATATTCAAATTAACCAGTTTAAAACTGGGAAATAACCCCTACGCCTTTGACGTAATGTCAGAGGAACAATTAAAAAGAAACTTATTTTACACTTTACACAGAAATTAAATTACAAACTTGCTTGTCACATTTTGACTAGGTTATGTTGTCATTTCACATTTCACATCGCAAAATTGGCGCGACATTGTGCAAATTGGTGCAAATAACGGAAAATTTCTTATTGTGCAAAATTATTATTGGGAAAATTTTCCGGAAAATTTAAAAAATGAAAAAATCTAGTTATTTATAAACAATACGTATGAAGCAAAGAAAGTAGAGTAATTTATCTCTACTATTAACAAGATCTTAGTACTGGCCCTCCTTATTTTGGGAACACTGTATAATAGGCTATAAAATGTTTTATACTGAAGGAAAAATAAACCGCAATGTGATGGGGCATTGGTTTATACTAAAGAATGCCTAGAAAAATATTATTAATGTTCATCTTTTCAAAAGAAAAATCTGAGAAGGTTTATCAAGTATTTCCGGAAATTTTGGGTGTTAGGAAAATTTTACTTGAAAATAATAGTCCTTTACGTAGGTATTCTGTTACTTTTAATTTACCATAAAAATTTGACGTTGTTTTTCGAAACAAATAAGTAATACAAACCTATCTGTCTAATAGCCTGAATTAACCGTCTCAGCAACTGTTACTGCCGAATATGTTAAGAAAAATGTAGTCATACAACTAAAAGTTTTGACTCGATCTGTAGACATGTTGCATCATAATTTAGCAAATATATGTTTTATCAATTTTAATATTTAATTTTGCAATAGCTTCCACGAGTCCACTGTTAGTTTTTCTTTTAAACGTCTTTGAATTCTGGACTACGGGTAGGCCAGAGAGAATGAGATCATTTTTTCTTATACAATTACAATATTAGTTAATGTAAAAATCTGATCTATCTGTCAGTCTGTTGGTCTGTCTAAGACAAAAAAAATACCCGAATCCTTTATTCGATATTTACGAAATTCACACACCGACTTCGACTCCGAGGTCGAAAAGTTGTCAGCTAACCAGAAATGGAGCATTTGCACATTTTCGTAAACATCATTAAAAATTGCTCAACTGATCAAGATGAGATAAAGGCAGAAAGCTAGTCAATCTTGTATGAAAAGAGGAATGAAAAGGTTTAATCAAAGAAAATTGCATTTTTTCGAGCCAAACTGCTTTTTTAGATAACCGTGCCGATAACGTTCGAATGCACCCTTGCTTTAATATGGATGAAACTGGATAAAAAAGAAGGTCTTAGACCATAGAAGGATCCCATGTTGGACTTAGGAATCAATAAATCGAAGCACCAAGTAAATAAAACTTACCCTGTACATGAAAACAAAATATTCCGTTGCTTCTACAGTCGTTACAAGATATCGACTGGACTGTAACAAATGTTATAGCAAGAAATAACACTAAATTATTTTTCCTTTAACTTTCAAAGTATTTTACTGCGAAAATCATTATGGCAAAAAAGTTTTAAATAAAGAGCAAGTATTTAATTTGGTTTAAACGCAACTAAACAAAATAAACAACATTCCCTGTATTTGCCGATTCATTTCAATTCATGCTTTCATCAATAAATTTTATTTGCATTACTTTTATATTTAGAAAGCTGCCTCGAATTCTATATTTAATGCTTTATCCCTCACTTTAGTTCACCCAACATAATTCTGTGTATTTTTGTGCCAGCCCGAAAAAAGTCTAAATTGACTACAATAAAAAATCAAAGAGTGCATGAGTTGAATATAAAAGGCAAATATAAGTTCCTCTTATCCGGGATATAGTTACACACCACCGATTTAGCAGTAAAGCCCTCAAAATACATAAAAGTAAAATACCGCGTCTGTTTTCTAATACTCCCATATGAAATTTTCCTCCTGGAATTATTTTGCTTCACGTCAATCTCATGCTTGTATCCTTCAGACATACACGACTTAGAACAACCGTTATTTGATTTATAAAATGAACTTTATTTCAAAATAAAGTTCATTTTATTGTATCTTATTTAAATAAGATACAATTTTACTAATGTGTTAAATACTTATATTTTGCAAAATTAAATTAATACCTATTAATTAATTAAAAAATGGCTAAGACTTTAACTATTTAAATTGATAATAATTTTATATGTGTCATTTACAATTTTTCTTCTCATTTCCATTATACAAGGTGTTTATATAATCCAAAATAATAGGAAAATTGTTATTAATGCCTTCCCATAAATGTTTCCTAACCGAGACACATAGTTTAAAAAAAACTATTTTGAAGGAAAATATTGGTAATGTTGCGTAGTGTATCTCTAGCTTGCAGCAATTTAAAAGTCTTTCTATGGTTCTATGTGAAGAAGCACATACAAGTATTTTGAAGTAGCCCCATAAGAAAAAGGAATTACTTCTAGTGTTTTAAGAAACGACGATTGCTGTCCTCTTCAGTCCACGCAACACTCAGAATATTTTTTGTTATTTAATAACTCAATGTAATAGTGGCAAATAGCATATTTCTAATGAACTCTGTAACGAAGTGATTTTTCCCCGTCAAGGATTGTCTGTTTATTTTAATATTTCTGTCACTTGGGTACACCCTGTAACTCTGTTAGTATTTAAGTTATGTTCAAGGTAACAATGAATTGTAAAATCAGCTGGTAAACAAGCCGTAAATTAATTTATTAATTTCCGATAGTCCCCTGTGTAGCTAAAATCCGTGAATTGTTAAAAAATAATGTTCAAGTCGGAAGTAAAAATCATTAGTTACGAAAACTTGCTTAAATACTAATCCGTGTCTGTTTTAAGCCAGTTCTTTTTGCGATATAGTTTAAAAATGGCAAACAATGCATTTCCGTTTTCAGTTAGCCCGGTTGAATATGGCAAGTAACATAACACGCTCGGGCTTAGTAAACCGCGTTCTTAGTTCGAGCCACCTGTCCGGATTCCACCCACCGTATGAGCGCGCCGCCGCCTGCGTCAGCAAAAAAAAGCTAATAAATTTACCGGGAACGGCCAAATCGACATCAGTCGAATTATCGATACCCTGGCACCAACAACGAAAACCGACCCGAAATATTTTCTTTATCGTGAACCATCTTGGTAAGAACAATAGCAGTCCGCCGTTATCCAGCCATACCGCCTTCGAATAAGCACCGAGATTCGCCATTGATTTCATCGTGTAAGTACCGACGTCTTGTAGAATTACTTAATTAAATCCGCGTTCTGTTTAAATTTTCCGTTTATTTGTATTTAATGTTATATCACACATTCACCGGTTGAGCCTTAGATAGTAGGGCCTAGCCACCAGTGAATGTATTTCAAAACGTGGATTTATCACACACAGGCAAAACAATTCGGTAACCTGTTCACGGTAGTTTGTGGCACCAGTGCATGATTTAAATCTTTATTTTCCGGTAAGGAAGGAAATAACGTCCTTGTTAGCATAGTTCTGTATCTGAGGCAGTAGGAAACCGCGTTTGTTAAGTAGTAACCGAAACCGAAATAAAAAGACTCTCTGTGGCTTATTCATAGCGCTCCGATATTTTGGTGTCCCGTTGGAGTCATACTTGCTAGCCCAGCCGTTTGATTTCTCCGCGTGGGTATATCTCGATCCGTTCGCACTTTGAGTCAACCGCCGGCCGCAATTAAATTATTTCCACGCTCTTGTTTGCCAGCTTGCATATTATCTTTTTAAAAATTGTACACAACCGACTGCACAGTAAATCGCTGCATTATCCTGTTTAGTTTTAACTTGTTAATTCATTATTGCTGTTAGTAAATAAAGTTATTATTTCCGTTGTCTATGGTCTATGTCTAATTAACCCGTTTGAAAAATTGTCCAGTCCAGTTGACAAGACAATCATCTTTCGACTCTCTGGACAAACAACCGTATCTCCACTGTTTTAGCTACCCTGCAAGCGTTCTCACCCCGGTGAGCCAGGCAAGTGCTGTTCCTTGCACTCAAAAATAAGGAACTGGCGCCCGAGTTTCCGTCCGAAAAGTGTCACAACGCCAGCGAGTCCTGTTTGAGGTAGCCAGTTACAAACAGGACAGGTTACGCAAATAAAACGCCATTATAACTCACGGTAAGATAATAGTAATAATAATAGGTCTTCTTCTGGCGTAACGTAAGCCTTGTTGGCCTGAACTTCTGTATTTATAAGTTCCGACATCATAGGTAACGAGACTTTCTGACTTTACGTAATTAGTCATGCTGAACACTGGCAATCTTTCACATGACTCGTCCTCACCGTAATGAATGGCACCTACCGACGACGTGGAAAATAATGTACACATAATTGGCCAAGCAATGTCATTAAAACGAAACTGCACCTCCTGATGATGCATAAGTAGATGACTTCAGTCTAGTGCAACTTCCCTCAATTTACAGGATGCAATGACACTCCAGGATTGGATTGACCCCAATTCTAGAGTGGCAGTTAAACAATTAGCTCCAGCTAGCTACAGTGAGGATCGTGACTTCGTAGAATTTTTATTGAGCGCCAGAGTATTTTATATAAACATACACAAACATTCTATCCACACAGGTATTTATTAGCATAAAATGATGAGAAAGAAAAAAATATTGACTTAACAATTATAAGCAAACAAATTCTTTACAACAATAATGACAATTATGAAGGAAAATTAAAGGTGACAATGTGAAAGTGACGGTTAATAAAAACAAAAAATTATAAAATAAGTTTCTATGACCAATCTGCCTATAACTGTTTTATCCTGGTAAAGTAGTCGAGCTTACGTATAGCCGGGGATGAAGTGACGAAGGTTGGGATTTTCCTAATGATACAACGAATCCTACGAGCACTCGAGGTCGAGGAGAATGGTTGAGAAAGCCTGTCTACACACTCCTGCTCAATCCAGAGTATCAAGATCAAGGTTCCTACCACAATGAAGAATTTTCGGGAACACCCAATATATATGTTCACCTCGGACTTTTCCACTTAGCGTTGATTTCCAGTTAGCCAGACGTTGTCATGAAATAAATACAGAACAGTGAAAAACCAGGGGATGTAGAAAATTTGAGAAACTAGGTTGAAATTTATTTCAACCGGTGGTAGATAAAAATTATAAAAAAAATTACTGCAAACAATTTAACTTACTATCTGAAGTTTAACAAACCAAAAATAATGTTCACTAATATTACAATAAATAATTGCTACAATGACATAAACTATTAAAGGTACACAATTCTGCTATGTGTGAGTTTAACAGATAATCTAAATTGTTGAAATTTATATCCTAGGGTTTGAAAACCACGAGGAGACTGTAATTCATAAAATTTTTTACTTAGAAACAAAATACGTTAATTATCAATTTAAAATATTCCACTATTTAATATTTATGACATAATGATATCACCAGTCTAAAAGAGAGATAAATAAATATTTTGAAACTAATAAGTATTTTAATAAAAATATTCAAACAAAAATCTGAAATATTCAACGGAACGGTGTAATGGTAAAGAAAATATAAACAAAAACAAGCGATAGGGTCCTTCGTTTTCCGACGAACAATTATAAAAAACTATGAGGCCAATGTGGCAGAAAATAACGCGGAACCAAGTAAAATTTATACTTTTGTAAATTATGCCAAAAATAAACGATATAACAATAATAATCTGTAGATAAGAAAATCGAAATAAATGGCTTCTGATGTCAAGGTGATGGAAAACCCGAAAATCGGATTTCTGTCACACCCAGAACAAGTGATCAAATGCACAACATATTAATGAATTATAGAAAATACAATAGCTCACCACTACTAAACAACAACAACTAAATTTGGCAAAAACGCAAGTCCCAAGTGGATTTTTCTTCTCTATCCAACAGCTATGGTAGATTTTCCCAACCCTTGATCCAAGAATTCAGCAACGCTCCAAAGCATGAGAAAAAAAATCCACACAGAAATCGTTCTCTGTACGAAATAAAAGATAACCTGTAATTTCTTAATTACAGCGATAAATTATACAACTAAATTATTGGATAATACCTCAATCAATAATTAATTGAGCGAGAAAGACATCTACAACTAGACAAAATACGGTAAAATGGCGATAACTCAAACCACGTGCAAAGGCACAGGTTATTAGGTAAAAAGTCTAACAAAATTTACGATAAGACGGCAAATAAGTATTATTCTTCGCTGTTGTCCTCCATGATTATTACACACAGTAGTATGCATGATTCATACTAGCCAGCACAAATACTAAGACAAAAACGTTATCACTCACCCGACATGCTTATCTCTCCGTCTTGATACCTGCATTGCATTCATTTGTGCCGGTCAGTACACTGTGTTATTATTTTCTTCGTTTAAAAATCGTGAAGTTTAAATAAAAATGCCAAAAGTAAATAGGAAGAGAATTATATCGACTTCGGAGTCGGATTGTGAAATGAATGTGGACAGTGCATCGCAAACTGCAGAAAAGCGAAGAAAGAGGGAACAAAAATATGATATTTTGTTGTCTAAATTACGTGATATTGAAAAGGAAGTTCGCTGTAATATAAATACTAGCGATGCAGATGAAGGTAGGTTTATTTTGCATTCAATTAACGGTCTGCCCCTTCACTTGTGAACTAAGTATGTCAATAGAAATAATATTTTTTCTAATGAGTAATCGACCTATGTCTTACCCATTAATAATACGATTATATAATCGCAATGATTGACGATTGTCTTATTGCCTTTATTCAAAATATTTAAAGTTACGGTAATAGACCAATGTCTTACTGTAATATTTTCCTTCTGTTGTTACAGAAATCGAAAGTCATGAAAATCTAATCGAATGTGAAGTAGAGAACACTGAACAGGGGGTGGATCCCAGTTTATTAGAAGCGTTGGGGGTAAATCCTAGCTGCAGTGTTAAACAGTTAGAAGATTTTCATGAGGAAATTTCGGTGAGATGGAACAATTACGCCGTACGAGGTGTTGATAAAAATATAATTGACGATCTGGTCAAAAAATACCCTCCTCCCGGCAATTGCCAGTCCCTTAATCCACCCAAATTAAATGGGGAAATTGAAATTTGTTTAACACGAGATGCTAGAAAACAAGATTGTTTTCTAATACAATTACAAAATCAAGTGGCAAGCGTGCTATCTGCCATAGGGCTATTATTATCTGATATTATCAGAAACCGAGACAACACTGACCCACAGAGAGTACTTTGTACACTCGCAGACAGTGGACAAATTTTATGTAATATATTGCATCATTTGTCAAACCATAGGCGTTTTCTAGTAAAACCATTTCTTAAAGAAGATAAAAGAAAAGTTGTCAATGAGTGCCCGATTGATGAATATTTGTTTAGCAAAAAGCTTCAAGAATCTATACAATCGGACTGTGATCAAAGCAGCAAATGAATTAAAGTTGGTTTCCCCCCTTAGAACCACGTGGTACCAGAGACCATTCTCAACGTTTGAACCTCAACCTGGGCCATCTAATGTACAGATGCGAGGAAGTAGGACGAAGAATACTGGTCATTTAAACTATCAGCATCCACAAAACAACTCAAGGAAAAAGACGACACCGAGGGAGTACAACAGGATATCCAGAAGATACCAATATCAACAAAGGAAGAATTACAACCCTCGAAAATAATTTTTCACTCAACTGGCTCCCTCAAAAATCAGGTAAATGAATGGAATAAAATAACCAACAACCAAGTAATTTTAAACTGGATTAAGGGCATTTCAATTCCGTTTGAATGCACACCTGTTCAACACTCATGCCCTAAAGTTAATATAAGCAAGGCTGATGTATCTAAATATAAGCATGCCATTAGTGACCTAATTAACATCGGAGCTGTCTCAAAATGCGATCCTGTGAAGAACGAATTTTTGTCCTCATTTTTTCTAGTTCAAAAACCTAATGGTAAATACAGATTTATTTTAAACCTAAAAAACTTGAATAAATTTGTGACAGCTCCTCATTTTAAGCTTGAAGATTATAGAACAGTCTTGAAACTAATTACAGATTCTTGTTATTTTACTAGTATCGATTTAAAAGACGCCTATTTCTCTTTAACAATTAAGAAAAATCATAGAAAATATTTACGCTTTCGTTTTGAAAATAAAACTTATGAATTTAATTGTTTACCATTTGGCTTAAATCTTGGACCATATATTTTTACAAAAATAACTAGACCCGTGTTAAAATATTTGAGAGAAAGAAATATAATTTGTTCAGCCTATTTGGATGATTTTTTAATAATAGAAAGAAATAAAGAGGAGTGTGCAAAAAACGTGAAGTCTGTTTACGATTTGTTATCAAAATTAGGTTTTATTCTAAATTTAGATAAGAGCGAGTTAATTCCAAAGCAAGAAATAACCTATTTAGGCTTTAAAATAAACAGCGTGGAAATGACTATTAGCTTACCTCAGGCGAGAAAAGAAAAAGTGTTAGAAAGATTATCAGTATTTTTAAATAAAAAAGTGTGTCGCATTAGAGAATTCGCGAGGTTAATTGGTACACTAGTTGCTACCAAACCCGCTGTAAAATATGGTTGGCTTCACCTAAAAAATCTAGAACGTGTAAAATATATAGCTCTTTCTCTCAAAAACAACGATTATAACGCGAAAATGATTCTTCCTGATTGTTTAAAAACCGAATTCATTTGGTGGCTAGATAAAATTCCAAATAGTAAACAACCTATTAGAAATAAATCTTTTAAAATGGAGATTTATTCGGATGCTTCTAAGACAGGTTGGGGCGCAAACTGTGGGGAGGATAAAACACATGGTTTCTGGAATCAGGATGAAAAACTTTTTCATATAAATTACTTAGAGTTATTAGCGGCCTTTAATGCTCTAAAAACATTTGCAAAAAACATTTTCAATGAAAATTTGATATTGCGAATCGATAACGTTACCGCCATCGCAAGTATTAATAAAATGGGAAGCGTTCAATATAAAAATCTCAATGAAATTTCTCGAAAAATATGGGACTGGTGCGAATCGAAAAACATTTTTGTTTACGCATCATACATAAGTTCGTCAAGAAACAGCATAGCTGACTCCGAATCTCGGATAAAAAATGTATCCACTGAATATGAACTGAACGATAATATTTTTCGCGAAATTACAATGAAATTAGGTGTTCCTAATATTGACCTATTTACTAGCTATCAAAATAAGAAATGTGATAAGTTTATATCGTGGCATCCTGATCCAGAAGCTATATGTGTCGATGCCTTCACTATAAATTGGGACACATATTACTTTTATGCATTCCCACCCCTTTCACAAATTGGGAAAGTTCTGGAAAAAATTGTCCACGATAAAGCTACTGGAATTCTAGTGGTACCAGACTGGCCTAGCCAGTTCTGGTATCCCCGTTTTAAGGAATTATTAATTGAAAAACCGCTAAAATTCCAACCTTTTGACGGTTTGCTCTTATCACCTTTCAGATCACAAGGACACCCACTTCAAAAAGCTACCCTGGTGGCCGGGAAGTTATTCGGCGGTCATTTATGATGAAAGGAACACCAGAGACTGTCATTCCAACATTATTGGCCTCCTTATCAGAGAGCTCAATAAAACAGTATGATCAGTGTTTAAAAAAGTGGTGGAATTATTGTCTAGAAGAGAATTGTAATCCATATGAATACAATCTAAATACAATCTTAGAATATTTTTCAAAAATACAAAATTCGGGTTTATCATTTTCATCCTTAAATACCCAGAGAGCCGCACTCTCCTTAATTTTTTCTCCAAGCCAAAAAGATGAGAATATATTGAAAAGATTTTTCAAAGGGGCATTTAACTTAAATCCACCACAACCCAAATATGCGGCAACATGGAATCCAAATATTGTGTTGAATTATTTGGAACAAATGTTCCCTTTGGAAAATTTGTCGTTAGAATTCCTCAGTTGTAAACTAGTCACCTTATTAGCGCTCACCTCTGCTCATAGGATGCAGACACTTTCAAAAATTTGTCTTGGAAATATCAAGGAATTAAACAATGTTTTGGAAATACGTATACCAGACAGAATTAAAACGTCTGGATATAAAAAATTACAACCCTTAATGATCTTTCCTATATTTCCTGACAAACCTAGTCTATGTGTTGCTAAGACTTTGTCATATTACATTAAAAAAAACCTCAACATTAAGACCTCGGGGAGAAAACAAACTATTTATAACGTGGAAAAAACCTCACCATTCAGCTACTTCACAGACCCTAAGTAGATGGGTTAAACGTATATTACAAAAGAGCGGAATTGATATCTCACAATTCTCAACACATAGTACTAGACACGCTAGTACATCAGCCGCATTACGGGCAGGGGTAAACATTGAAGTGATTAGAAATGCAGCAGGTTGGTCTCAAAGATCTAATGTATTTGTCAAATTTTACAATCGACCAGTTACAGCCTGTCCCGATGAATTTGCTAGATCAATTATAACTCAATCTAGTTAATAAAGATAATAATTATTAGCAATGTAATACATTTTTGTGTAATTATTATTTAAATTATATATATATGTATGTATATATATGTATATATATGTATATATATATATATATATATATATATATATATATATATATATATATATATATATATATATATATATATATATATGTATATATGTGTATATATATATATATTTTTTTCTCGTATGTGTTCATGTTGAACAATTATTATTAATATTGTTGATTTAGATATGTATAAATAATATACTTATTCTAAATATGTTTTGTTGTTCCTAAAAATTGATAAATTGTTTCTGTATGTCTGTATTTATAAATGAAATATAATCTGTATTGTATAATTAATTAGATCGTGTTTTGCTTTGAAAATCTACTGTGTGTAATAATCATGGAGGACAACAGCGAAGAATAATTAATAGATTGATCGACTTACCTGTAAGGATGATCGATCGGAATTATTCCAGCTGTTGTCCGTAATGATTATTACAACCCACCCCTCCCAGTTTATTATACCCTTACGATCTAATTAACCAAACGAATGCAATGCAGGTATCAAGACGGAGAGATAAGCATGTCGGGTGAGTGATAACGTTTTTGTCTTAGTATTTGTGCTGGCTAGTATGAATCATGCATACTACTGTGTGTAATAATCATTACGGACAACAGCTGGAATAATTCCGATCGATCATCCTTACAGGTAAGTCGATCAATCTATTAATTATTCACAGATTATTATGCTACTTTAGCGTTATAGCTGAAGCAATAAAAACGTTTTTTGCGTTCGGTTCCAACGCAGAGCTCATACAGGGTTACTCGGAATTGAGGCGCGATTTATTAATATTCGAAATAGAAAATACAAAGGCTGTAAGGAATTTAAACTTAAATTCGTTACAAAGAAGACCACAACAAGCCAATGGAAATGTCAATCAGTCAAAATCAAGGAAGAGAAGACGGAAATTATTGGATAAATCTTGACAGTAATTTAAAAGGCTTTTGCATTTTTAGGTTACTAAGGAAATATAATGACTAGTGCATAAAACGTAAGTTCTTGGAAATACAATATATAGGGTCATTCCACATATATTGACACCCCACTTACAGCAGTTATTTGATGAGTTATTAAAAAATTGTAAAAACAAGAAATTTCTGCTTTAATCTATATTTTAGGAGTTCGTTGTCAGAAAAAACAAATAAACATCGGAAATGTCGCGTTGTCTAGATTTGAAAAACAAATGAATTTATTGACGTTTATGAATATTTTTGTCAATGTCAAAAAAAGGCCCTACACAGATGATGAAAAGTGAGATATTCTTCGTTTATCATATAAAAATAATAATAATGCATCCGCAGCGACATCAGAATATAAATGTCAACTATATGTTCCTATGTGAATTAAAAATGTCTAATTGAAATAAAAATGGATATTTTTATTTCATTTAAAATTGGAGATATTTGAAATTGCGATATCATTGATTCATTTTAAATCTAAATATTAATTTCACATATCTGAAAAAATTTAAAAGGAATTTAGAATTAAAATTTAAAATAGCAACTGAATCTTCCAATGTGAATTAAAAATATTTAATTGAAATGAAAATTCATCTTTTTAGTTCAATTGGAAATGAATTATAAATATTTCTGATTAATATCAGGCCTCAAATATTAATTT
Organism: Rhagium mordax; assembly: GCA_963680705.1. Lineage (NCBI taxonomy): Eukaryota > Metazoa > Arthropoda > Insecta > Coleoptera > Cerambycidae > Rhagium > Rhagium mordax. Next base: position 13,927,141 of record OY796662.1, read on the forward strand.
TATCAGAACAGAAAATATCTAATAAATATACAAATACATATAATTAAAAATAAATATTACTATGTAAACTAAAAATATCTAATTAAAACAGAAATATAATAATAATATGTCTTTAGTTATTCATTAGAAGTACAATTTCCAACAAACAAAAACATGTCTCAGTATTAATCTGTCTCTCAGATATTTTAGAGTAGATGATAGAACATTGACGTGTACAAATGTTACTATAAGATATTTAAAAATATTTTCCATATTAAGCCATTTCAATTTTTTTAATCATTCACGTATATGATTCTGTTCTTTAAGACCGTTAGCAAAAAGTTATTTATGATCTTTGTATACATTTATTTACATGTTATCTAAATCGTAAACTAGCATCTGAGTTACCTTCTAAGTATTTTGCGTTTTCTGTCCAAAGTAACTGCATACCTACTGTTCAATTTAATGTTAATGTTGTTTTTAAGAATATCGTAAGTATTGATTTTCTGGACAAAATAAAAGTATCGCCGTCTTTGGTTCATTAAAATTCAACAAGTGGTTATTACAATATAATTTCAATATCGGATTTCGGGATTAAAAGGTATAGGAATAAAAATAAAACATCTCGTAGATATTTTTTATTGTATTAAAAATATCAGCTAGGTATTTCTGAATATTTTTAATTTAATTTATTTTTTTTAATTTAATTTACTGGATTTTTTTAATTAAAAATATTTTTAATTAATTTAAGATATCAGATTCCTGTACATTCCTGTACATAGTAAAAAAATTATAATAATTTAATTTATCGTGTTTAATTAATTATTAAAATATCGTTTTTAATTAACAACCTTGTAAGACTTGTTCCTGTGTTGTAAGAAGGCAAATATACCTATTATAGAAATGTACTGCTTCCCAATTATTCATGTAGAGTTTAAACTACTTAATTAGTTATTTATTTGACTAATTACCTAGTTCTGTTTATTTATATATGTGCTGACTCCAAAAAAATTACAGTACAAAAGTTGTACAATAAATAAGGTTTTCTGATGAATTTTGATTACGCTTTCCATTGTTCGATGGCTCCATTTGAAAAATAAAAAGTTTGTTCTGTTTTATTTTCTTACTATAAAATAGCTGTTAAAAAATATCTTGGTAAATATTTATAATACAGTTACAATACAATATTTCTTTTTAGCCGTCTTGTATAATTTTTAGTACAACACACTCAATTACATCACTACTTTTAAGTAATATTTCAATTATTGCAAACAATAAGAAAAATTCTTAATTATTCACAAATGGAAAAATAAATATTTGAAATAGAAGGGATATATTTAAAAAAATATCTTAGAACAGTTATAAACGATCAAATTCATATGTACTCCACTCACTCATTTGAAATACGTCTTTCAAACCGAAAAAACAAAACACGACATGTCACAGAACGTATTGATACATCATGTGTGGAATCATGACATCCTTCAATTGTTTTCAGCTCCGTAGCTAAAGAAAGAAACGGATTGACGTGGATTCAAAAAAGAACGAACCATGCCACATATGGAATCCGTTGTATGACATTTAAGTTTGACGTCCCTTCGGGGAGCTGTTTACTACACCAATCTTACCGTACCGTATTCGCGACGCGACGAAAAACAAATTTAAGGGCAAATAAATTGAAAAGTGACGTCTTTTATGGAGAACTACGGGTGGCGTATTATAGCCGGAATCAAATCTCTACCTAATATCAACTTTGTAATGGAGGTTTTCATTTCATTTCTAATAATAAAGGAGAGGACGTGAAGTTTGAAGTTAGGGTAAATACCTATCAAACTATGTGAGAATAATATCCACCCTATGAACATAGTTTTTTTATTTGTTATAACTATACAGCGTGTAAGAAGTAATGAAACATAACCAGGATTTTTAACATACTGCGATTGTATAAAAATCTTCGGACAGGTCGATTTTTTATATTAAAAACGAATTTTTTTTATAATTTTCAGTTCTACACACACACCCCACTTAATCGGCTAAGTTATAGCTCAAGACGAAGTCACTTTCCTTCAAAAGAGGACCACGATATTATGATCAAATTCAAAATATTCAACATTAAAATACATGTTTTATAATTATACAAAACTAATTGATGCTAAATTGATTTATGTTAGTGCGAAAAAATTGAAATAAACAAATTATTAGAAATTAAATAGCACATGATGCAACTATTACTATTGACTAATAATTGCAAGAAATAACTAAGATGAGCATGTTAAAAAAACAGTCATCCTTTCTGTATTCTAACCTATTTCATGCAACGCTTGCCGCTTCGTAGTAAACAAATATTTAAATGCACCCCCCAAACAGTGTGCACGCGATTTGAAAAGAAAAACAACAATCACCATGACAAAACATGTCACAATCTATCGAAACTTGACGAGTACATCAGTCAACATTTGCTCGCATTTACTACTTTGATTGTACACCAACATGCAGCAGCTCAACTCGACTCCTCCACATGGATCCCTTTTATGAAACGCGAGGTAGTTTGTTGGCCAACTGGAGGGCTCAGAATTTGTTCGGTGGTCCAAGTGCGTTGCTGCAGTAGTGTTAGTTCTTTACAAGGTGGATATTAAATTTATGAGATGTTAGTTTTCAAATTCAGATATTCTTTATTATCTTATGAAAACTAGCAGGCAATATTTTAAAAGAAATATTGTTTTGTATTCATTTAATTGTCATACTATGGGATATAAATTTCAAGACATTTTTGGTAAAGGAGTAAAACTGAAGTAGGCAAATAGAAGATTTTGAACCATGGGGATTTGCAAAGTCTAGTATATTGGAAAAACAAGTTGGTAGAAGTGAGGTGCATCAATAGGATATGAGCTAAAGTGTATAACAAATATGGAAGTAGTTATATGTCTCAGGACTTATCCGTGATTACAACTACAGGTTAGATGCTAAGATTTATTTTAGTATTATATCATAGGAAGAAATCGTTAAGCTACACCTCCAGGTATTTAAGCCTTCTCCATCATTAGTACTTATACAATAACAATGAATGTGTATTGTTTCGTACATCAAATTAAATTACTTTTAAATCTCCATTTGTTAATCATCAGAAGCTGAAGCCTTTGCAATGAATTTCATTTAATCGACAAGTCTACTCGAAATTTGGATATACATAAAATCAAGCACTTTTAATAAATATAATGGAATGATCTTTATGACTATTATCCTATATATTATGCCTATAAATATTATATCTAATGCGAACCAATGTCTTGCACTTGCTGGTCCCTTCACCATTTCTGATTACTTTCTGTAAAGTTTGAAGACTAGGTCACAATCATATTTTCACATTCTATGTAAATATTATTGAACAGAAAAATGTCCTGGTTGGAAGCCTGTTATTATTTTAACATGTAATCCGTTGTCCAATGAGCAGTGTTTTCTTTAATAGGTCCATTAATTAAAGTTTTCACACATTGATTTCCTGAAATGTTTCTTCAGTAATCGTTGGCTTTGTACTTTATCCATACTTTGACGACCGCTCTTACTACGCTAGTGAAAACTCCGCATAAAGGTTATGCGTTATGTGGAGGTTCTGAGAAGGTTGCTTTGACGTTTGAAGGGTGACGGTGTTACCTGGACGGTGTGCCTCGGGCGCCAGTTTCTGTTTCGGAATGTAGAAACACCACTTTGCTCTATTAGCAGACTAATAGAGGCTAAGGTAACTGCAGTAAAGAAACGGTTAAGCCAGGGGTCTATATTAACCTTTAAAGAAAACTCAGAATTTCGGATTAAAAATTGAAACAAGTTTTATTCAGGATTGCTGGCAGTACAATAAATCACTTACTATGGTTAAATAAAGCACAAAAGTAAAGCACACATATTTACAGCAAATTTAAATTTACACTTGGAGTAGTTTTCCACACACACCAAAACACTTTTGCACACACTCGACGCGCGTTTCGCCAACCAAGGAAGATGATGCCAACTTGGTTGGCGAAACGCGCGTCGAGTGTGTGCAAAAGTGTTTTGGTGTGTGTGGAAAACTACTCCAAGTGTAAGTTCTACACCAAAGGTTCCAACCCCTCTTCAGGAGCAAATTTAAAGCAGGCAGGCTAGGCAATACTAAAAGTAGCCCACTACGGTTAAAAAGCGGAAAAACGACAAGCAAATAATGCGGTGGAAATGAGTAAGCAAATCTACAGTAAATCGGTAAAGCAGGTTAAACGGAAAGCCTGCTTCAGGTAAAAAGCTCTATATCCAAAAGGTTACCTGTAAAAGCTCGGATGTCCGTCCAGGCAGAACAGTACACTTTACAGGCAAAAATGTTCGAATTGTTTTGCGGCAGGTTCTTTATGACAAGTACAATTTAATTTATATAAAAAAATTTAGCAAGCGAACAAATTTATCTAGATGACCAGGTGGGAACGCAAACTAGTGAAATTAATAGTAATAAAATCGCCGACGTCCTGGATGACAGTATTGTTAAGCGAATACAAACGTCAAATCAGCAGGCCACCAAAACGTCGATTTACTTGATAACATAATTGAATCTCACGATTTTGGGCTGGACCAGAAGTATCGACGACGACCTAATAACTTTGCAGGGTAGCAATTAGACACGTCAAATCAGGTTACCAAGACCTTATACACGGGAGCAAAATTTGCTCTTAACCAGAAAGTTAACCATGACAGTGTCTTATTTTGAATTAAGTCACTAAAACGTTAAGCGCGTGTCTAAATACAGAAAACTATTCGAAGATTACATAGAAAAATAGTTGAATAAAATCACCGGTTAAATATAACCTAACTCTTACTCTTTCTGCAGGTGGCGGAGCTCCTTCTTGGCGGCGGTTCGGTCGGATACGGTTGCAGGTTGAGACGAATTGCCAACGCTCTTCAAGATCTATGAGCTCTTTGTCGCATTTCCATACCAAATTGGGTGTACCGAATGTTATAGGGGTTAATGACTTTTAGGCACTCTTTAAGGTTTAGGTTTAAATTATACTCTCCGTTCAATCTCTAATACAGTGGAAACTTGTCTTCTTCCTTGACCTTTGTCCATGCATTTATGTTTCAGTCCCAAACCTACACTGGCTTAAATCTTGATGTAATATGTCGGAGCCTGTCAACTAGTCCTTTCTGCCTCAATAATGGCATCAGAAAGGCTTATGATATGTGATTTTGGGTGTTATTTACCAACCCCATGTTCTGTATTGAGACTTTTTCAGTATATTCTGATCTATCTAACTGTTCTACATTGCGGAGATCTGATGATTCGCTCACGTTCACATTAAGTCTTCCGTTATACCTTCAAGTGTATCGAAAATTTTAGTCTGCAATAGTGGAAACTTATCCCCTTCCTTGGCCTTTGTCTATGTATCCCTGTTTCAGCCTCTACACTGGATTAGATTTTATGTAATATGTCAGAACCTGTTAACCACTCCTCTTTTCCTACAATAATGGCACAAATAGCTTATGAAATGATTTATTGAGTGCTATGTATCAACCGTATTGAGACTTTTTTAGTATTCACTATCCTCCTCATACATCCTAAACCCGAATACTGGTTCAAATGCATTTTGATACCTACATGCCTTTATTCGGACATTGCCCTGGTCGTTAGGCGGAGAAAAATTTAATATAGTTTCTATGGCTGGGTACCTATCATAGCATTTGCAATTGCCAATTGTCTCTGTATCCAGCTCAATTTATTAAATGCACTTGAGTTGCCTTAAACTATCAGACTAAGGCAGCATGAATCACCTTATTACTTTGGTATAAAGCTAGTGTCTATCATACCAGATCTGAGTCTCCTTGTTTTAGCATAAGATATGATAACTTTAAGATCATTTAAATGCCTCAAGGTACTAGAGATAAATGTAACGATTGGTATTAAAGTAATTTCTACCCATTTTCCATGTGCCTATTTTTCTGCAAAATTCAGGGCTCTTTGTACGTGATCCCTGACTGTATTGTTCAAATTTCTTTAACTGTGATGACTAGATCATCACTAGAGCCCTAGAATCCAATTTTATAATTTGGGAGTTTACTCTGGAGTCCACCAATTACGAGGTTTCATAATAGAATAAATAAATACCCCCCTCAAACTCACCTGCAACGGATTGTCCTAAAGTTTCACATTTCCGTCTTGTGAAAAAACTTTGCTACTGAACATGTCTTCGATATTCAATGTTCCAATTATGTAGTTAATTGAGGTGTTTTCGAATGTACACTCGATGTCGAAAAAAGCGCTTAAAAACTGTTTCCTTGTTTCCTAACTCTCTTCCAATTTCTGAATTGAATAGTGAGGTACTATGAACATGAGTGATTTATATGCAAATTGGCCTTGATCCAGAGAGCTTCCTACCATAACATTATGCCTAATATGTTCGTCAATCATTGTCTTTATGCTCAGCGTTAATTACAACCGTTAAGTTTTTGGCTTGGATGTGAGCTCCCAGGATTTGGTATGAACACCACCATAACATGTTTCCAAGCCTTTAGTATGTATCTGAATGCTGTAAAGTATGCAAAGTGTTGGTGCAATTAGATTCTCTGCCGAGACATAACCTAACCTTAAGTACTTTAATTTCAATCTAATATTACAATAAAATCGCAATAATAATAATAATCTAAACAGAGACAAGAAGACTCCTTGACCTTGATGTTATTTTTTGTTGATTTCTCGGTAATTAAATTGCCTAACCATATGAAGGTTCACAGTTATGCAAAAATTTCCTTTAACATTGTCAATTGTCAATAAGTATTTCATATTTCATTTTCTCTTTGTTATTTGCGAAGAATTTGTTACTTTTGCGATCTTCCATTGAAATATTTTTATACTTAATATTCTCTCTCGACTAGTTACAATAACATCTCACCCTGTGACGTTCAGCATTCTCTTGGTCGATTGTAACTTATCATATATGCACTAACGGTCGTGTGACTGGGGAGGAATCATTCTTAATGCGAGGCATATTGAGACAAGGTATGAAGTGTTTGGTGTGTTAATATTTTATTCCTTTTATCCGCTGCTCGACACGGAAGTTAACAGACATGCGAGCAAATCCGCTAAAGAATTATTTAATTTCCAGAGCTTGTCAAAGGACTAAGCGCGTTCATAGACGTAATTGAATTATTGTAATTATTTGGTATACGAACACCGAGAGGTGTCTGGTGGAATCATTTTTTACGATATTTTTTAACAAAAGAAATACTTCTGCAATTTAAATTAGAGTGCATCGTTTTAGAAATTGCATAGTCAAACAAATTATTCAGTAAAGAAGTTCATCTTAGTCTTCCTCTACAGGGTCAAGTGCTTTTCTTCTAAATGAAAAGCTATGTATATTTTTTTAAACCTCCCTCTGTCTAGCCTCGTTCCACTTCTATATTGTTATATCGAGATTATTGACTTTAAATTAACCACTTGGATGTAACGATTTCTTAATGAAATAATGCCATCTGCACGTGCAATAAAAAATCACTATAATCACAACCACAGATTTAAAAAAATGTTACGAAACAACTATGTGGTGTTTCTGAATCATTTTCACTTATTAAAAGTATACAGGGTGGCCAAAATGATTTTTAAATTCATAATTTTATTAATTTTTCTAATTCCTTCAAATGGAACACCCTGTATATTTTTAGATTATGTGATGTAGAATTATTAAACGAACATTTGTAAGTACATCCCAATGACTATTTGTAACCGGTTTCGATTTTTTTTGCAAAATTTTTAACTGTTATTAACCTTTTTTTTCAAATTTATAATTGCGATATTAACTTTTTCCATATGCTCGTATCAATACATCCAAGTGGTTGGTGAAAGTCAATAATAATAGATAGGATTCGTGGGGTCAAATATAAATAAATAAGAAACTAAATCGTGCCATATACCCCAATGTGCTGACTGCTGTCTGAGGCCCCAAATTTGGTCCATGATACACGAAAGCACGAATAGGGTACTGTGTACTGTGCTTTCTAACCTTTATTAGTTATTCTTCAGATCTTAGATTCTTTATTTAGCTACGCTACGCTGACGAGGAGCAATAACTCCGAAACACGTGTCCGTAGCTGCACCAGTTTCATCTTTTGGGGTATATGGCACGATTTAGTTTCTTATTTGTCAATAATAATATAAGAAGATTATAAAAATTTCATGGCATTCTATTTCCCATCCACCTACCTACTATTTTCGGGGAATATTCCTTTTGGTGAATTGTTTTTCGCGAAATTTTCCCGTAGGGGAATTTTCCTGCTGAGGAATTTTTTTTGCGCTAAATTCGATTTTGATGTCATATTTGCTCCATTGATTTATTGTGTTTTAAATCTCAAAAAACGACTTAAATTCTGCAAAGTTCTGTTAAACACTGTGATATTATTGGCCTAACTAAAATCCAATGACACCATGACACTCTTATATATTTGGTGCTGGAGAAACCAAATCTGATTTTCACTGTCTACCACGGCACAATTTTTTTATGATCCCCCAAAAAAATAAAGTAATAAATAATTTAAAGTTTTAGTAAATGTGGTGATATCATTGGTATGTTAACGAAACCAACCTAATTAACGGGACACTTATGTATTCTTCTTACATATCTTGAGCCTCTGATACAATATTTCATGTCTAAATTACTCTCACGGCACAGCTTTTTTTAAACCTCAAAATATAACTCAAAAACAAACCACAATTAACGCATATACTTTAATCTTTAACTTATTCGAAAATTAACTCGCACTCTTTTATTTTTGAGAGATCTGGCTTTCTTTTTCATTTCCCCCCCTTTTTTTGGATCTTGTTTTCAGCTTCCAACAAAAACACCCATCATATTTTTACCCCTGCTGCCTTGCTGTCGACGATAAAATTAATGGAGTCGCTTACCCTGCTCCCTCACTATTATAGTCCCTAAAATAATATTCCAAATAAGAACAGGAAGAAAAAACCCTAAAATTTTCTGGAAAGTAATCGAAATGCACCAAGTATTTTAAATTTTCCTATTTTTAAATTATTTTCTTGTAATTTTTTCTGATTCCTCAAAAAATGTCGAACATTTTCAAACCTGTGACATGCTGCTTTTCCATCATTGAAACCTAGGACTATGAACATTATTAATAAGTCATTAGTTAATCAATCAAAATTCCTGAAGAGGGGTTGGAACCTTTGGTGTAGAACTTACACTTGTAGTAGTTTTCCACCCACACCAAAACACTTTTGCACACACTCGACGCGCGTTTCGCCAACCAAGTTGGCATCATCGGAAGATGATTAAAACTAATCTTAACCTAAAAATGCGTTACGCTTCGACGAACAATTACCGCGATAGTAACAAAAAGGCGGGTAAAATATTTAGCTTCGTTGAAGCATTAACGCATGACTAACATAAAAAGCGGGCTATTTGGAATGGGCCCTCTGTCACTATTCATACTATGTTTACATTTGTTAATTTCCAAGCTTTCGAATGCATCTAGTTGTCTAGAGTTTGTTACATTTCTAATCAACCTTAAATTATTAATATCTATTTTATGATTGTTATCAAAAGCGCTAGACTTCTCTATTCTTCCGTATTTTAGATGAGTCATATGCTCCTTAAACCTCGTCTGAATAGAGCGTCTTGTTTGTCCAACATACTTTTGTTTGCAATCCTTACAGCTAATTTCGTAAATCCCCGACCTTTCGTTCATTCCAATTTTATCCTTAGGGCTGCCTAAAAGTTGTTGTAGTTTATTTCCTGATCGATGAACCACTGTCATATCAATGTTATTGAAAATTCTACCTCGGGTAAACCGGGGTTCATATGGAATTGATACAAATTTTGAATTTTCCCTCTCAATACGAAAGGTCGAAGAATTTCGAAGTGCCTCCCTAAATTTACGCTTCCTAATTAATTGATCAATCAAATTAGTAGAAAAACCATTACTTAAAGCTATATCCTTAATTAACTCTTTTTCTTTTTCAAACCTCTCTTTAGTTAGAGGAAAACTTAATAATCGACTAATTAAAAAATTAAAACTTGCCATCTTGTGTTGGTCACAATGATGAGAATCATTAGGAATATATCTAAGAGTGCTGGTACCTTTCCTATATACATCGAATTCTAAATTATTTTCATTATTTCTAATTACTAGTACATCTGAAAATGGTAGTTGTTGATTGTTTTAAATTTTATGTGAATTTGACAGAAGTGAAACCACTATTTAATTTGGAAACAAAAACGTCTACATCCGCGACTTTTGTATCAAACACTGCAAAAATATCATCCACATACCTAAGCCAAATTCTAGGAGAATACTCGAATTCTTCTTTTGCTTCTGTTTCGAAGCGATTCATGAAAAGACTGGCCATGAATGGTGACAAAGAGTTACCCATGGCGGTCCCTTCATGTTGTTCAAAGAAATTATTATTGAATTGAAAGCAATTTTGCTTCATACAAAGTTTTGTGAGTTGAATATATTCGTTTACTACCTCTTGGCTTAAATTATTTGATTCGAGTAAATCCCTGAGATAGTCCATGGTTTGTGGAATTGGTACACTCGGAAACAACGAACAAACATCAAAGGAGACCAAAATTTCCCCATCTTGTAGCTGAATATTGCTAATTTTATTAATGAAATCATTTGAATTAATAACTGAAAGACCAGGTTGTGAAATGGGTAAATTTTCGAACTCCTTCGACAACCATTTTGATAGGTGATAAGTCGGTGATCCAATTGCTGAAACAATAAAACGCACCGACTTACCGGGTTTATGTATCTTGGGTAGGCAATACAATCTAGGGACGCTTGGGTTAGATATATGTAATCTATTTTTTAAAGCTGGGGTAATAAGGTTATTACAGGATTTAAGTACATTCCTTACTTCGGTAATCATTTTTGGTAGTGGGTTTCTTGAAAGTTTTTTATAAGGACCATTACTAATCAGGTTGTCTACTCTTTTATAATAGTCCTTTTTATCTAAAATAACAACCTTATTACCCTTATCGGCTTTTAAGTAAAAACAATCTTTCTCTAGCAATCGCTTGACATGTTTCTATTCTTTTTGGAAAATGGTTTTTTATTGACATTATTAATAATATTTGTAGAAATTTGATTTCTGCAGGCTTCTCTGATAAAACCCTTAGAGGAGTCGGGCAGGGACTGAATTGAACTTTCCACATTTGCCACGATCAGCACGATCTCCTCCAAAACGTCTGTAGAGGCAGGTAAAGCAAACTTTAATTCCTTGTTAACGAGACTAAGTTCTTCTTTGTCAAACTATTGTGAGAAATGATTTTCTACAATTGTAATGCCTTTCTGATGAACATTGTCTTTTCGGGTTGCTGAAACTAGTTTTTTAAGTTTTTTATTTTGTGATAACATTTTCTTGATAAATTTTGGTTTTTCTACTAATTTGATTGATAAATTAATTAGGAAGCGTAAATTTAGGGAGGCACTTCGAAATTCTTCGACCTTTCGTATTGAAAGGGAAAATTCAATATTTGTATCAATTCCATATGAACCCCGGTTTACCCGAGGTCTTAGTAGAATATGACAGTGGTTCATCGATCAGGAAATAAACTACAACAACTTTTAGGCAACCCTAAGGATAAAATTGGAATGAACGAAAGGTCGGGGATTTACGAAATTAGCTGTAAGGACTGCAACCAAAAGTATGTTGGACAAACAAGACGCTCTATTCAGACGAGATTTAAGGAGCATATGGCTCATCTAAAATACGGAAGAATAGAGAAGTCTAGCGTTGCCCAACATGCTTTTGATAAAAATCATAAAATAGATATTAATAATTTAAGGTTGATTAGAAATGTAACAAACTCTAGACAACTAGATGCATTCGAAAGCTTGGAAATTAACAAATGTAAACATAGTTATAAATAGTGACAGAGGCCCATTCCATATAGCCCGCTTTTTATGTTAGTCATGCGTTAACGCTTCAACGAAGCTAAATATTTTACCCGCCTTTTTGTTACTATCGCGGTAATTGTTCGTCGAAGCGTAACGCATTTTTAGGTATAAATAGGTCCCATTGTTAGGTTAAGATTAGTTTTAATCATCTCCCGATGATGCCAACTTGGTTGGCGAAACGCGCGTCGAGTGTGTGCAAAAGTGTTTTGGTATGTGTGGAAAACTACTCCAAGTGTAAAATCAATCAAAAGTCATTTTTCCGTTCATCAAGGCTTTAAACAAAGAAGGTAACTTTTTGAAAAAAGGGTTAGTCTGCAGCCGGTTTCGGATTTTACAGTATCTAGGTATACTTAGTCCATTTACTAAAGAAAAATAGTTCTAACTCCGTTGACTCAAAACCGATTTTGATCATCCTTTTTAAAATTTCGGAAAAGTTTATAGAAAAGCTCTTAATAGGCGAGAGAGAAGGTGTGCTTTTTATTTTCTCAATTGTTATTAACAAATAAGAGTTTTTTTAATACACATTTAATTGATAAATTTACAACTCTTTCATTTATTTACACAATTGCCTGAAATTTGATAACATAAAGTTTTTGGGGTCACAGATTACAATTCTAACCTGACCACTATATTATGGCGTCGAAAGTCCAATTTTTTATTTTCTTTTTTTTAATTTTTATTAGATATCTGGGGATTTTTGGCGTCGCTGATTACGAATTTAACATTAAATCTCAACTCAAACAAAAAATGGCGGATCTAAAATGGCGGAAAAACGTCGATTTTTTTATTCGGATTTTATTTCTTATATAGGGGTTTTTTGGGTCGCTGATTTCAAATTTTACGTATATTAAAATTTGTCAAAATGGAAAATGATGTCTAAAAAATGGTGAAAACAAATGATAGAAGAAGTTAAATGAGTATTAAATGCATTATATTTTTTAATACATTTATTATAATGAATCCAAGATATATTTAAAAGCAAAAAAAACTATTTAGTTTTTAATTTCCTTTTCCTCTATAGCTATAGCTTCGGCTGTGAAAAATGAGTGTGTATTGCATAACTTAAAAGACCAGTTAGTAGTTTCAATAATAAACGCAGCTGGTACACCATTTTTTTTGTTTCAATCCATCTATAAATATTCTGCACGAATTTTGAAATCTGCATGTAACATCATTTAAAATTTGTGTATTATATATTAGGTATTTCGATATTGATCATGTTTGGGAACGATTATAATGGGTGTAAAGAAACTGATTTTGTGAAGAAACGTGGTGAATGGAAATGCCATACTTTTTGGTGCCACATCGCCAAAGTGAGCAGTTTCTGTGAAAGCCTCCGCTAGAGGTGACGAGTTTCTATGTTGCCAATATTTTTATTTTGTTAAGACTTCTACAGCAAGGGAGGCTATTTTATTTAGTATTAACGATGTTATCAGTGACTGACCCATTTTTCATCACAAATTTTTAAGCTAGAAAAGATTTTCTAATTTCTAGGGGAAGCTCATCGTATTCTACTAACAAGGCCGTGGTTGGAGTTGATTTTATAGCGCCAATAACGATTCGAAGTGGTATTGGAGTTTGCCTACCTTGGCAAGCCTAGTTTTGCAGGCGGAGCCATATAAAATTGAACCATAGTCAATTATAGATCTGGTGTAGGTATTATAAAATAGCATAGCTGTTTTAAGATCGGTTTCCCAAGTCCTTCTAATTGCCACTTTTAGCAGGTTTACATTTTTTTCACATTCAAATTTACATTGGTCTATATGATCTCTCCACTACAATTTCTCGTCAAGGATAATAAAATTTTGAAGATTAATTCTATGTACGCACAACCCATTTGTTGAAAAATATCGCGTACAGCAGAACATTATGTAATTGAGTGTATTTTACACTGTATCAGGAAACGCTTAGGGCCAGTGGTGTAAAAGTAGTTCAGCGAAAGTTCAGCTGAACTTGGTTCAAAATCAAGGATACCGATTGTTGCAAGAATGGTATCCTGGGATTTTGAACCAAGTTCAGCTGACCCTAATAAGTCACATAAAAGCAGAGATCATCCTCGTATTGTATAATGTGTACATCAATACCATTATAGTGAAAGTCGGCAGTGTACATATTAAAAATAAAACAGGATTTGAAACTGACCCTTGGGGTAGTCCGGAGGAAACTGTTCTGTGTCCGAGGAGTAATGATGTTTACAGCTAAAGAAAATGGAATTTGAAAATTAATAATTTTTTCTACTAGAATATTTAAGTTTGCATTATCATAAGCACTATTTATATACTTATATACAGTGTGGCAAAATATTAATTTTTTGAGAAATCTGAATTTTATTAAACAAATATGATGGCGGTTGAAAATGTCTACTCTCAATGACAAAATTACGGAATATTTTAAAAGTGACCTTAAGTTCAATCTTTAATATTTCCTAAACTACTGCCCCGATTTCAATTTTCTTTTATTGGATTGTAGCTTGATTCTTCGAGAGTCTCAGCATGAGGCTGGTTAATCTCTCAGGGGAATTTTTGTTGACTTACAGATTGCTATATTGACGGTGTCATTTTACCAAGAAATTTAAAACGCCCTGTGGAGTGTCTTAGTGCCTTTGCTGAAATCCAATAATAATAACAATTTTAGTCTCATTCTTTGCCAATATTTTGTTTTTTAAATTATCTTTTCATCACATCTTCTGTGAGCGAAGATATGCGAGTTTATAATGACAACCCGCTTTTTAAATGATTTTATTAAAAATTTAAACATACAAGAAGAAGTAAACAATTTTGTACATTATTAAGTCTTAAAATCTTATTTAGTACCGACTATTTCCCACCCCAGTAGTTATTACATATTGACAACGTTGTGACATGCTAATAATTAATCTTCTTGGTCAATTTGAGTCCAAATCTCTTCAAGCCTTGCGGCAAGAGTTCGAGCCCTTCTGCCCATTAAATCCCATAAATGTCCAATGGGATTAATATCGAGACGTCTTGCGGTCCAGTTCATTGTTTTGATACCCTTTCTTAAAGATAATTTTATTTTTTTTATAAACAATGACATGTACTAACAAAAAGTCGTTTATTGTTAAGATACTCATAAAAAATGATTTAAAAAACAAAATGTTGGCAAAGAATGAGACTAAATTGTGATTACTATTGGGTTTCAGCAAAGGCACTAAGAGACTCCACAAGGTGTTTTAAAGTTCCTGGTAAAATGACAAAAATTTCTCTCTCTAGCCTCATGTTTTATTTCTAGAAGAATCAAGCTACAATCCAAAAAAAAGAAGATTGAAATCAGGGAAGTAGTTCAGAAAATATTAAAGAAGTTATTAATTTGTGTAATATGAGAATTGATTTTTTTCTTTTCAGGTTACCCGATACTGGACTATCTGAGGTAGCCTCCGAATCTGCGGTAACTATTTGGCATATCTCTCGGAAATAGTGATTGTAGATGTACCTTAAGAGCCAATTTTACAAACATGGGTTATCTGAACTTGATTTAAAATGTAAAATTCTAACTACACCATTCGTTAAACTCCAAATTACGATTATTACAATAGGATTTTAGATCATTTAGTTCAACTATTGATTAAACCATTTTGTTACCAACTAACACTAAATAGACGAAAGGAGCCCCAGTATAATTTGTATCGAATATTTTTGGTTATTTTCGCATGAAATATTCCAAGCAGCTTAAATACCTATAGGGAAAAGATTTTAAAAAGTATACGTACATGTCGAGATTGAATAAAATCGTTAAAACTTAACTAGAGTGTCGAAGTCTACATCTTGATTCCTCGTACCGTGAAACATCATTAAATTTAAAGCTAATGACGGCGTTTCTAAGAAATTATCCACGAGTCACGTCCTATGCTTTTGCTAAGAGCCGTGGGGGTGAAACTTAATCCATGACGTCGTAACTTGTAAAGCTCCACGACACTTCTTAACGAGTACAATTTTTAAATTCTTTAAAATGCTTTTTGGCTTCTTGAGCAAATCTCCTTCGGATTCCTTCAGTCATATTAAGCGAATTAAGGATTTAAGGATTTGGCATACTTAAAATTTTCAGCAAATTTCATGAAACAAATGTAATGCGGAGGATTTTTTAAAGTGAGAGCTAATAGGACGAGATCAAAGAACTCGTCAGACTATTTTACAATTTGTAAGAAAGTTTCATGGAAGGGTGATGAATAATTTATCAGGTATGAAATACACTGAAGTGGATGGTATGTAAAAAATTAATAATTTTCAGCAGTATTTAAATTATAAATTATAGAAACTACATATATACCTATATAAATATGTAAATAAAAAATAAACTATTTTACTATTTCTTTGTAAGTTTTTAACTATTTCTTTGTAATTTCCCACCGTTATTGCTTCTTAATTAATATGCTCCAAAATTTATAATTACGTATTAAAAATTAAGTCCCACTTTCGATATATTATGTAGTTATATTACAACCAAGTTAATGTTTAAATAATTATCCTGGGATTAGATATACTTTTATTACTCCTTTATTTAATGGTGAAATAAGTA
Organism: Rhagium mordax; assembly: GCA_963680705.1. Taxonomy (NCBI): domain Eukaryota; kingdom Metazoa; phylum Arthropoda; class Insecta; order Coleoptera; family Cerambycidae; genus Rhagium; species Rhagium mordax. Next base: position 13,943,575 of record OY796662.1, read on the forward strand.
AGTAATGCAATTTTTTAATCTACCAACTAATCGCTTGTCTGGAAAAAAAATAAAGTCCTATTACCTACGAGTCTGAAGATATAGATCAATTTGAACTAGAATTAAAAAGTATCAAAATTAAGTATTTATTGGATGCTATGGATGAGGTGCATGAGTAGGTATTAGGTCGGTTGAGACTGGGAAAATTCTGAGGACCGTGGGAACTTTTTAAAAGGGGCGGGGCACCTTTGTCGGCGAACTTCAAAGGGGAACATTGGACAGGTGTTAATTGGATGGAACTCACCTGTGCGTCGGCAAACATCAAAGGAGAGAAGGTGTCATCTTCATTATCTTGTCATTCGGAGAGAAGGTATCTTGTCACCCCCCGCCGTCTCATCAGCCAAGTAGGGCTCTGCCATAGGGCTCCCATCAGCTCCGTAGGTCTCTGCCACAGGGCCCCCTTCGGCCCTGTAGGGCTCGACCACTACCCACAAAACCAAAAAGTCCTTATAACTTGTAAACGGTTAGAGATATCCAAAAAATAATCGAAAAAATCTCCCCACACCCCTGGTTCTTATTGTCAACCCTCTACCGATAGAAAAAAGTCCCAAGGCCGTATGTCAAAAAATAAAAAAGTTTTGAAAAAAAAATTAGGTTACATACCTTACAAAAACCAAAAAGTCCTTATAACTTGTAAACGGTTAGAGATATCCAAAAAATAATCGAAAAAATCTCCCCACACCCCTGGTTCTTATTGGCAATCTTCTATCGATAGAAAAAAGTCCCAAGGCCGTATGTCAAAAAATAAAAAAGTTTCGAAAAAAATCCTTTACATAAAACATGGCAAAAATTCATTTTTAATAATACTGATAATTGATGATTCCTATTGTATAGGCGAAATCGGGCATCGCAACTACCAAGTCTTCTACAGTTGTACCCAAAATTATGACGTCACAGCCAATGTTTTTCCGCTTTAAATCACGATACATAGCTTACAAAACCAAAAAGGCCTTATAACTTGTAAACGGATAGAGATATCGAAAAAATAATCGAAAAAATCTCCCCACACCCCTGATTCTTATTGGCAACCTTCTATCGATAGAAAAAAGTCCCAAGGCCGTATGTCAAAAAATAAAAAAGTTTCGAAAAAAATCCTTTACATAAAACATGGCAAAAATCATTTTTTAAAATACTGATAATTGATGATTCCTATTGTATAGGCGAAATCGGGCATCGCAACTACCAAGTCTTCTACAGTTGTACCCAAAACTATGACGTCACAGACAATGTTTTTCCGCTTTAAATCACCATACATAGCTTACAAAACCAAAAAGGCCTTATAACTTGTAAACGGATAGAGATATCGAAAAAATAATCGAAAAAATCTCCCCACACCCCTGATTCTTATTGGCAACCTTCTATCGATAGAAAAAAGTCCCAAGGCCGTATGTCAAAAAATAAAAAAGTTTCGAAAAAAATCCTTTACATAAAACATGGCAAAAATCATTTTTAAATTACTGATAATTGACGATTCCTATTGTATAGGCGAAATCGGGCATCGCAACTACCAAGTCTTCTACAGTTGTACCCAAAACTATGACGTCACAGACAATGTTTTTCCGCTTTAAATCACCATACATAGCTTACAAAACCAAAAAGGCCTTATAACTTGTAAACGGATAGAGATATCGAAAAAATAATCGAAAAAATCTCCCCACACTCCTGGTTCTTATTGGCAACCTTCTATCGATGGAAAAAAGTCCCAAGGCCGTATGTCAAAAAATAAAAAAGTTTCGAAAAAAATCCTTTACATAAAACATGGCAAAAATCATTTTTAATAATACTGATAATTGATGATTCCTATTGTATAGGCGAAATCGGACATCGCAATCACCTAGTCTTCTACACATTCTACAGTTGTACTCCAGAACTATGACGTCACAGCCGGTGTTTTTCCGCTTTAAATCACGATACATAGATTACAAAGCCAAAAAGTCCTTATAACTTGTAAACGGATAGAGATATCGAAAAAACAATCGAAAAAATCTCCCCACACCCCTGGTTCTTATTGTCAACCTTCTACCGATAGAAAAAAGTCCCAAGGCCGTATGTCAAAAAATAAAAAAGTTTTGAAAAAATAATCCTTTAAATAAATATTCTAAATAATATTAATTTTTAAGTAATGATATTAAAAAAATCATCTAATGATATCTACTGTATAGGCGAAATCAGACAGAGCATCATCCAATCTCCTACACCTGTACCTTAAAATTATGACGTCACAGCCTGTGCTTTTTATGTATACCTTGAGAACGGTTTAAAAATATTTGGCAAATAAATTTTTAGTCTTGCTATTGACAACCATATGTCGCTTTTTATAAGTCGCCGACACTGTTCGGCTCCGAGCTATTAAAACTCCCAAGTACCACGACTGTCTAATCAGTCTTTCGACAATCACTGAACCAGCCAGTTGTGCCAGAAAAAAGCTCTTCTTCAAGATGGAAAAGTTTATCCTGATAAAAGATATTGTCAAGAAAGTTAAGCGTTTTAACCTAATAGGCCGTACTCTTGAATTTAAAATTAAGCCTGTGCCAAGGGGTGAAGAACCTGTGTCGTGGGTAAAAGAAGCCATCTGTCAGGTGATAGAGGAGGGAACCAAGGACCTTGCTGTAGGCGACAAAGTCGGCTTCACTTTCTGTAGTAAAGATTTTAAGCGAGGAGATGGTTGGGTTCATTTTAGACCTGCAGAAGAGGTAACCCACGACGACGTCTGGAACGTCATTTCGAGCGTATACCAATCTAACTCTACAGGCCTCAATACCGAGACTTTCTGTTTGGGTATAACATCGGTGAAGATGCCTATAGGAAAAGGAAAAGATAGGGTTCGTAAATATAATACATTCGAGGAAGAGTGCGGCATGCGGAGGGGTATTATTACTATAAACAATAAAGATAATATGTGCCTACCACGTGCGTTAGTGGTGGCTATCGCGTGTGTAAGCAAAGACAAGGACCAAAACAAAGTGCGTCGGGATATCGGTAAATTACAAACTCAGAGAGCTCTAAAGCTGTGCGTCGATGCTGGTGTAGTCATTCCCAATGAGGGTTGCGGTATTCCAGAACTACAGCAGTTTCAACAACACCTTCAAAATTATAAAATAGTGGTATATAATTATGGATCTAAGGGACGCGATATCATCTTTAAAGGCTCCGTAGAAAGTCCCGCGCTGAATTTATTATACCACGAAGGACATTACAACGTGGTTACTTCCCTTACAGCTGCCTTCTGTTGTATATATTTCTGTGAGCATTGCAGCACACCCTACAATACGAAAAACGATCACAGGTGTGTAAGTGCATGCCCTTGTTGCCAGCAGTCACCGGTCTGTCCTCAAACACTAATAGTGCAGTGTAGTGATTGTAAAAGATCGTTCCGAGGGCAGGCGTGCTACGAAAACCACAAGAGACCTCAATCCCTAGGAAATAGTACGGTCTGTGAGCAAATAACACGGTGCGAATCCTGCAACAAGGTAGTAAAGACCGGGAGACAACATTTTTGCGGTGAGATGTACTGTAAAATTTGCAATTTGCATGTACCCACCGAGCACCTATGCCACATACAACCTGACACAGGAAAACCTAAAACTAAAGACATTTTGTTTATGTTCTACGACTTGGAGACGCAGCAGGAAAAAAAGATGGAAGACGGGTCTCTCCTCCACGAACCAAATCTGTGTGTGTTCCGTCAGTGTTGTGACGTGTGTATAGATGAAGAGAATCTATACTTTTGTCAGAAATGTGGGTATAGACTAGTTGTTTACAGAGACAATGTAATTGAAAATTTTATGAAGTACATTTCGACTGTAAGACAAAAATTCAAACAAGTAATAGTTCTAGCGCATAACGGCCAAGCCTTCGACCATCAGTTTGTTCTAAACCATATACTGACAAAGACAGATTTGAAGCCCGAATTAATAATGCGAGGCACAAAAATAATATCAATGGTTGTAGGCAACATCAAGTTTCTAGACTCCCTCAACTACTTTCCCATGGCTCTTTCAAAACTACCAAAAGCATTCGGCCTCGGGGATGGCTTCAAGAAAGGACACTTCCCCCACCTATTTAATACGGCGGAGAATGCAAATTATGACGGTTCTTTACCGCCCATTGAATATTATGATCCCGATAATATGAATAAAGACGCCCGTGAGGTGTTTATCAAGTGGTATAATGAACATAAACATGATAGTTTTAATATGCAGCGTGATCTGGTCGACTACTGCATATCGGATGTGGAAATTCTGACGGCCGCATGCCTGAAATTCAGGAAGCAACTGTTGGAGGCTGGTGGTGTGTGCCCGTTTACAGAAGCCTGCACAATAGCCTCCGCTTGCAATAAAGTATTCCGCCGTAACTTCCTTAAACCTAACACTATTGGCATAATTCCTAGGGGAGGTTATAGGTGGCACGATAATCAGTCGAAAATTGCTATACAGTGGCTTATTTGGGAGGAAAAACAGAGAAATATAAACATCATGCACGCAGCCAAACAGCATGAGGCAGTTGTAAAGGGTGTTAAAGTGGATGGCTTTTGCCCCGAATCCGGTCAAATATTTGAATTCCACGGCTGTTACTATCACGGGTGTACCAGCTGTTTTAAACATAACAGGGATAAACCTCTTCATGACGACCCTTCTGCCACATTAAATATTCGCTACGAGTCCACGATTGCTAAAACAGAGAGACTTAAAAATCTAGGATTTGAGATTATCGAGGTATGGGAGTGTGCATTCAGAAAAATGTTAAAGGAAAACGATGAAATTGTGACTTACACCAACGCACACCCTCTTGTTATCTCTGCACCCCTTAACCCTAGAGATGCTTTCTACGGTGGCCGAACAGGAAACACTAGATCATATTACAAGTGTCAACCTGGGGAGAAAATCAAATACGTAGACGTCTGCAGCCTCTACCCCTGGGTCTGCAAGTATGGTAAATTTCCGATTGGCCATCCTCGAGTATATGTAGGTGAAGAGTGCGCAGAAATAACATTGGAAAAGACAGATGGTACGATTAAATGTAAAGTTCTTCCACCGCAAGATCTGTATCATCCTGTGTTGCCCATGAAAATGAACGACAAGCTAATGTTCGTCCTGTGTGGCGCGTGTGGTAGACAAATGAACCAGGACAAATGCATACATAACGACGAAGAACGTTCTTTAACAGGGACATGGATTATAGATGAAGTGGTAAAGGCCGTGGAGAAGGGATACGAAATTAAGGAAATTTATGAGGTCTGGAATTATCAGGTAGATCAGTTTGATAAGACTAAGAAGGCTGGCGGACTTTTCCGGGGCATGATGGATACATTTCTAAAAATAAAGCAGCAGGCTTCAGGATGGCCTGGGCACTGTATTACGAAAGAGGATAAATACCGTTACATTGAACAGTTCCTGGAGCGTGAAGATATAAAGCTTGAGTATGCAGAAATTTTAAATAATCCAGGGCTACGATCTTTGGCCAAATTAATTTTAAACTCCTTTTGGGGAAAGCTGGGGCAGCGTGAAAATCAACCTAAAACGGCAATAATTAATGATTCCGGCGAGTTTTTTGGGATGCTCGCAGACCCATCTATTGCGATAAACTCTGTATTATTGATAAATGAGAAAACATTGGTGGTTAATTGGGAACATAGGGGTGAAGCCGCCGATCAACTAGCGACTGTTAACGTTGTCATAGCCGCCTACGTTACCACGCAAGCTCGACTCAAATTACACAGCTACCTTGAGCAGTTGGGAGACCGGGTCTTGTATTACGATACAGATTCTGTAATATACGTTTCTAAAGCCGGAGAGTTTGATGTTCCTACCGGTGAATTTATCGGGGATATGACCGATGAACTGGAAGCATATGGCCCTAATTCCTATATCACGGAATTTGTATCTGGAGGCCCAAAGAACTATGCATATAAAGTATTTTCCATGAAAAGTCAGCAGGAAGAAATTGTATGCAAAGTAAAGGGGCTTGCTCTTAATTACGCAGCCTCACAGTTGATAAATTTTGATTCCATAAAGGAAATGGTTCTAACACCTTCAGAACCCATTTACATTACTTCGAAGAACATAAGACGGACTAAGGAACACGAGGTAGTTACGAGAGCCGAGACAAAAATTTACAGGCCTAATTCAACAAAAAGAAAGTTCGCCGACGACTACAGCTCTGTTCCTTTCGGTTATAAGAAGCAGAAATTGGCGTTCTAGTGACTTCGTATAATATTTTCTGTATATATATAAATATAATTTTTTGTTGTAATTATTGATATAATATTTTCTGTATAACTCTGTACATTATTTTGTTGTAATAAAGAGAATGCTATCTAATTTGAGTACATTTTTTCACCTTTTTCTTAATAGGTACAAGAGGGGTGTTTGGAAAAATTAAAAATACTTGATTATCAATTATATTCTTTATTTATAATATAAATATTTTCAAAAAAAAAAAACAAAAAAATAAAAAATGTGATTTCTTGTCTACATATAATACATTTAACAAAATCAATTAGACCATCACTACAGCAAACCATATACTTGCAGTGCATACATACTATACAGGACTCGTTTTCTAAACATATTTTACTGTTACTGCTGTAAGTTTAATCTGTTCAACTTGCGCTTCCTTTATTATGGTCTTATTTATATTAAAAATAAACATTCACAAACACAATACATTTGAATAGAGTTTGGCAACAACAAATCACATAAATTTAACATTAAATTTTTTTGAACATAGTGCATAATTAGATTTACATAGTATATTATTAGTAACTATCAAAAATTATTGTAAAAACTAGCAAAATCTAAGCTCTGTAGCACATTCATATTATATATGACAAATTTATAAATTCACGCACAGTATTTCCAGAAAGTCAAGTCATGTTCCGTTATGATACATCATACAGATCCATTACATTAACAAACACAGGCCTGTAAATAGCCATTACAGACTGTAGAAATACCGTACAGATCTGCAGAAAAGCTGGATAACCCTTATATTGTATCCTTGCTGTTACAGGTTTGTATGTTTTTTAAGCCCCGCCTCCTCTAAACGTTTTATCTCCAATACTTATGTCATCATTAGAACCGACGATCTTTAGTTCCATATTACCAATTTGTAATTTATTCGTTTCAACATCCTTTAATCTAACTCCATAGGTTTCATCTAAATCAGGGCTTTGGGTATAGAGTTTAGTTAAATATTGCTTAGCTAAATCAGACTCATCAAGAAATTCATTAGAATATATTGTACTACTTGAATCTTCTTCTTCTTCTTCTTCAGACATGGGTTTATCCATTTCTTTTTTTTACTTTCATTTTTAATTCTGCTTTGGTATCCTCCTTCTCCTCCTCTACTTTTGGATGTAAATTCTTAATAGCACTGAGGGATTCTTTCAGAGGTTCAACGACCGGTTTCAATAGACGATGTAGCATCTTCTTCGGTGCGACCTAATTTCAAGGCCAAGTACTTTCTTCGAATAGAATCTGCAGCTTTTTTTTATCTTTTTCTTAAGTGCAAAGTCTTTGGTAAAGTTATATTCCTTCGCCACATGCCGAATCGGTTTATATTCCTCGAGAGTAAATTTTTTACTACCCTTCATGGTTAAAATAGAAACTGGTAAATAGGGCTGTTCTGAAAAAACAGCCCTGTTTTTCAGAACAGCCCTGTTTTTTAGAACAGCCCTGTTTTTTAGAACAGCCCTGTTTTTTTTCAGAACAGCCTGTTTTTTAGAGCAGCCCTGTTTTTTTAGAACAGCCCTGTTTTTTCAGAACAGCCCCAAAATAGTGGTATGGGAGACGTTATCTAAAGGAGTTAAAATTAGTAAAAGTCGCACATCTTCGCTCACAGATGTGATAAAAAGATGATTTAGAAAACAAAATGTTAGCAATATCTGAATCCTAAGCTAAATATATATGCATATAAAGTATTCACTAAGCACAGACAATGCAAGACTAAAAAAGCATTGTAAATAATTAATGCCATTTTTTTTTATACTGAAAACAACCGGAGGAAATTGCATTTGCATGAGGGTAAATTTCACGCCAAGCTTCATCAATTTAGTCAAAACTGGAATACAAATTATTGGTCCCGTTGTCTTTTATCGACAATTCGAGGCCTCGAATTGTCGATAAAAGACAACGGGACCAATAATTTGTATTCCAGTTTTGACTAAATTGATGAAGCTTGGCGTGAAATTTACCCTCATGCAAATGCAATTTCCTCCGGTTGTTTTCAGTATAAAAAAAAATGGCATTAATTATTTACAATGCTTTTTTAGTCTTGCATTGTCTGTGCTTAGTGAATACTTTATATGCATATATATTTAGCTTAGGATTCAGATATTGCTAACATTTTGTTTTCTAAATCATCTTTTTATCACATCTGTGAGCGAAGATGTGCGACTTTTACTAATTTTAACTCCTTTAGATAACGTCTCCCATACCACTATTTTGGGGCTGTTCTGAAAAAACAGGGCTGTTCTAAAAAAACAGGGCTGCTCTAAAAAACAGGCTGTTCTGAAAAAAAACAGGGCTGTTCTAAAAAACAGGGCTGTTCTAAAAAACAGGGCTGTTCTGAAAAACAGGGCTGTTTTTTCAGAACAGCCCTATTTACCAGTTTCTATTTTAACCATGAAGGGTAGTAAAAAATTTACTCTCGAGGAATATAAACCGATTCGGCATGTGGCGAAGGAATATAACTTTACCAAAGACTTTGCACTTAAGAAAAAGATAAAAAAAAGCTGCAGATTCTATTCGAAGAAAGTACTTGGCCTTGAAATTAGGTCGCACCGAAGAAGATGCTACATCGTCTATTGAAACCGGTCGTTGAACCTCTGAAAGAATCCCTCAGTGCTATTAAGAATTTACATCCAAAAGTAGAGGAGGAGAAGGAGGATACCAAAGCAGAATTAAAAATGAAAGTAAAAAAAAGAAATGGATAAACCCATGTCTGAAGAAGAAGAAGAAGAAGATTCAAGTAGTACAATATATTCTAATGAATTTCTTGATGAGTCTGATTTAGCTAAGCAATATTTAACTAAACTCTATACCCAAAGCCCTGATTTAGATGAAACCTATGGAGTTAGATTAAAGGATGTTGAAACGAATAAATTACAAATTGGTAATATGGAACTAAAGATCGTCGGTTCTAATGATGACATAAGTATTGGAGATAAAACGTTTAGAGGAGGCGGGGCTTAAAAAACATACAAACCTGTAACAGCAAGGATACAATATAAGGGTTATCCAGCTTTTCTGCAGATCTGTACGGTATTTCTACAGTCTGTAATGGCTATTTACAGGCCTGTGTTTGTTAATGTAATGGATCTGTATGATGTATCATAACGGAACATGACTTGACTTTCTGGAAATACTGTGCGTGAATTTATAAATTTGTCATATATAATATGAATGTGCTACAGAGCTTAGATTTTGCTAGTTTTTACAATAATTTTTGATAGTTACTAATAATATACTATGTAAATCTAATTATGCACTATGTTCAAAAAAATTTAATGTTAAATTTATGTGATTTGTTGTTGCCAAACTCTATTCAAATGTATTGTGTTTGTGAATGTTTATTTTTAATATAAATAAGACCATAATAAAGGAAGCGCAAGTTGAACAGATTAAACTTACAGCAGTAACAGTAAAATATGTTTAGAAAACGAGTCCTGTATAGTATGTATGCACTGCAAGTATATGGTTTGCTGTAGTGATGGTCTAATTGATTTTGTTAAATGTATTATATGTAGACAAGAAATCACATTTTTTATTTTTTTGTTTTTTTTTTTTGAAAATATTTATATTATAAATAAAGAATATAATTGATAATCAAGTATTTTTAATTTTTCCAAACACCCCTCTTGTACCTATTAAGAAAAAGGTGAAAAAATGTACTCAAATTAGATAGCATTCTCTTTATTACAACAAAATAATGTACAGAGTTATACAGAAAATATTATATCAATAATTACAACAAAAAATTATATTTATATATATACAGAAAATATTATACGAAGTCACTAGAACGCCAATTTCTGCTTCTTATAACCGAAAGGAACAGAGCTGTAGTCGTCGGCGAACTTTCTTTTTGTTGAATTAGGCCTGTAAATTTTTGTCTCGGCTCTCGTAACTACCTCGTGTTCCTTAGTCCGTCTTATGTTCTTCGAAGTAATGTAAATGGGTTCTGAAGGTGTTAGAACCATTTCCTTTATGGAATCAAAATTTATCAACTGTGAGGCTGCGTAATTAAGAGCAAGCCCCTTTACTTTGCATACAATTTCTTCCTGCTGACTTTTCATGGAAAATACTTTATATGCATAGTTCTTTGGGCCTCCAGATACAAATTCCGTGATATAGGAATTAGGGCCATATGCTTCCAGTTCATCGGTCATATCCCCGATAAATTCACCGGTAGGAACATCAAACTCTCCGGCTTTAGAAACGTATATTACAGAATCTGTATCGTAATACAAGACCCGGTCTCCCAACTGCTCAAGGTAGCTGTGTAATTTGAGTCGAGCTTGCGTGGTAACGTAGGCGGCTATGACAACGTTAACAGTCGCTAGTTGATCGGCGGCTTCACCCCTATGTTCCCAATTAACCACCAATGTTTTCTCATTTATCAATAATACAGAGTTTATCGCAATAGATGGGTCTGCGAGCATCCCAAAAAACTCGCCGGAATCATTAATTATTGCCGTTTTAGGTTGATTTTCACGCTGCCCCAGCTTTCCCCAAAAGGAGTTTAAAATTAATTTGGCCAAAGATCGTAGCCCTGGATTATTTAAAATTTCTGCATACTCAAGCTTTATATCTTCACGCTCCAGGAACTGTTCAATGTAACGGTATTTATCCTCTTTCGTAATACAGTGCCCAGGCCATCCTGAAGCCTGCTGCTTTATTTTTAGAAATGTATCCATCATGCCCCGGAAAAGTCCGCCAGCCTTCTTAGTCTTATCAAACTGATCTACCTGATAATTCCAGACCTCATAAATTTCCTTAATTTCGTATCCCTTCTCCACGGCCTTTACCACTTCATCTATAATCCATGTCCCTGTTAAAGAACGTTCTTCGTCGTTATGTATGCATTTGTCCTGGTTCATTTGTCTACCACACGCGCCACACAGGACGAACATTAGCTTGTCGTTCATTTTCATGGGCAACACAGGATGATACAGATCTTGCGGTGGAAGAACTTTACATTTAATCGTACCATCTGTCTTTTCCAATGTTATTTCTGCGCACTCTTCACCTACATATACTCGAGGATGGCCAATCGGAAATTTACCATACTTGCAGACCCAGGGGTAGAGGCTGCAGACGTCTACGTATTTGATTTTCTCCCCAGGTTGACACTTGTAATATGATCTAGTGTTTCCTGTTCGGCCACCGTAGAAAGCATCTCTAGGGTTAAGGGGTGCAGAGATAACAAGAGGGTGTGCGTTGGTGTAAGTCACAATTTCATCGTTTTCCTTTAACATTTTTCTGAATGCACACTCCCATACCTCGATAATCTCAAATCCTAGATTTTTAAGTCTCTCTGTTTTAGCAATCGTGGACTCGTAGCGAATATTTAATGTGGCAGAAGGGTCGTCATGAAGAGGTTTATCCCTGTTATGTTTAAAACAGCTGGTACACCCGTGATAGTAACAGCCGTGGAATTCAAATATTTGACCGGATTCGGGGCAAAAGCCATCCACTTTAACACCCTTTACAACTGCCTCATGCTGTTTGGCTGCGTGCATGATGTTTATATTTCTCTGTTTTTCCTCCCAAATAAGCCACTGTATAGCAATTTTCGACTGATTATCGTGCCACCTATAACCTCCCCTAGGAATTATGCCAATAGTGTTAGGTTTAAGGAAGTTACGGCGGAATACTTTATTGCAAGCGGAGGCTATTGTGCAGGCTTCTGTAAACGGGCACACACCACCAGCCTCCAACAGTTGCTTCCTGAATTTCAGGCATGCGGCCGTCAGAATTTCCACATCCGATATGCAGTAGTCGACCAGATCACGCTGCATATTAAAACTATCATGTTTATGTTCATTATACCACTTGATAAACACCTCACGGGCGTCTTTATTCATATTATCGGGATCATAATATTCAATGGGCGGTAAAGAACCGTCATAATTTGCATTCTCCGCCGTATTAAATAGGTGGGGGAAGTGTCCTTTCTTGAAGCCATCCCCGAGGCCGAATGCTTTTGGTAGTTTTGAAAGAGCCATGGGAAAGTAGTTGAGGGAGTCTAGAAACTTGATGTTGCCTACAACCATTGATATTATTTTTGTGCCTCGCATTATTAATTCGGGCTTCAAATCTGTCTTTGTCAGTATATGGTTTAGAACAAACTGATGGTCGAAGGCTTGGCCGTTATGCGCTAGAACTATTACTTGTTTGAATTTTTGTCTTACAGTCGAAATGTACTTCATAAAATTTTCAATTACATTGTCTCTGTAAACAACTAGTCTATACCCACATTTCTGACAAAAGTATAGATTCTCTTCATCTATACACACGTCACAACACTGACGGAACACACACAGATTTGGTTCGTGGAGGAGAGACCCGTCTTCCATCTTTTTTTCCTGCTGCGTCTCCAAGTCGTAGAACATAAACAAAATGTCTTTAGTTTTAGGTTTTCCTGTGTCAGGTTGTATGTGGCATAGGTGCTCGGTGGGTACATGCAAATTGCAAATTTTACAGTACATCTCACCGCAAAAATGTTGTCTCCCGGTCTTTACTACCTTGTTGCAGGATTCGCACCGTGTTATTTGCTCACAGACCGTACTATTTCCTAGGGATTGAGGTCTCTTGTGGTTTTCGTAGCACGCCTGCCCTCGGAACGATCTTTTACAATCACTACACTGCACTATTAGTGTTTGAGGACAGACCGGTGACTGCTGGCAACAAGGGCATGCACTTACACACCTGTGATCGTTTTTCGTATTGTAGGGTGTGCTGCAATGCTCACAGAAATATATACAACAGAAGGCAGCTGTAAGGGAAGTAACCACGTTGTAATGTCCTTCGTGGTATAATAAATTCAGCGCGGGACTTTCTACGGAGCCTTTAAAGATGATATCGCGTCCCTTAGATCCATAATTATATACCACTATTTTATAATTTTGAAGGTGTTGTTGAAACTGCTGTAGTTCTGGAATACCGCAACCCTCATTGGGAATGACTACACCAGCATCGACGCACAGCTTTAGAGCTCTCTGAGTTTGTAATTTACCGATATCCCGACGCACTTTGTTTTGGTCCTTGTCTTTGCTTACACACGCGATAGCCACCACTAACGCACGTGGTAGGCACATATTATCTTTATTGTTTATAGTAATAATACCCCTCCGCATGCCGCACTCTTCCTCGAATGTATTATATTTACGAACCCTATCTTTTCCTTTTCCTATAGGCATCTTCACCGATGTTATACCCAAACAGAAAGTCTCGGTATTGAGGCCTGTAGAGTTAGATTGGTATACGCTCGAAATGACGTTCCAGACGTCGTCGTGGGTTACCTCTTCTGCAGGTCTAAAATGAACCCAACCATCTCCTCGCTTAAAATCTTTACTACAGAAAGTGAAGCCGACTTTGTCGCCTACAGCAAGGTCCTTGGTTCCCTCCTCTATCACCTGACAGATGGCTTCTTTTACCCACGACACAGGTTCTTCACCCCTTGGCACAGGCTTAATTTTAAATTCAAGAGTACGGCCTATTAGGTTAAAACGCTTAACTTTCTTGACAATATCTTTTATCAGGATAAACTTTTCCATCTTGAAGAAGAGCTTTTTTCTGGCACAACTGGCTGGTTCAGTGATTGTCGAAAGACTGATTAGACAGTCGTGGTACTTGGGAGTTTTAATAGCTCGGAGCCGAAC